>CM042198.1:15539531-15564651 GCA_023539305.1 Ilex asprella | reverse complement strand
TTTATCGTGAGCCCTTACGACCACGTGTCCGATACCACAGGCCTTCTACTCCGCGTTACCATAATCCTCGACATAGACATATCCATGAAGAATCTAGGGATATTACACAAAGAGTCAAAGTGGATGCTCCTAGTTTTAATAGTAAGTTAGATTCTGTCATTTTTTTAGATTGATTGGATAAAATTGATGACTATTTTAATTGGTATAATATGTCTGATGACCTTGGGTTTGTTTTGCCAAAATAAAACTCGTTGGTTCGACTAATAGATATTTGTAGGGAGTCCAACGAGATTAAGAGCGCTTAGAGGGACAACCCATTACTTTGTGGGCTAAGATGAAACAAAGATTGTGAGATAAATATCTCCCTAGTTACTATAAGTGCAAACTCTTGGACAAGTGGATGAACCTGCGTCAATTGACCTCGAATGTGACTGATTACCTAACTCGATTTGAGGAGTTTTTTATGAGATGTGACATAAAATTCATTAATGGCTTGAGACTTGAGATTAAAAGAGAGATTAATTTACACTCCTGAAACAGTTGAGGAAGTATATTATAAGGCCTTGGAGATTGAAAAATACTTTAGGCCACCTTTTTAGCAGTGCATGCCTTTTAAAATCGGTGAGTCTCAACCATTGAGGTGAGTCCCATTTGATAGGTCCCGAGGCGTCCCCCAGTTAGAATCAGTAACATCCAGGGGTAACACTTACCCCAACTCGAGAGGTAATGCCACTAAGGGTCGAGACTCTACACTCATGGGTTCTTGCCGGGATAGTTCTTCTATAGAGTGTCATTGTTGTCATGCCAAGGGTCATATTGTTTTACAGTGTCCTCAGCGGACCTTGACCATTGACCAGGGGTTAGAGAATTCACTTGAAGGAGAGGATGTTGACCAACAAGTTGATCTTTTAGATGAGAAACCCCTAGAATTACTAGATGAAGATGAGGAAGAATGGCAGAATGACGACACTTGTGTCAGTATCATGTGATGCATCTTATCCATCCCTTCAAGCACAGAAGTATGGAAACGCACCCGTATTTTTCATACTTTAGTCTGAAGTGGGGGTCAAGTTTGCAGGGTCGTTATTGATGGGGGAAGTTCATTGAATGTCATTTCTAAGTCGATTATAGCTCAATTGTAGTTTAAGCCAGAGTCACTCCCACTACTTTACAAGGTTGCATGGTTGACAAAACTTCCTTACCAGTCTCACAGAGATATTTGGTTCCTATTCAGATGGATAACTATTTAGATTATATATGGTGTGATGTTTTACCCATGGATGTTGCTCATGTTTTGTTAGGTTGCTTGTGGTTTTTTGATCTAGATGTGGTAAACTATGAGAGGGAAAATACCTATGTTTTTAAGCACAAAGGGAAAACCATCAAGTTAAAACTTGTAAGACCCTTAGAAGATAATAATTCAAAGCATAAGTCATCTTCCCAGATATACAAGAAAGATCTTCACATCTTGACCCATAGAGAATTTGAAAAAAAGAGAAAAAAGTCAGATATAGTGGTAGGTCTAGTTGTTAAAGAAGTTTTTCAAAGTCCTTTGAAATCTAAGGACGATCTTTTACTTGAGGTTGATAGTTTATTGAGAGAGTTCCACGAAGTGATCCCTAAGGAACTACATGATGAGTTGCCACCTATGAGATATGTTCAACATGCCATTAATTTAGTTCTAGGGTCTCAGTTGCTTAATCTTCCCCATTATCGTATGAATCCCATTGAGCGTGCTGAACTATAAAAACAAGTAGATGGACTTTTGGAAAAATGGTCTGTTCATCATAGTCTTAGTCCATGTGTTATCCCTGCTTTGTTGACCCCTAAGAAAGATGACTTTTAGAGAATGTGTTGATAGTCGTGCCATTAACAAAATTACAGTCAAGTATTGATTTTCTATACCGAGACTTGAGGATAAGCTTGACCTTTTGGCCGATGCACTTTGGTTCTCCAAAATTGATTTGCACAGTAGTTATCATCAAATTCAAATTAGATTAGGAGATGAATGAAAAATTGTCTTTAAAACTCAAGATGGACTTTATGAGTTGTTGGTCATGCCTTTTGGGTTTTCTAATGCACTTAGCACATTTATGAGGCTTTTGACTCAAATACTTCGTCCTTTCCAAGAGAAATTTGTGGTGATCTATTTTGATGACATTTTAATCTACAGTTGGTCGACAGAAGAGCACTTGGATCATTTTCGATAGGTTTTGCAGACATTACATGTAGAAAATTTCTATGTGAACCTTAAGAAGTGCTCCTTTATGCAAACTCAAGTGTTTTTTCTTAGATGTGTTATTTTTGTGCATGGTATTGTAGCTGGCCCAGAGAAAATTAGTGCTATTAGGAAGTAGCTAGAGCCAAGAATAATTTTTGAGGTTCGAATTTTTCATGGCTTGGCCACCTTCTATAAACGATTTATTAAGGGGTTTAGTTTCATTATGACTCCCATCACAGAGTGCATGAAAAAATGGAAGTTTTAACAATGCATTCTTGCTGCAACTAGAGCCTTTCAAGAAATTAAGCACAAGATGACAGAGGCACTCGTCCTACGACACCTAGATTTTTCTAAGGTATTTGAGGTTGCCAGTGATGCATCAGGTGTAGGGATAGATGGAGTTTTGAGTCAAGAAGGTCATCCTATTACTTTAACGAAAAACTCAATGAAGCTAAAATGATGATACCCCACATATGATGAAGATTTCTATGCTATTGTGCAAGCTTTCCGTCAGTGAAGGTATTATCTATTGCCATATGAGTTTGTGTTGTATTTTGATCATCAAGCATTGAAATACTTTCATTTCCAGAGAAAATTGGGTGTTGGGCGCATTAGGCGGGTTGAGTTCCTTCATGAGTATACTTTTATTCTTCACCACCGAGTCGGCATAGATAACAAGCTTGCAGATGCTCTTAGCTGTGTAGTTGCTGTTTTATAGAGTATGAGTGTCCATGTGATAGGATTTGACAGGATTAGAGATGAGTATGCCTCTTGTCTTGACTTTGGTCTCATTTTTCAGGATGTTATGGCTAGTAATCGTCATGAGTACATGGACTTCCTCCTTAGAGATGGTTACTTGTTTAGAGCGTTGCGATTATGTATTCCCCATACTTCACTTAGGAATTTCCTGATTTGAGAATTATATGCGGGAGGTTTGGCAGGACACTTTGGTAGAGATAAGACATTTGTACTTGTTGAGGATAGGTTTTATTGGCCCACTTTGAGGGGTGACATTACTAAGATTGTGTCACAGTGTCGCACTTATTAGTTAGCAAAGGCTATGAAATAATACATTGGGTTGTACACATCATTACCAATTCCACATACACACCATGGAGACCTTAGTATGAATTTTGTCTTCGGATTGCCTAAAATAGTTTGTGCTCATAATTCCATTCTAGTTGTCGTGGATCGGTTTTCTGAGATGACCCATTCTATTCGTTGCACTAAGTCTATTGATGCCTCACATGAAGCAAAGTTATTCTTTAGAGAGGTTGTTTGACTACATGAGTTGCTTATTTCCATTGTGTCTGATAGGGATGTCAAATTTGTGAGTTATTTTTAGAAGACACTTTAAAAGCTTTTTGGAACTAGTTTTAAGTTTTTCTCTGCCTTTTATCCCTAAACTGATGGATAAACTAAGGTTGTTAATCGTAGTATGAGAGATTTGCTTAGGTGTCTAATGGGTGAGAAGATGGAAAATTAGAATTTGTTATTTCCTACTGTTGGATTTGTTTATAACAAATCCGTCAATAGGTAAATCCCCTTTTGAGGTTGTTTATGACCATTCTCCTAGACAACCTATTGACTTATTACTTTTACCTCCTGATTTTCGCCCTTTACACTCCGTCGAAGCTTTTGCCTGGTATATTCTTGACTTGCATGTCGACATAAGACAAAAAATTATATTAAATAATGAGAATTATAAATTGTCTATTTATGTTCACCATAAGAATAAAGAATTTACTGTAGGAGATTATGTCAGGATTCGTGTGCGTCCTAAACGTTACCTTAAAAATTCTTTCAAAAAGTTATATGCTCGAGCCATTGGCCGTTTTCGTATTCTTCGTAAGCTTGGACCTAATGCATATTTTCTTGACTTACCTTCGAATATGAGTATTAGTCCTATTTTCAATTTGGATAACTTGTTTCCTTATCATGGTACTTTTGAGCCTTCCATGTTATCAGCAAGTGTTTCTATAGGTGGAGTCGCTTCATCATTAGCATTACCTACAGTTCATGTTCTTCTACCATTTCTACCACAGTTGCCTGACTAGATTGCAGATATACTTGAGGATCAGATTGTTAGCTCCTCGGATGGACGGTATCGTCGTTAATTTGTTCGGTGGAGAGATTGTCCAGAGACTGATGCTTCATGGATTACTGAGGAGGAGTTTCGTCAGCTTGACCCTGATCTTCTAGAGTGTTATCATGATCGTATCTCTTCGAAGGTGATTTCTTTTCAGTCGGGGCAAAATAATAGCAATCAGATTGTATTTAGTTATAATAGATACAGACGTAGGGATTATGAGTTATTTGTCATTTTACTTCTTGGGACTTAGTTGTCATTTTGACTATCTATTTGCTTTAGAGTTTGTAGAGGGGATATGATATTTGTTTTAGATAGACTTTGATTATTATTGAATACTGACATTGCTTCCTTCTCAAATTATTTCTCGTTTTTCATCCCTTTTTTCTTCTCTTTTCATCCCTAATTCTTTTCTTTCTAATCTACATCACTGTTGTTTCTAGCTACAATATTGGATAAAAATAATTAGAGAGGGTTTTTGATTTCGTTATAGTTTCATCGAAGCTTACCTTGCTTTCGCCTCTTGTGTGAATGCCAAAGCAACGTTTTATAACCCATAAGAGTGAATAAATCACTAGCGGATTTGATCCCTTTGCATATGGAGATTGGTTTATATTCAAACTATAACATTTAAGTTTAAATTTGCAAGTAAATTGGGCATGATTTTTCAGTCTCATAGGAAACAATTTTATGTAACGCTCTCTCATCTAAGCCAGGACCTTATATTATGTATAATAATTTACGATTGTAGCCACCTCTACTATCGAGTGACCACTGCAGTATCGGTACCCTAGCTCTGGCTTACAGCCATCATTGTTCACCATCTCGTATGTATCGTCTTAGTTTTTTAGTGAAAAGCTAGTAAGTTTCGCTTAGTCTCGTACACCCACTCAAAATGGTTACTTTACATGTGAAATTTAGATTCGTTTTGTTGTTCACACAAATGGTTAAGGTTGTTTTTTAATGGTTTTGCAGGTATGCTTCAACCAGCAATTCAAACATTTGCATTTGCATCTAACTTAGACCTAATTCGTGACTCAAACTTGGAACTAAATTTGTTTGAGATCCTGTTAGACTCTTTTTGTAAGGAGGGACATGTTAGGGAAGCATCTGAATATTTGGATAAGAAAAGGGGGCTGGAACCAAGTTGGGTTCCATCTACTCGGGTTTATAATATACTATTAAATGGCTGGTTTCGGTCAAGAAAGCTTAAACGGGCCGAACGGCTTTGGCTGGACATGCAAAAGGAGAATATAAAGCCAAGTGTTGTAACATATGGTACCCTTGTGGAAGGGTATTGCCGAATGCGTCGTCCCGAGATGGCGATTGAATTGGTGGGCGAGATGAGGAAGGAAGGAATGGAGCCAAATGCGATTGTGTATAATCCCATCATTGATGCATTAGGAGAAGCAGGTAGGTTTAAGGAGGCGTTAGGGATGATGGAACGGTTTTTAGTTTCGGAATCAGGTCCTACGATATCTACCTATAATTCCCTGGTGAACAGTTTTTGCAAAGCAGGGGATCTTGCAGGGGCTAGCAAAATCCTTAAGATGATGATCAGTAAAGGATTTGTGCCAACTCCGACTACTTATAATTACTTTTTTAGGTATTTCTCAAAATTCGGGAAAATTGAGGAGGGGTTGAACCTCTATACCAAGATGGTTGAATCTGGGTACATTCCTGACCGGCTCACTTATCAGCTGTTACTGAAGATGCTATGCGAGCAGGAGAGATTGGGCCTGGCAATGCAAATGATTAAGGAGATGAGAGCCAGGGGATGTGATCTGGACTTGGCTACAAGTACCATGCTGATACATTTATTGTGCAAAATGCATCGATTTGATGAGGCTTTTGGGGAGTTTGAGGACATGATTAGGAGAGGAATTGTTCCTCAATACATTACGTATCACAAAATGTGCGGTGAGCTTAAGAAACGTGGAATGGCTAAAATGGTACAAAAACTATGTGATTTAATGGCCTCTGTCCCTCACTCAATGAAACTGCCAAATACTTACCGGGAAGATGGTGATACATCACGTAGAAGGAAAACATCTGTTATGCGGAGAGCTGAAGTGATGTCTGATATGTTGAAGACATGTAAGGATCCGAGAGAACTTGTCAAGCATAAAAGTCCACGGGTGAATTCTGTTGTGAATGCAAACAGGTTGGAGGGTGGTATTAAAAGGTGAATTAACTTAATGTGAAGCTCTGAAACTTGAAAATGTATTGCCTAAAGGAGTGGAAATAGCTTTTTTATGCCTTCGAAGTTGTATGACTCGGGTGTGAAAAGTAGATGGAAATATGTTACGGGGTTTCTTTCCTGAGCCAGGCATGTGTAATGATAAAGTTTATGTGGCTTTCACCAATTTGACGTGGTGTACAAGTTGAGCTGAAGTGCTTAGAAGATGCTGAACAGACTCATTGGAGGTGCAAAACAGGGTCGTCCTCAAAACTTCATGGTGGAAGGTATGCAAATAATGATTTAATAAGACATTTGTAGGGATAGACAGGATGTGATATGCAGGGGAGATTGTCTTATATGTTTTAGTTTCTTGTACTTTCAATCTTTTAGATTCAAATGCCACAACTGTGATTTCTTGAACTTTTCAACCCATCGTAATGTTCAACTCTGTATAGGCAAGCAAACAATCTACTTGTTTATTTGTTTTTACAGAGATTCCTTCCTCAACTATCATTCATGGATGGACCCTGTGCCTAATCTGTTATTCATTGCTTCTTGCATAACTTTTATAAAGAGTTACGGGATGTAGTATGCAGGTGAGATTCCCAGGTATCAGTTAGTTTCTGTTTCACTTGCAGTCCGTTTTTCTCTTTTAATATGGCATTCAAATCAAATGGTGAGGGTGTAAATAGCACTTGTGATTTCTTGATGTTATTCATATGTTGTTACTGCTTGTCCAAAATTTGCCATTCTACGTATTTAATTTTTTAAGGGGTCCGTCAGTTTCATTCCATGGTTGGACCCTGTTCTTTCTCTGTTATTCATCGCTACTTGCATTGAATGACTTCTTAATAAATTTAACTATAGATCATATGGCAGCTTTGTCCTATCATAAATTTAACTATCGATCACAAATTTAACTATTAATTTTTTGGTGTCCTATCATGTTTTACAAGTCACGTTTCTGATTCACATGGGGTCTCACACGTGCATTTGTCTCAGTGCATAATTATTCAACTTCAAACTTGTTCCTCTTCAAAAAAAAAAAAAAAATCTTCAAACTTGTTCAAGGTATTGCATCCACCTTTGCAAGAAAATAACTCTGCATTTTCTCTCTTGATGGATCTTATGTTTCTCACCTTGTCCTGAGCCTATTCTGAATTTCTGATCTGTAGGCTTTGCAACTTCAATTATCTTTAGTTTTGTCGGGCTGTTCTTCTTTTATGTTGCACGCTATGAAAGATGGAGAATCAATAGGTGCTAAAAAAGGGCAGCTCAGTGCACAAATGCGATTCTCATTAAAAAATATCTTGTTTGCAAGTTTTCTTTTGTTTATGCATATGACTTTCTTGGCCAAACCACTTGAAGTAAGAGTGTTGGATTTTGTTCCTGGCTTGCTTGGACTTCATCTGATCCTAGACCATTTTACGAGAATGTATTATGGTTATAAACTAATTATTATAGGGTGATTAAAAGGATTTCCTGTCAGAGAGCTTTGGATATTTTAAGAGGATTTCCTTGGCATGTTTGATGCAGCTATGGAGACCTATAACGATGGATTTTGTCAAGCTGATTTATGGTTAGGAGAAATTACCTTGCGGAGAGACTCAGATGAGGGTGTTCTGATTTTGCTGAGCAAGTTACATTAAGTGGCACCCTTGGGACAAAATGTATGGGATCTATACTTGAAATTTTTTTCTAACCTAGATAATTCTCATATATTGCCTCATTAAAATATGCAGTTTTTTTTATCTATCTACCCAATCTATGTAAAGCACACAGCCACACACTTTCTCCATCATCTGGTTTTTTGTCATTGAGTAATGCTATTAGTTCCTAGAAAACTGAACCTAATGATGTGGCAGTGACATGATCTAATAGGATTGTTGTAACTGTAATTGTCAAATTTTTTCATTACAACATTATCACTTGACACACCATTGTTTCAGCAAATTTGGTCAATTTTTTAGGTCGGTCCCAATAGCATTACTCTTTGCCATTTTCTTCTTCTCTCTCCCCTTCATGTGTTGTAGTGGTGGATATATACATGATGAATGAACTAATCAAATTGATATTACACCTTGGATCCAAAAAAAAAAAAAATTGATATTACACTGTGTTTTGATGTTTACCAGAGTTTCATATAGTTTCATTTTAAGAAACTTCCTGAGTCTACTACCAGTTTATCCTTGCCAGTATAATGACTTTTGAACGGATTATCTTCTTTCAGTATTAGCTGGTTGCAGTTTTCCGATCATCAAAGGCCTCACATAGCTGCTTGCTTTTTTGAGGCGGTTACCGGTGCTGAACCCAAGTTTTGTCCATAAATTCTGTTCGATGGCTCACTTGTGTCAGTGGAGGTACGAGAGCAAAAACTGTCCGATCACTCCTCTTTCTTAGCTTACTCTGGTTGTGTGTGATTGAATCAATATTTCCAGAAAGTTAATGTTCTTTCAAATTGAAAATTTGATGATCCATAATTTGTGGAGATCTCTTTGTCATCATAATCCCAATAATCATCCTCCTGATTCCTGTATCTATGACACTATCTAAGATAAACCATGCACTATGGTGGCCTGGTGACCCATCCCACCCAAGGCATGATCTTGGCTCGAGTCTGACCAGCTGGATGCTGTCTCTTTTTTCGCTTTCACTTAGAAGTAGGCTAGATTTATCGTTGTACATTGGAAAAAGAGAGAAATTAGAGATGCTTTTAGGTGTACCAAAACTGATAAAATAAGGACTTGGAAGGTGGAAAATAGATGATTTGGAACCTAAATCCTTGATGTTAAAGTTATTGTATATTGCTGTGTTGAATAAATAATTGTCATGTGGAATCTTATTTGTCGCGGTGTTACAAATCAATCAACTCATTCACGGGTTGATGCTGATAATGCAATTAATATTTTAAGCCTAGGTTAAGAAGGGATTAGGTGATAATGGTATTTTATGCATCAATAATGTAGATTAGAAGTCATAAAGAAGAAAGATAAGAGATCTTTGTAGATTTGTTGACACATGACAAGTCTATTGCTTCCTACCACGCAAAGGGAATGCCCAAGATGACTAATAATATTTAAAGTAAGGAGAAGTCTACGGGTACTGGAAAAAAAAGTACTATAATCTTATTACAAGTTTTGTGATTTTTTTTTAAAAAATGAAATTTAAGGGTTTGATGATGTACAAATTAGTTTCGTGCAAGGTCAACAGTTGAGTGTGTATGTGGAGTAATTAATGAACAATAAATAAAATAATTAATGACAAAACAGTAAATAATGAGTTAACACATAGATATATAGTAGTTCGGTTCGGGTGATTTATTTCACTCCAAAAAATGGTAGTGGCGGTCGGTGACTCTTTATTGATGAATAGAGTAACAGAGAGAAAACTCTGAGAGAGAAAACTTCGAGAGATATATACTCTAGAAAAGGTACAATAGCTAAGAGAGAAAAGTTATGTGTGTAGAGAGATTTTTGTGAGATATTAAGGTATGTTGAGAGATGCCTCTCCATGTGGAGAGAACTTATAGTTTATAGGTATGGTGAGGCGGTGACGTGAGTGAGATGACATTACTTCGAGGAGAATAGTTATAAAAGGTAAGTATATTTAGTGTAAGATTGATCTTTCTAAGTGCGTATCTCGATAATCTCTCTCCTTTGTGCTTTTATTCACCTGAGCTCTTTGGATCTTGAATTAGGCTAGATTGATGAATTGGAATTGGGCTGTCTTTTAACTGATTTAGGCTTACTTGATTTATTGGGCTACCCAATCAGATTCGGGCTCGTCATTTGCCCCTCATGCCCCAAGCCTCCGACTGTTGGTAATAGAAGGTGGGTGGAGGACATGAGTTTCTTCTTTACTTGGTTGAACAAAAGCTTTCTTGTTCTCCGCAGTATACCTTTGTCTTCAAAGATTGTTGAAATCCATTGACACTGGAATTTTTTTTGTATTTCGCTGCATTTGTTTTCCTGGATCTTTTGTCAATAAAGAATCTTGCCTATATATAGAGGCCTTGGGACTTCTCCATTCCATTTCCTCTTCTATTTTCTTTTGAGGCTTAAGCTATTCTTCCCCAAATCCATTTTTCTCCAAGGGACCCGATGGTGCCCCCACTCCTTCCCAAACTATGACTCCTGGGGATATCAGAGAGGTTGGATCTCGAGGTCCAGAAGGCATTACCAACTTTGATTTTGGACCCACGTCCTTTCTTTCATATTCTACTTTTTGAATGTTTACATGTGGTTGTTGCTTTTCCCTGCAAGAATGATCAAACTTGGAGAGACATCCAGGGATCTATCGAAAAAGAGGCGGGCTTCGAGAGACTGTTGAAGATAAGTTGAGGCTTGCTCATGAGAGAGTTGTGTCTCTTGAGACTGAGCTTTTTGGCATCCCACGAGATGGTCAAGAAGCTGGGGGCTGAGCTACGTATAACTCGGGAGAGGTTGTTGTGGCAGTGGCTTATAAGGAGACTACCTGCGCGAGTGCAGAGTCAGAGCTGCGGATGTCCCGTGAGAGAGTCGCTAAGCTGGAGGCTGAACTATGTATAACTCGGGAGAGGCTGCAGTGACAGAGACTTATAAGGAGACTACCTGCGCGAGAACAGAGTCATAGCTGCAAATGTCCCATGAGAGGGCTGTAGGAGCTGAGGCCGAGTTACGTATATCTCGGGAGAGAGTTGTCATTGCAGAGGCTTACAAGGAGACTACTTGCGTGAGAGCAGAGTTATAGTTGTAAACATCTCGTGAGAGGGCCGCAGGAGCTGAAACCAACCTACGTATAGCTCGAGAGAGGGCTACCGCGGCAGAGGCTTGTAAGGTGACTACCCATGCGAGAGTAGAATCATAGCTACAAACGTCCCGTTAGAGGGCCGTAGGAGTTGAGGCCGAGCTACGTGTAGCTCGGGAGATGACTGTCGTGGTGGAGACTCATTCAGATGAAGATGAGTAGAGAGACTGTCAAGAGAGCCATTACAGACGCCTTTATTGATGGTTATGAAAAGATCGACAAGTTTCTCTTCTATTGATTTCTCTAACTTAGTTCCATATGAGGTATCAGGTGGTGACGGGGAAAGCCTTGATAATAGTGGCTCGGGGAGCAGTGACTAACCATCGAGAGTATGACGACTTTTGTTTTTTGTCTACTTTGTTCTTAGGTCCATGTTCAGACTTTTGTAAGCTGTTTACAAACTTTATGAATGCAAGACAATTTTGGATACAATAATATTCGTAGAATTTTATTTCATAACAAAATAAATTAATTGAAACAATAAAGGATAGATAAAATCTTCATGTGTTCGATGTCCTATAGGTGGACTAAGACTTTCCTGACGGAGTTGGAGTCGCCTCCTTCTCCTAGCCTTCAAGAGATTGTTTGGATTTCTTCGATGGGTTACTGACGTTCTTTATCATCTTGGTCCTGGCCAGGTGGCGGGAATTGTCCCTTGCCAGCAATGCACTACCGCAAATGGCCATATTGTATGAGCTCCTCAATCTGCCTTTTAAGATCAAAGCAGTCATTAGTGTCATGGTCGTGGTCGTGGTGGAAGTGGCAGTACTTGTTTGGGCTCCTTCGGTTCAGGGTGGTCTTCATCTTCTCTGGCCAGTGTATTGTAAGATCATCCTGTATTTGAAACGGGATATGCTCCACGGAAGTATTGAATGGCGTAAAAGCTTGTCGCTCTCTCAGAGGCGGGGGACCAAGGCGGTCTTTGGCAGAGATTATCTCTGTCCTATTTCTTTTGTTATCTATTTCTTGCTTGTCCTCATGGGTGTCCTTCCTCTTCTCGGTCCATGGGAGGACTCTCCTCGTTTGGCCTTGGTGACATCTTCAGCGTTTATGTACCTCTGTGCTCTAAACAGCAGCTCGGGTATGCTAAATGGTGAATTTTTTAGGACAGAGAACATGAAACTGGAGGAGCATAGACCTGCGATATAGGCGACTAGGGCTACTTTATTGTTTGACTCTTCAATCTGGAGAGCTTTCTTGTTGAAACGAGTGAGGTAGCTCTTGAGGCTTTTATCCTGGTCATGTTTGATGGTGAACAGGTGGATAACAGACTTCTGATGTCGGCGTCCCCCAATGAAGTGGGAGACAAAAAATTTACTGAACTCCGCGAACGAGTGGATAGAGAAAGGTTTGATCTTCGCGAACTATTATTGAGCAGATCCCTTCTAGGTGGTAGGGAACGCTCTATAAATGATCTTATCAAGCACATTGTAGAGTTATATGAGAGACTTATACGTGTCAAGGTGACCCAGGAGGTCTTTGGTACCGTTGAATATCTCAATGACAGACATCTTGAACTTCGAAGGTAAAGAGTAATTGACAATATCTGTAACGAACGGAGTATCTGTATGCCTTACCAAGTAGTCTACAGTCTCGGGTGCTTGTGCCTTGATGGCGTTGAGGGCATCACCAAGTTAGTTTTGTACCTCTCTGATCATTTTGTCTCATTGGTTGGGGACATTCTCCGTCAGGTTGTTGTACTGGCTTCCATGATCAGCATACTGGTTTTCTCCTTCGTTCTCTTGCGCAAGTACATGGGGAGAGGAAACATGTGAACTTCCTGCACGCTGAGGAGAGAGTGTTGGGCGAGAGGCGCCCTAGCATTACCCAGGGGCATTCTGGTTAGAGGCCTCATGGTGGGGGCTGTTTGACGCCCAAAAGGGATAGGCTGTTGGGCCTCTCTCGTTGGAGGGAGTGGGGCTCCTCCTACGGGTTAAGGGGTGACGTCGCCCTAGGCAAGCATCAACTGAATGATTTGCTGATTTTGGTTTACTAGTAGCTGCATAGTTTGTAAGAGTTGTTGCTCGACTATGGGAATTGTCATGGCGGATGGTTTCGAGGGTGCGAGGGGAGGCGATACCTCCTCTCGGGGGGCCGGGTTGTTGTCTCTCGGTTGTTGACTCATTGATGTAGTTGTGATTGCCATGGATTTCAAGAGAATAGTAAGGTAGTAGAAAACTTAGTCACTTCCCAAAGACGTCGTCAAACTGATGATGCAAAAATTAGTCTCATGCAAGATCAATAGTCGAGTGTGTGATGTGGAGTAATTAATGTGCAATAAATAAAACAATCAATGACAAAACAGTAAATAATGATTCAACACACAGATATATAGTGGTTCAGTCCGGGTTACCTACTCCACTCTCTTAAACGGCAGCGGTAGCCGGTGACTCTTTATTGATGAATAGAGTGACAGAGAGAAAATTGTGGAGATATATGCTCGTGGAGAGGTATAATAGCTAGGAGAGAGAAGTTATGTGTGTAGAGAGGTTTTGGTGAGATACCAAGGTGTGTTGAGAGATGCCTCTCCATATGGAGGGAGCTTACAATTTATAGGTATGGTGAAACGGTGACGTGAGTGAGAGTGCATTATTTCTTTGGGGAGGATAATTATAAAATATAAATACAATTAGTGTATGATTGATCTGCCTGAGTGCGTATCTCGATAACTTTTCTCCTATGAGCTCTTATCCACTTGGGTTCCTTGGATTTTGGACTGAGTTGAATTGATGAATCGGAATTGGGCCTAATCTAGTCAGATTCATTTATAGCTTTTGAGGGTTATTTACAAATTTTAGGAATCATTTATAATTTTTATGGTTTAACTTATAATTTTTGTGGGTCATTTATAATTATAAATTTGTAAGGACCGATTGCAAATAACCTTAAAAAATTATAAACGACCCACAAAAGTTGTAATACGACTCCAAAAGTATAGAATTTTTTCGTTGCAAATAAAGTTATTATTATTATTTTTTGTTTCAACGGTCAAGGGTGTCCGGACTAATTTACGTTTTCCTCGATTAATCCCCTTCTTAGTTTGGTCAAAGACATATCATTCACATTTGGATTAGGATATTCATGAAGGATAAATTTTTTATGTTTTGCTGAAATTCGAAGTCAGAACATCTGAGTATATAACTCGTTCCTGTTACTATTTGAGCTATCTCTTGATGTTTTATAAACAAATCTAAAATATTGTATCTCAATCCACAAAACTTATAAAACTTGGCAATATGATATCAATTTTTTTTATCGTACCATTGCTTCTCCATAAGATAAAGATAGACAAAATAAAATATGGCCTGTGAGCATGTAAACTGAGGAACTGACAGGTTTAATGATATCTCAATCTTGTTGCTGATTTCTAACCAAGACAATCAAAAGAAAAGTTCAGAGTTTGAGTTTTATAATGCACGTGGGATGGAAAATCTTCTCTTAAGATCACTCCCAACCGTAGAATTTGTCTTGATAATTGTCTAGTTACGCATGTGAGGTGGAGTATTGCGTGTACTCCATAAGATTCGTCAAATGCTTGCTTGTGTGACAAATGATTGGTGATTCTTCAAGGGCTTGCAATACACATAAATCAATTTCAGTAGTCAAATCAAGGGTAATACATATATAGAACGGATTTAGGTTTAGTTCGTTTTGAGATCAGTTTATTTTTTAAACGAGTCAAGTTTGAATAAATTTTTAATACTCGGTTCGAGTTTGCAAAATTCGATCATTTATGTGTAAAATAGTCAAGCTACTTAGATTTGATTCAGTTTGAATTCGACTCATTTTTTAAACGAGCTGAACTCGAACAAACGGTTAAAAAAACGAATTCGCAAGACTCGACTTCATTATTAGTCTTGCACATAAGTCTTATTGCGTATGATTTGTCGATAATTATGCATCCAATTATTTGTTACAATTAAGAATCTAAAAAATAAGTAGTTGAAATGATTAGGTTAAAAAAATTTAAGAGGTTGCAACCAAAGTGGATACTAAAATGTGGTATAATTTTGAAGTCATAGTTATATGAGGGTTGGGTACAATTCGTTTGGGTCAAACTATTATTTAATCAATGAGATCGATCTTAGCATTGCACTGTGGATCTTAAAATATATCGATTACAAATTATTTTATTTTATTTTAATTTTACAAAATTAATTTCTAACATCACCAATATTATTTTATACTAATTTCGGTTAATCTTTGATACATAGTCCATTTCGGAAGTTAAATATTGGGCACAAATAGGGGAAATACATATAATATATAGTTTGAAATACAAATAATATATAGTTTGAGAGAGAGAGAGAGAGAGAGAAGCCAACAAGTGTACACGAGAGAGCCAATCAAGCTTCGCAATTCTTCTTCCATTAATCTCCACGTACTGACAAAAATTGTCCTCCCCACTATGACGCATTATTTTTTTTATTTTTTGCCCAATATTTTTTTTATTTATCTATCATACCCACAAAAAAAATATTTTTCTTTGTGTGTGTTTAGGGTGGATGGATTTGTTGGTTGGCTTTATGGCCAATAATTAAGTCGAGTTATTTAAGTTTGACTCAGATATAATTTGATTTATGTTTAGCTTGTGTTCTAAATAAGTCGAGCTTCAATAATTTTTTAGACTCTTTAGAAAACAAGCTTAAAAAGAGTCAATTTGAGCTCGAAAACGAGCTTTAAAAAACTCGACTCGAGTTCACAAAACTTAGTTTGTTTATATGTAAACTAATCAAGTGACTTGAACTCGACTCGATTTTGGTTTGTTTTGTGTTTAGCTCGAGTTCAACTCATTTTTTAAATGAGTTGAGTTTGAATTTTTTTTATGCTTATTAAAAAACGAGTTCGTCAGACTCGATTTAAGTTTATAAAGTTCATCTCGATTATTAGCCCTAATTAACCTCTCTGGTCCTAATTATGTAAGATTGAACCAAAATTTACATAAATATATAAATATATTAACTAAGGTTAGTATTTATTTCACTTTTCAGATTCTAAATTTTTATTTCACTTTAAATCTTTACTCTTCTACCTTCATCACTCTCAAATCCCTCTCTCACTCGTCACTCGTCACTCATTTAAGTCGTCTTAGACTCTCAACCTTTCTCTCTCACATGTCACTCTTCCATCTTTTATCAAACCAAATTAAGTAACTAAAGTCCAACCTGATTTTTAATTTGAAATTAGCTCGAATTAAACCCCGAGTCCACATGAATTAAACTCAAATTGAGTACTTTAGGTTAAAATAAAGTTAGAGTTAAAGTTAAGATTAAAGATTATGTACTTAGAGTTGAACTACAATTAATCTCTCAATTTGTTCGACTTATACCCCTAACTGATCTGGATACCCTCAATCGTTGAATAAAAATGTAGGGAAGGGAAGGGTGGAAAGCAATTTAGCAAAAATATGTGATCTCCTAAGATAAGAAAATAAGAATGTGGCCTACCTTCTCATGCCCCCCCCCCCCCCATCTCTGTCTCTCTGCGGGCATCAAATATTGCCGGACAACAGTCCCAACATTTATACTCAGAAAACAACAGCCGCACAGAACGCAAGCGCATTCAGATGTAAAGAGACACAAGCCAGAAGTTTTTATTTTTGAATGCTCTTTCTCTCTCAAGAGAAGTCTGGTTCTTCCATTTTTCAGAAAATCGTGCACCCTTTTCTTCTCTCTGTCGAACTGAGCTATGAAGCCTCATGGTGATGGCGTAAAGATGACATGGCTGTGTTATTGTTGAAAATGGCTCACGACTGTAAGAGCAACACCAGCAATGTCAATGCCAACAACAGTACGGAAGAAGTGAAGCCCACGATCTTCCATGACTTTCTGGGTAAAGGGTACGCCTCCGATTCGTTGCCGGCGGCGCGTATGTCTTCCGGCGGACATGTCAGACCAGAGTCTGAAGTGTCGCCGTCCTCTGTCTCTCCAGGTGCCTCTTCTGGTGGTGGCCGTGGACCCATCTCCACAACTTCTGATCTAGGTTCTGCTAAAAACTAATCCCCCATTTTTTGTTTTTGGCTTTTGTTTTTTTCTACGTGTACTTCAATGGGTAGTTTTGATTATAATGTACAAACCCTTCTCTCTTCTTTGTTATGTCTACTTGAATGTGTTGTTTTTAATTTATCTGGTGATGTACAAATATTACTCCTTGTCTCCTACTCTCCCAAGTTTAACAGGTACTTTTATTTCATCAGATAGGTGTTAAGCGTTCTCTCTCTCTCTCTCTCTCTCTCTCTCTCTATGTACTCTGTGTGTGTGTGTGTGTGTGTGCAGAGTTGGTCGTTTCTGTTTATTTGTATCTCTTCTTCTATATGGCTCCCTTAGTGGGGTGGGTATTTCTGTGGTGGAGTAGTTTAAGTGAGTTCACTGTTGAGGTTAGTAGCTTCATTGGACTCTCTCGCTCTCTCGTTATTTATGTAAATATGGATATGCTAAATTAGCCATTTCTTTTTATCTGCTTACTTTTGGGTTTCTCTGCACCTAATTATATGGACTATTTTCTCGTAGGATTTTCTTAATTGTCCTCAAATGATGTTTGTTTATTTTAGATTTAAGTTTCTTGCATACCATGTGTCCATTTAATTCTGTTAATGTGTATGCACATTAGCGCGGGTTCTACTAGACAGACATTATCAAATAGCGCCATTCTCCTATATTTCTTGATTAGTAAGTTTAGCCGAGAAAGAATTGGTTGGAATTGTAATAGTATTGTTGAAGCTGTCACGATTTTGAGATAGTTGATTTTCATACTATGTTGTATTTGGATAATGAAATCACAGTCTGATCAATTTTGCATCAATCATGGTAGGAAGACAGGCAAGGAATCATTTCGAGGGGGTGCCATTCTATGGCCCAAGAAGTGATTTTTCAGGGCGAGAGGGACGTAACAGAGTTGTTGGAAGTAAACGAAGTAACCCAGATCTTGCTTTTATGGGGTCATCAAGAGATGTCATTCTGCAAATGCGACAAGACTCACTGGAGAGCTCACATTTGATGAAGGTGTGATTTGTCATCCTTCATCATCATTCTCACCATGATCACCTTCTTCTTTTCAACATTTCTCTAGATGAATTATTATGTCAGTTTAAACCCATATATATTATGATGGCTTGGTTCCCATTTGTTTCAGTCTTATATTGGCAATTTTGTTGGAATTCAGATTCTGCGAAAGGTAGAGAGAGAGCAACCTAGGCAGTCCCCCGATGAGGAAGCTTACTTTGGTAAGCATCCAATGAGGCCAACTTCAGCCTCTCTTGTATTGCAACCGGTCACGAGTGATAGAACCGACACCAATGTTTCTGAATGGGAGCGATCGATTCCCATGAATGTTGGCCCTGGAGTGCAGTATCCCCCACGTGTAGGTCAAGTTGTGCCTTTCGTGCATCAAACACCAGCAAATAGATTAAAAGACAGCAATTCAGGCCCTTCTGTTATTTCTCAAGCAGCTGCAGATGAAGGATCTAGGACTGGTATTAAAGGATCCGGAATTTTGAGCTCTGTTAATGCCATCTCTGATAGAAATCCTTCTGGGGTGCTGGCAAGTGGTGGCAAGCAGAAGTCTGAGACTTGCATTATTGAGCCTGAATCTTCTATTCCTCCCAAGTAATTGTGATAAACTCATAATTCAAATTCTCAGTTCTCATCTTCATTTCTTACAATATAGAATGTTAAGAGAGCTCTTGATGAGATTTATTTTTCATCTCTATCATATCAGACGAGAAGGAATAGCATTTGCTAATCACCAGATGACAATATTTTATGGCGGTCAAGCCCATGTTTTTGATAATGTCCACCCAAACAAGGTTCGCTTTCTCCTTGTTGTGAGTACTCCATGGCATATCTGATAATTATAACTGGTGGTTGTTCATATGCTTATGTTGCATGTCTCACAAAGAATCAGTTAGTTATGCAAATTGGTTTTTATTTAGAGGACAATATATATGATCAATGCCCAACTTTACTGAGTTTCTTCCACTGTCATTTGAAACTTTAAGTTTTCTAAATAACCCTTATGTTACCTATAGCATTATTTTTTTCTCTCGAGAGAAATGTGGTTATGATCACGGAACAATGTTCCATAGCTTTTCTGGTGTTATTGAAGCCCTCGCAGATTACTCTACTAATATCTTATACATTACATATATTGCCAACTGACTATAAGTTTTGCAATCTCTCCTCAATCACTTTGCAATTATGTTAATCCAAGCTGATATGTATGATTGGTGAAGTCAATCCTATGCTGGTAGAAGAGGTGAAACAAATCATTGGTATACTCATCTTGGTAGATACATGATTGGAATATCAGATTTGTCAAAGGGCATTGAAAGTCAGTTGCCATTGTATGGTTTGTTGACAGTCATTTGTATGGGGGCTGACGCTACCCTTTATGCAGTCCAAGGTTAGAGAAGTCACAATTTCAAGTAAGGTAACTCGTCAAAAAAACTTTTGTGCCCTCATACCTAATTTCATTGAAAACAACAAATTTGATTTTATGGTTGGTTAAACTTGGCCGAAGTTCAGTTTCTGTCTGAAACGCTTTGGTCAAAATACAATAAGTTTAAAGATACTGATAATTTGATCTTTTCTCGGTCGTCATCCAGTTAAAGTTTGGAAACTTTTGGTAATGATCCAGCACAAAAAAAAACAATATTTGCTTTTCATCAAATTTAGAACATGTCACTTTTTCTGATCACCATTGCTAGTAAAATGTGAAAGAGAAGGAAAGATTGCGTCTACACATTTGGTGACATGTAAGAGATATCAATAATATGGCTGCATTGATGTTCATTAAACTAGAAGCAGAATATAGGTAACTTTCAGTTGCACAATCATATAAAAGCCACTTTGTGTTTTGGAGGCATTGTCTCGTTCGGTATAAAAGTTATAACCTCTTGGGCTTGTTTAACAGTAATCTTACCATGGGGATATTTTTCCTGAAAAACTCACGGCTGTGATTCATCGTACATCTAATAATGGATACAATTACTCCACGGCAAATAAATTTAGTCCCATTATATATTGTTGTCTACCCACATTTTAACAATGAAGTACATGTCACTTTGCAACATTGTTTTCAAGAACATTGTGAAGGTAATGCTTTTGCAAATTGGACAAATACTTTTGGGTGTCTTTTTTCCCCCATGGCTTTTGGGCTTTCAAAATTGATGTTGATACTCAAGTTCAGAAGCATCCATGACTTGCTCTTTTTTTGGGCTATTTCAGGCGGATGTAATAATTGCCTTAGCTGGATCAAATGGAGGATCTTGGTCCACAACATATGCGCCAAAATCTTCTCTGAGGTCACCCTTAGGTGAAAATTATATGCCGAGTGGTGGGAACGATATAGGCACAGCCAGTAATTTTGCATTATCACCAGCATTTCATGGAAAGTTATTGGTTGCAGGGAATTTCGGTCACGGGTTTGGCTCTGGTGACCGAATCTCAGTGCTGTCAGGTGATCAATATTATTTCCAGAATATGGTTTGATGGTTTCCAGAATATGGTTTTGATTCCATGTTTATTTTCTAATGGCCTTTGGATAACATCTTCCATGTTGGGATGGAATTTGATCCTGCCCACATTTCAATATTGAACCGCTTTTCAATATTTCTCAAATAATCTCATTTCACCACTAGCACCTTGGCCTAGTGGTTACATGGGGTTAGATTGGGGTAGACATCATGGTTTCATTTAAATGGCCTATCAATGGGAATAAATTATCTGATTAGAGACAATGGTTGCCTTGCAATAATGAAAGCTGTTTCTACTTGCCAAGAAATATTGGCCCAAATTATGCTGTTAAAAAACAAGAAATATTCTCTTTCATTGTCCTGTTTTCTTGGTAGATGAGCATGGCATTAATGACTGAACATGAACCGGTGCCGGTGGGAAAGAAGGTCTCTCAAACATCATCAACCACAAGTCTTTTTAATTTACTGGGGACTTTATTTCCACATCTCCCCAAGAATGTACTTTGTAGTACTTAAGACTTGCACAATCAATTGTTCTCCTGTTTGCCTGCCTGAAGATATGTTTCATTTGATGATGACACAGTCCTGCATAGTGGGTTGTTCAAATGCCATGGACAGTTATGTTTAGTGTTGCTATTTCTATATAAATTACTTATGTTACATGGGATAGGTGTTGTAGGAGTTCGTCAGGGCAATATTGTAACAAAAGATGCAAGAGCCCCAGTACAAGCAGCGGAACTTAGTACCGAACCCAAAGGTGAAGTATGATGTAGGACTTGGAATTGGCATGTGTACATTAAACGAGTTGTATGTACCCTTGAAGGAAGCGGCTTTTCCGCTCAACTCCTTTATTATCATTGCACTTTGCACTTTTTGTAATTCTTTTTTCCTTTTTTAGTTCCATATTTCATCTGTAGCGACCTGACTAAGTGATCAAATCCATGATCATATGGAGCATTTTCTGAATTTTCCATATTTCCCTACGTATATATCATTCAATTTTGTCCTTGAAGAACTTGTTTTTCCCTTGTTCATTTTTTGTGTTTTGAGGCATTGGAACAGAACTTCAAATTCAAAGGTTAAGTTTCTACACAGAAGACATTTTGTTAGTATGACCTGGTGGATCTCCATTGTGTTCCTGCAACTAGAGTCCTGGGAAGGATATGGGTAGATTGACCAGGTATTCCAAAGTTACCAATCTTTTCACTCTCAAGTGTATTTATAGCTTGTTGCTATGAATACACTTGCCTTGTGGCAATTTCCTTTCTACGACATAATGAAAATTAAAGGAGCATTTGTATACTGTGTGGAGGGGTAAAACTTGATTTCATTAATGGTGTTGGAGGGGGTGGATTTCGTATGTACTTAAACTTTGACATTATTTTCGTTAAGGCATAACGTGCAATAAAAATTATTGCCCGGAAAGTAAAATCAACGAAAGTGCCGAATGTTCTTAACTTTGCTCTTAGCATATGTGATTGACAAAGATCATTTGACTACTGCTTTCAGTAAAAAAGGTTATGAATCCTGTTCGTATATATATGCATGCATATATATAGGGGGTGTTTGTGTGTGTGTTTTCTGTCATGGTTATTGTTGTATATATGGTGAGCTATTATAGCAAGAACTTCAAAACAACTCTTGTGGAAACAATACTGTATTTCATTTGCCCAACTGTTGTTAATAGGCTGATGTTGTGTATGTGGTCTTAGTGAGCTTAATGATGTTGTAAAGCCCCTTGAAATTAGAGGATTATGCTTGAACAATTGAACACATGGAATGCAGTTTTTTACTGAGAAATCATTCTTCAAAGGACCCAACCATTGTAATGTTAAAAAGCAAAAAAGGGATTGGAATTATGGTCACCAGTTCATCTCAGAAAGAGAGAGAGATTGGATGTGTCCTAGCTAGTTATAATCTGTTCTGTTTGCCCCCACCTGGAGGGTTGTGATTAGGCTTGTTAACCGATCAGATTGGGGTTGGATTGCATCAAATTCGAATTTGAATCCGATTTCAAAGCACTGACCTGATTATTGGTTGGGATTCATTTTTGCAATCTACATCTAATTTCGTTAAGAATCAAAGACCCCGCTCCATTCCGAATAATAAAATTAGGATTACATCCTAATTTCAATTCTATTAAAAAAAAAAAAAACTCGATTTCATTACCTATTTATACATGTATGTTGATAATTTGTGTCAGATCATGATCAAAATCTGAATTCCTGAAAATTTCACATGTTTGGAATTGGATAATGGATCAATAATATAGTTCCACATCTGCTGGATTGCATTTGAATTTGGATAAAATTTGATCTATCACTATGATTATACACATTTGCCCTATTTTTATTATCTCCAATCTAGTTTTATATTGCCCTGCAGATAGAGTTGATAATAGGGTCAAGTTATTCATACTTGGTTTGGGTTTGACTTATTTTGGGTTAGAAAAACGCGTTGAGCTTGAACAATTTTTAGGCTCGTTCGAACTCAAAAAATTTGGCTCATTTATATGCAAAATATTCAAGTTACTTGGGTTAGGTTTGTTTTGGACTTAAGTCGTTTAAAAAATGAATTGAATTTAAATAATTTTTTAAATTCATTTAAAAAAATAAACTCGACAAAACCTACTACCTGCAGAATTAAAAAACCTCAAAGTTAAATGTTTTTAGGTCCATTTGGTGAGGCCCCAAATTTTATTGGCAACATCAGAAGCTTATTGATATGACTTATGAGGTAACCTCTCTTGCTCCACACCATTCATATGTAACACCCATAGGGCTGGGGGCCCCAGCCTGGGGCTTTTGGGAAGGCTGTGTGGTCCCCCCCCTTTTTTGGGGGGGGGGGGGGTGTGTGTGTGTGGATGGGATGTTATGGTTTTAACTTTTGTACACAGGAGCCAGATTTGCTCACTGGCCTGGACAATTTACAATTTACATCACCCAAAGCTTCCTGTTAATTCCTAATGTTGTTTGGATTAAAGCCCAATTAGATTGCAAGTGTGTATGACCAACCTGAACTGAAGGAGTCCATGTTGGAAATTGGAGCCTCATTAATAGCAAAAATCTAAATTGAACTTTAGTATTAGATTATGTATATTGGGGGTGGTTTCATCAAAGGGTTCTCAAGTGGAGTAATGCTATTAAGACTTAACTATTCGACCTAATCTGTTAACTTAACGATATAATTTCATTATAATCATTAGATTAACACTAAGTTCTAATGTTTAATAGGGTTCTTAGTCAATCCAAGAATTATAATGAGTTAAATCAATAAATTAAGTTTGAATAACATTGCTTTTCTGAGGTGATTGGAAGGGCTTAATGCTGCTTTTGTCTTCCAAGTGAATATTCTAGGTTTCACTTGCATCAATGTACATAATCTGGCCCCGAAGAAAAAGAATTTTGAGATAAAAAAACTTGATTTAATTTGTTGACATAATGATATGTCAAGTGATGAAGCCCGAATAAAAAAGTTCAAGAGTTATCGTCACAATAACACTATTGTACTATCTGGAACCTAGCTAGTGGGATTTCCAATTGATAAAACCATTTTGAGTCAAAAATTTTGTGAACATAAATTTCTCTGGCTTGACCGTAAGAGGTAGTTAAGTGGAGATAAGGATGAACGGTAAACTTAGACATTTTAAGTTCAAAATTTGACAACAACCTTATAGTCATGCCACAAGAAATTTATCCCTCGTGAAGTACACACCATTCCGAATGTGCACACTTGGGTGCGACTCCTTTGTAGTTAGAGCCTAACAGCACAAGGTGCAGTTAAGTGGAACGGCGCCATTTTTGGTGTCCAGTACTAGGGATGTCAATGGACTGAAGGGGGGCAGGGGATATAGTCTTCATTCCTGTACCCGCTTAAAAAATCTTCGTCCATCCCCGGTCCACATCTGTTAACGGGTATAATTTTCATCCCCATCCCCATCTGCGTGTAAATTTATAATCTTCGTCCCCGTCCCCAAGCCCAAGCTTAAGCCCATATTCTTTTATTTTAGATCTTCTATTATATTAGACCTTCTGGCTGTTTGAGCATAGATTCTTTTATTTTAACTTCTTTGATTATGTTGGCGGAGAAGTAGCAGTTCCTATGTTCAAGTGACTTTTTCGTTCAAGTTTTTATATGACCTCCTTGAATTGAAAGCAAAAAATTAGGAAGAAGCGTATAGGGAAAGTATTCAAAATAACCATGAACTTAAACTATGAACCCTAATCCAGAAAATTAACAACAAAATAGGAAAGTGGAAGAATTATGAAAATTAACACTGCACACGAATGAGTGTAGTGTTAATTTTCTGAATGAACTATGAACCCTAAATCCAGAAAATTAACAATAAAATAGGAAAATTAAACAAATTCA
>CM042198.1:15513660-15524531 GCA_023539305.1 Ilex asprella | reverse complement strand
TATCTATATAATAAAACACCCCACAATTCCGTCTATGTCAAGCGCTCTTTCTCAAAATGTATTCCCTCTCTCTTCTTCCTCGCATCTGACCCCTCTGTCTGATCTCATGCTTCTCTCTTCTCTGTTTGTCCAAATAGACCCTCCACGATGGACAGCCACAAGCAACCATATCTGTGCTCTTCTCTCTCTCACTTTCGAGTCATCTCCCTATTTTTCTCCCTTTCTCCCCCTCTCTCCATCCCCTACTGGCGTCGCCAACAGCAGCATCAGTCGCTAGCAACGATGCCAAAATAGCCACCATCGCTCTTCTCTCACTTTCCAGGTCTCTCTCTCTCTCTCTCTCTTTCCCTTTCTTTCTCTTCCATCTTCGGCTACCACCACGACCACACCCCTTTATCAAACAACACCTATCCCCACAGCTCCAATCATATGGCACATGAAGTGTTTGTTGAAATGCCATAGAGAAATACTGAGCAATAAATTTCTTATTATATTTAAGTCCGACTTTGATGGTGATTGCTCTCTCATTCTCTCGCCCTCTTCATATCTCCTAGTTCTCTCTCTGTCTTCATCAAACACATAGCACACACACACACCCCCTACCCACATCACAGCACACACAAATCACACTCACCCAGCACACATAAATACACATACCCATAAATTGAAATAGTATACACAAAAGTCGTTAGTTAGGTGTTGATTTGCTGTTAATCATAATGGACATCAAGTGTTTGTGTTGATGCCTAAGAGGAATATTCATATTCCACCATTCTTTTTTCTTTTGATCGGTATGAATTTACTGTGTACCCATTTTTTTGTAGGTATGATGTGTTCAAATTATGTTTCAATTAAATTTTGTTGAGTTTTATCGAAATTGAGGTATTGTGTGGATTTATAATTGCATTTCTTTTGCTTTAACTGGAGCTCATATCATAACTTCCAAGGTAGAGAATACATTTTATTTTGAGGAAGAACATACATTTGAAAGACTCCAACTTCCAAGCATTTGGATTTGTATTGATTCTTTTTTTTTCAAACCAATCAACACTTTATTTCATAGCTCAAAAAGTGTTACAATGAAAGCAAAAGCAGACAACCCTGCACTTTACAAAGAACCAAAATCAAAATTAAAAAAACAATGGTTCTCAAAAAGAATGAAAGAATTTGCATTTTCAGCACAAGCAACTGAGCAGCCTACATCTTCCCCATAATTGCCAAGCAGCAGACTTCTAGCTCTCAAGGCAGGGAGACTCCTTTGATCCTGCATCAGCAGCACCCTCACCACAGCAGACAGATGCACAGAACCAGACAGATCAGTGGAAAATCTGTCCTGGACTGCATTATTAGTCAAACAATCTGCTACCACATTTGATTCCTTGAATACATGTCTCAACTGAAAATCCATACACCCCAAGAGCTCTTAATTTTATTGATTGTTATTATTCTTTTGCTCGAAAGTTGTATTTAAATGCACATACATTGGATTGAGAATATGTTATTTTAGAATTGAAATTAGAATACTGAATTGAATTTAGTTTTTTAGTTAGTTGTTTAGACTTTTTATACTTTTTATAAATTGAATTTAATTGGTAATTCTATTTTGTCCTTATATCATTTGTATGTTGTTAAGGAATTCATTTATGTTGTGGCGATTTTTAATAAATGATTTTGTTTTGATATGACTATTGCGTGATTGTGCGTCCTGTTTGGTGGTTATGAATCGTGTATACAAGTTTAACTTTTTTTGGGATACTATTTTTAGAGGAAATTCTATCTGAACATTCCCGCCCATTCAACTATCGAGGTTGGCTACTATTATATTGCTTGAGAGTGGTTTTTGTTTTCTAGCATATGTTGGCTATCTTTTATAAACTTGGTGGTGGTAGTGTCTTTCATGTAATACTGCTTGAGAATTTTTTTTCTTTATTGAAAATTATTTGGGATTCTTGAAGATATTGTTGAGGTTAATTGCCAGACATGCAATGTAGTATCTATTTGTCCACTAATTTGTTTGTTTTTCCATGCATTCATAAAACTACACCTTATTGAGACCTTTTGTTAGTAGGTTAGTGTTAGGTACAATTTGCACCGAGTTTTGTAAGTATGTTTGATTTTATGCGAGTTTTGTAATAGGTTCAATTTGTTGTGATTTTTGGGATTTATGATTGCATTTCGCTTGCTTGAATTGATTATTTGGTGCACAGACATTTGGAGCTTAATGGTTTCGTATATTTTGATTCCGAATAATTAGGCAAAGTTCTTACTATCATTTTTCACAAAATTTTAATCTATTCAAAGAGCAAATAAATGTTACTTTATCAGTTGTCTTAAGAGTTTCAACATTGCCCTCACATTTCTAGGTAAAGTTTGAATGACTACTTAGCGAGTTTTCTATGGTTTGATTTTTGCCAACACTTTTTCTAAATTTATTATTTTTTATTTCAGGTTTTGTTGAAGGCGTTGAACATCACAACAGTGAGCGCGAAGATTTTCTCAATGTTGGCTGCAACATATTCCTATTGGTAATTACTACAAGTAAATTTAGCTTTTTGATAGTCTATTTTTGTAAATTGATAATAATAGTACTAGCGATTACCCGTGCCTGAAGGCACTGTGTAATTTTAAAAAATTGAATAATGATAAAAAAAACATAAAAAATCAAGCAATGAATATGGACATGCATTAAACTTAATACCTCACACTTTGCATTTATGCTCAATAAAACATTACCTATATAGAGATTCTCGAAACTATCCATCAAAAGTAAAAAATTAAACTACTGACATAATTTAAGAATTTAAACTAAAATAAAAATTTCCTTCAAGGTTATTGATTTGATCTGTTTATTTTCATTTGTTGTGGTGGTTATAGGTTTTATAGAACTTTTGGGTCCTAAAGGCATAAATAAATTTTCTATCTCTTAAAGTATTTTGGTATCTATTTTTTTGTGGATTTTCTATAGTTGTTCCTTTATGGTTTTACACGTCCAAAAATCAGCTTAATTTCTAATACTTGGATTAATTAGGTTGAGGATTATTGGTTAACTTTTCACTTGGTATAAGGTCTTTGAAGCATTTGGTTCGATTTAGGACTTGAACCGTGGACATATTATGTATTCTTTCTTATTATTATAATGTATTTTTTTTAGCTATGAAGTTATAGGCAAAAAAAAAAGAGTTTGCTTTGGACTCTGATATACTCATTATCAATTTTTTGCATGTACAAACCTATTCTTTCATTTGCTTGCGTGTTATTCTTTTTCTCTCTTGGTGTTATATAGCCAATGCTAACTCATTGGTTGTGAATGCCGTAGCTGTTTGGTGGTAAGACTCTCTAATCATTCAATCTCCTTAATTATTTCTTTCTTTGAACATAAATTAGAAAATTCTATTTCTCCCCGTTCAATGCAATGACTACCTTCACATTCTAAGGCCTTCTCTATTTCTATCAATAAGCCTATGTTCCTTCATTTGTCCCCTTATGACTTTTTTGTTGGATTTTTTGCAAATTTGAACTGATTCTGTGTAATTGTGAATCTGGGTGTTCTTTTAAGTGCGCATGTACTTAGAGTTTATATTGAAGAGTTGTAATTATAGTTACCATTTACTACAATGAGGGTTTCATAATATAATGGACAAATTATGGGTAAAAATTTGGATTGTTTTGTGTTGTTTAATCTTATAATTCCGCTTAGCTTTGTGTTGGGGTTTGCTAGGTAAATATTTTAAAGATATTTATAGAGAGAGTCGTCGCAAGCCCATCAAATATAGTGTTATTCCCTATTGAATTTGTTTGCTATTTTCATGAAAATGTTTATATTTCAACTTACTCTTGATTGTCTTTGTATTTTATCATATTTGGTTCCCTTCGTTTGGAATCATGAAGCATAAGTCTCTTGAGAACTATTAAATCTGTTCATAGGAGGGCATGGAATAAATGGGAATACACTGTGTTGTATGAAAAATATTAAGTTTGAAATTATTACCTTAATTAATTTGCTTCCAAGCGTTTGTGAAAATACTGATACCAATTTATTTCCATATTGTCCTTTTGCAGAATAATTGATTGTGGCGAGCGAGCTGGCTACAATTGGAGGAGGAGGTATTTATGCAGTGTTCCACATTTTTTATCTCAATAGTTTGGTTGCTAAGGAGTTAATTGAATGGAGAAGAAACTATAGTGGGAACCTTTAGTCTCTTTTCATGTGTAATTTTGCATACATGACATTTGATTAAGGCATGATCTATTGATTTCTAGGATTTAATAGCATATCTAAGTCTTACTATTATCATTGTACCATGTAGTGAAATCGTTGGATTCTTTCGTTTCCTTCCATCAATGGATAGTGTGTACATATCCTTTATTCTATTGTTCTTATTTCTTTTGTTCTTCATAAAAACTACATCAGATACCTGTGCCACCGCACCACCAAGGTAAACCTTTCTCCCTTCTATCCCTTCTCCCAAACCGAACATTTCCAACTGTCGTCTCTATAAACCCTTAGCCCTTTTTTTTTTTCTCTCTCTCCCCCCTTGTTTCTAACTCCCTTACCTAATTTCTCCCCTTTATGCGCAAACATACACAGACACACACAGACCCCACTCTACCCCTTATGTTTTTTTCTCTCTCTCTCTCTCACAGACACGCGTAACCCATTGCGCGCGCGCACACACACACACTGCTTTTCTCTCTCTCTCTCTCTCACGCAATCATACAAAATTTAAACTCCATCTTTTACTACTATTTGCTAAATGATGGTTATTTTTTTGGGGTTTGCTCAGACATTTGAAAGGGGGGGGGAGGGGCTATTCCAAGTAGATCATGCAGAAGAAGAAATCATAATTCGAGGTTTTTGCCTATGAAATCATTGTAGTTGTCTTTTAAGTATTTTTTTAATCACCTGTATTATTGGAATTAGTGTTAGTTTTTGCTACAATATTACTGATTGAACTTATGATTATGGGAAATTTTTGTGCTTGAATAGGGGAATTTTTATGCTTGAGTGGATTTTGCTATATTGTTTTTGTTATCTTGGTGGTTGTATTGTGTGGATGACTGTGGGGTTATTTTTGACAGTGGTGGGCTATAAAGAGTTGGAAGTGCTATTTTTTTTTTGTTTTTCATATTTTTGTTAATTTGCTAGATTACTAATTTGAACTCAGTTTTGTAAGTATGTTTGATTTGATGAGAATTTTGTTTCCTAACATTAATTTCTAAATGATTAAAGGCATAATGACTTCAACTAATCTTTGATGTTTGGTATGATATCATGGTTGTAGTTTCACTTATTGCAACTGTTGGATTGAATGAAATTAAATTGGTGAGAATGGAATGAGTGAAAATTGAATTAGTAGGGTATATGACACTCTAAGGGCTTGCTTGGATGAATTTTGGGGAGAAGCTTAGATTGACTTTTTCAAACTCTTTCAAACTCAAACCCCTCTTTATAAAGATGAAATTCAACATTCAATTCGATCCATCCCCATGTTTGGTATGCAATATATATACATGTAGGACATATAGATATATCATAATTATTAACAGTTATTTATCCTGTAAATGATTATTTTATTCTTAATCAATTCAATTCATGTCCATGTTAAGGGGTACAATTATTTTTTTGTATCCTTTATCCCTTAATCCATTTTCCCAAACCCACCCCTTCCCTAGGTTTTGTCAAATTTATGATCATGAGTTTAATCTTTGGGCCAGCTATGGGCTAGATTTGAGAATCCAAGATTAAATTTTCAATCCAAACATGAGATTTGAGGGTCCTTTGGATTATTTTTTTCAAACTCATCTTGCCAAGTTCCCCAATACCTTCTTACCAAATAATCCCTAGGTGAGTTTGTTTGAATTGGAGAGATTGGATTGAAAGAGTTTGTTTGATATAGTTTATGAGAATTAGTGTGGTTTGCAATGAATGAAATTTTATAATTTTCATGTATGTGCGATGGCTTTAATTATTATGATTTTCTTAGTCAATTAGTAAAATTTGTGGTCAGCAAATATGAATATTGTTATGTTATTGTGGTAGTTGGTAACTATTATAATGTTGTTGTCGTAGTTGGTATGATTATGAAATTTTGTAGAAAGATTGATATATTTGTAATATCATATTTTCATCAGACTCTTTGTTAAAAATTTTAAAATTTTTTACACTGATTTCAATTTTTCTTTAATATAAAGCAAAAACGAGGTTGGTAAATCACGATATTAATATATATAAAGTGAGTGTGTTAAAGGTTGCAGTTTTGGCTTTTCGTCCACTTTTCCTCTTAATTTTTGAGGGATTGATTTTACTAAGTTAGAAAGATGGTTAATCCATCTATTTGTTCATCATTTTTATTTTTCTTTTTTACTAAACATGATGTTTTAGTTATCCCTCTAACTTTCCATCCTTCCAATTTTTTATCTTCTCATTTTTCTATCGTATCGAACGAAGCTTCCGCATATAATGTGAAAAATTTAATATTTTAGTATATAAAATAAATTTTTTTTAAATCTTTCATGAAATGCAAGTCACCATAATAACTAACCCCTTAGACATTCACATTCAAACTTATCCAGAAACATTATATATTTCAACTTGTGAAATGATATATAACAGTGGAATTTTTTTTTTCTTTTGGTCAGAATTCCACAGTGGAATTAGAGGATGTGCATTTTCTAACACAGTCCAGATATTCTTCCATTACCTTGACAAATTAAGGGTCAATAGAGGACAAAACACATGGTTGCTGACCAAAAAATTTTCTTCACACCCTTATAATATCCAAGTCAAGTCATGATGGTTAATTAGGCATGTGAATCCGATAATCATCAAATATAGGTAGGTTGGACTACAAATGAAAACATCTATTTTCTTTTTTTGACCAAATTATCTTCATTGATCGTTGTTTTACATGAAAAATTACAAGTACGAATTTAAAAACGTCTTTCTACAAACATGCTTTTAAATAAAAAAATATAGGTTTGAATCGTTGTTTTATATGAATCGTGATAAATTAGAAAAAAATTAGGATGTAAAACGATAACAAAGTTAAGAAAAAGAATTGATTTTAACCCCCGTGTGATTGTTAGACATTTCTAGTGCATGTATTTCTAATTAATTTTTTTTTAGTTTAACGGTCTAGAGTATTTGGACTAGTACTTCGACTAATCTTCTCTTTGGGTTGGTTAAAGACGAGCCATTTACGCCGAAAATAAAATATTTATAAAAAATAAATTAATCCGTGAAATTTATTTCAATTAATTCAAGGGACTTACTAATTCACCACAATTTTCTTAGTTGAGGACAAGGTAAGTCCGCTGTGGAAAAAAGCAACATTTGTGGAATACCCCCCCCCCCTTCTCTCTCCCAACACGAGCAAATAAACTTCAGGTTTTCATATATCTTTGGTCTTATTTAGGTCAAACGTACATCACCACGCACATGAAATCAGTCTCACGATGAAAAACGTTTGGCCAACAGTTTAGTCAAAGTCAACTTGATCACATGGGTTGATTTAGCACGCGGTCAAATTAATTAGGAGCAAATTGCAAACCCGCACTTTTTGAGTTCGAGTTATAACGTAGTTTGCGATTGAATTGCTTGCATTTAAGGTTTACGACACAACCCCGAATCTAAATAATGCATAAATGATTAGAATGTTTTCATCTACAAAAAAATTAGATCGTATTTTTCGTATGAAGTTTGATGTCTCGATAAAGACTGACGATGTGATATAGTCATGCGTTGATTTGACGACTTTCACCTACTTAAATTCTAATCATCCCTAACACATTTAAATTTTTTTTTTTCACAAATCATCCATCATGTATGAATGAGACATCACTTATATACCTTGGATCTGGCATGAATCCACGACAAATAATCTATAGAAAATGAAAAACAAAATTGTATTTGATTCCCGAGTTTTTGTCCTATTTGTACTCTGTTTTTTGTTCTTTTCAAACCCCCACAAAAAGTCCATAAACTTCCAAATTCACATGAAGACAACACATATTCCAAACAACAACCCAAACCCACATGTAGTTTAACCTAATTAATGACATCTTCATCTATAAAAACACAACTGTATTCAATTGTACATCATTTGATTAGCTAAAACCCTCTTGTTTGTTAGCCTAAAGTTAAGATCAAGTATGAGTACTCTCTCAGAAGCCTATACAGACACCCCTCTCCGCCTTCAACATATTATCCCTCTAGACTTTGAATCTGTCCAAACAGTCCCTGACTCTCACTCATGGCCTCAAATCAATGATTCCCTATCTGCAGCCCACTCCGATGAAGAATTATCGATTCCGGTCATTGATTTGATGGCTCCTGACATTGTGGAACTCGTCGGAGAAGCATGCCGGACGTGGGGGATGTTTCAAGTCACCGGCCACGGCGTTCCCTCAAGCCTTTTGGAGGATGTTGAGGCTGAGGTACGGCGGCTTTTTGAGCTCCCCGCCCGGCAAAAGGTGAAGGCGTTGCGTTCGCCCGGTGGCGCCACGGGTTATGGTGCTGCTCGGATAACTCCGTTTTTCTCCAAGAATATGTGGCATGAAGGGTTCACCATCATGGGATCTTCCGTTGATCATGCTAGAGAATTATGGCCTCATGACTATAAACGTTTTTGGTAAGTCCATAGTACCCTTCCATGCACAGAATCACTTGGAGCCAGTACTTCTCTTTTGGACTTCTCCATGAAGATGGTGCTTGGTCCTTTTATCTAAATTCACCTAAGTTTTCAGCTACATAATGAATTAGCATACTCAGATTAATTTCTTTAACACATAATTGATGCAAAGTCCTTTCAAGAAGGACATAGTCTTGAGCATTTTCAATATTTTTTTCAAATATGTCGTGTAGAATGATAACAAAAAAGATAACTAAGTACATGAAATTATCTCCGCTATGAGATCTGAGAAGCTTAGATGTACTAGATCTTATCCCTGGTGCAGAGAGAGTATAGTGTGACTCGGCCCACTATGTCAATGCAATGATAAAGAAAATTTACTGCAGCACTAAGGTCCACCCAAATCACAAAATAAAACAAGTACTAGTTCAGAAAGATAATTTCAATTTGCTGAGTGGTAGCCTTTCTGACATGTAAACATTTCAAAATTTGTATACTTCTTCTCTTGAGCATCAATTTAAGTGTCAAACTTCATAAAATTTTAGAAGAAAATTGACCAAACAAGATCTATTGACTCATAAAATCCTACATCTTTGTATTTTCAATGCATACAGTGATGCAATGGATGATTATCAGAAGAAGATGAAAGCACTATCACACAAACTCTGGCTTCTAATCCTCAAATCCTTGGACATAGCCGAACAACAAGTAAACTGGGCATCTTCACTCTACGACTCCGACGGTGCACTGCAACTTAACTCCTACCCTTGCTGCCCAGACCCGAATCGAGCAATCGGCCTGGTCCCTCACACAGACACACTGCTCCTCACCATCCTCCACCAGAGCGACAGCAACGGCCTCCAAATCTTCCGAGACGGAGTCGGGTGGGTTTCGGTGTCTCCTCTCGCCGGTGCACTTGTAGTTAACGCTGGCGATCTTCTCCATATCGTGTCGAATGCTCAGTTTTCGACGGCTTATCATCGGGTGGTGGTGAACGAGGCCCGCCACCGTGTGTCCATTGCCTACTTCTATGGCCCCCCGGCCGATTCCTTGGTGGTGCCGGTTTGTGAAATGGAGTTTCCACTGTATCGTTCTTTGACAGTGAAAGAGTACATAAGTATCAAGGCCAAGCATCTTGACAAGGCACTTTCATTGATTCGAATGTAGCCTGTTCTTTTGGTATACATGGTGAACACCTTGTCCACTGTGGAGTATTTGACTCACCTTAGTTTACATGATGTAGCAATTTTGAAAGAGATGAGAGTGGCGATATCCGGAGTCATGATTTTAAGGTTCAAAAGTTGGGGGCGGTGACTATAATTTAAGTTGCCTTTTTAGGATAATTATAGTATTTTTTTGACAATTGTTTGATTTTTTTTAATACTTGGGATCAATCCTTGAGTTTTATAATAATTGTTATAATAATCCCTAAAGTGATAACTTAAATTCTAAAAGTGCCCATTCCCAAACAACCCGACTCGACGACAACACCTCATGGTGCAACGGGTTTGGGGACAACGGGCCTCTCACCCTCTGATGATCTTTTTTTTTTTTTTTTGACAAGCAAAAGAACCTAACAGCCAGACCAACTAATGTATTGTTCTCCTTGGAAAACAGTGGGTGGTAGTCAATGTTGGGGTTTATTGACAATTTTGTGACGATAAATGATTATGTTATTAAATTAGTTACTTCAGTGAATTAGGTTCATTAGTATCACTTCAGATATAATTTAGTGACTTAATTTATCATAAATGTTAGAATGGTTATTGGCCCCAACAAAATTTCGGGCCTACTTTTAATCCAATAGTTATAAATGATTAGTTCATCGAATTAAATCAATAATAAGTCCAAGTATCATTGCTCTATTTATATACTTGGACCATGTAGGTGTCGTTTATAACACAATACTTACAGATTTTTTTTTCAACAAAATTATTTTTTGGTTAAACTCAATACTTCAAAAAATATTACGAAATATATATATATATATATATATATATTATATAAGTACTAGTTATTGTTTGTGCCTGAAAGTACAGTGTAATAAAAAATGGTAAACAATAAATATATTTGTATTCATATCCAAAATCAAATTACAAACATAGAAAAGAGATAAAAGAATTTACGCATCGGTTTGTAGTGGTGGTAAGAGACGGTGATAGTTGTGGTGGGTGGTGGCAACGAGGGTGGCGGTAGTGGTGGTGGTGGTCAGGGTGGCAGTGGGAGTGGTGATGGTAGTGG
>CM042198.1:15497999-15508660 GCA_023539305.1 Ilex asprella | reverse complement strand
TGTGTATAAGAGACCTTAAGATCTATTATAACAATAAAACTTAGACTACTTTTAATCTAAAAATAATTTAAATAAAAATTATTAATATTAAAAAAAAACTCATTTATAATAATAGCTTTATGCCTCAAATAATCTTAGGCTGCCCCTGTTACGAGTCCAATTGCTTTTGCATATTATTCTTCTTCCTTGGACTACATCCGATGCTACATCAAGGAGTTTGAGTTGAAAAACTAAGAACCGGAAGTGAACCCTATTTAGACCGAGTCAAATTTGATGATCCACAAAATTGTCTTATACGAGATCAACAGTCACGAGTGTAATTAATAAGTAGTAATGAGCAATCAATGACAATCAAGTATAAAAAATAATAAATAAGGGTAAATGTAAGATTTATAGTGGTTCGGTCTCGGATGATCTATGTCCACTTTTGATAATGACAGTGGTGGCCGGCGTTCTTTATTGATGAACGTGGGTACTCTGGAGAGTTACAGTGCTTAAGGAGAGAAAGAGAGTAGTGTGTGTAAAGGCTTTAGAGACGTGCCCTCAATGTTGAGAGGGCTTACATTATATAGTTAGGGTAAAAAGGGTGAGGCGGTGGTGTGATAAAAGAGGTCTCTACCACTTTGGTAAGTCTTATTTTAGTAGGACTCAATCTTCTTAATCCCGGTATCTTCTCCCCCGTGCCCCTATTCAGTCAGAAGATGATCCTGAGTTGGACTGTGCTCACTCTTGCTCTTGATGCTGGACTTGCTGGAGTGAAATAGCCAAGGAGAGGACCACTTGGAACCATGTGGGCGGCGCCTCTTAGAGGAGCATGGGCGACGCCCACTTGGGTTTTGGGCAGCGCCTTTTGGGTCCTGAGGTCTCCTGGTTCCTTTAGTGTTTTGGGCCATTTTTTTGACGAGTTGACCAAACTTCGATTAGTTTTTTTTTTTTTTGGATTTTCTTGGCTTATTTAATTTGGACTGGCCAGTAAAATTCGGACTCATCAAAATTAACAATTGGACAACGTAAACTCTAGATATTTGTGATCACCAACTAATTATATTTAAATTCTACAATCATCAATAAGAGTCAAACCCTATATATTCAAGTTTATGATGTTTCATAGAATTCGTTTATATCGTTGAATTATCCGTGTGGGTTAATTTATAAATATTTTTTAAATTGGAGATATTCAGACGGGTATTCATCCTATATATAATTCTTAATTGCTTATGTCTCATAATTTACCTAACAAATTGACAGCCCAAATTGTATTAGAATTTTACCCAAAGTGGTTTTTAAGACTTCAACGGGGGGTGTCAATTTTTTCTATTAAAATATGAACTCGATATGAACCCCACCCGACATAGAATTGAAAAGGAAAATGCTATGTATCTCAAAATTTTAATCCAAATTTTTATTTCAAATGAAGGGAGACTATTAGATGAGTGAGTCCCATTAATTTTTTTAAATGAGACTCACTGATCCAATGGTCTCCTTTGACTTGGGATGGAGATTTGGGTTAGAGATTTAGGATACATAGAATTGCTCGAAAAAGAAAATAACAAGATTAGTTAAGACAAGTAATAAATGTGTTAAATTAAGTTTTGACACAAACAACACGATTAACGAGTATATGTAGATAGAAAATAAGTATTAAACGAGCATTTTAAATAAAAAATAAGATTTTTTTAATTTTTTAAATAATATTTTATGAATTATTATATAATTAAATAATTTTTTATTCACACGAATCTTACATGTACTAAAAATAACCCGATATAAAAATAATATAACACAACACAACACTATTATTATCCTGAACTACTCCAAAGTTATATGCTGTTTTTACATAAAAAATTCTTCAACTAATACAATATAGAAGTGAGGACAAATAAGAAAAGACAGTGTTGACTGGACTGTCTTGTTTGATTATTTAAAGTTCAAATCCATTACGTATCTAGACAAATAGATGATGTTGATTATTGTATACTTTTAAGCAACAATCAAAAGGATAAGACCTTCGCAAGAAGCCAGCTTGTCCCATTCTTCAGCAATACTGACCACTTGGAACTCTCGTCTCATGTGTCTCTCTCTCTTTCCCCCCCCCCCCCCTCTCTCTCTCTCTGTGTTCGTGCACTACAATCAAGAAATGACGTGTGTATCCAAATTCATGCACTAAAATAATATGGCGTAAGCGTAAGCATAAGCATTAGCATTGAACTTTTTATTATTATATGATAATAGAATCAAACAGATCTATTACTATTTATATAGCTAGTAGTAGAAAAATAAAGGGAGAATTACACTTAGACCTCCTAAAGTTTGTCACTTAATTATTTAAATTTTTTGATATTTAAAATATTACATACAGAGTCCCTAAAGTTTATACGAATATAACACTTAAATCCCTGTTATAAATGTATTAGTTAATAAATTATACTTAGACTCTTCTAAAGTTTGTACGCATATAATATTTAAACTCCTTAAGTTTAAAATATTATGTTTAGACAAAAAATATTTCAATCACAGATAAAATATTAAATATTTTAAATTTTATAACTAAAATTCATGTTCTATTATATTATTTATTAAAATAATGTCAAAAATTAAAATAGAATCCTCCTTCACTTTCAAGGTCTGTGAAAAAATGTTTCGTTGATTCTTTAAACCTTTCGCTTGAAGATTTGACTAGAAAGAAAAATCTTGCATTTGAAAGAACAAAATTTAGGATATTTTGTTGTTTAATGGTTCAACCTTTAACTTATATGCTATAATCAAATGGTGTTCCGAGAAAATGTGTAAATAAAAATTCATTTACTTTCACATAGAATTTAGATGATGAAAATAGATAGTAACAATGAAAATTTATTGTCTCTACCATTATTACTACCTAGTTTCGTGGAAATTGGACGGTGACATTATCACTGTGTTTGTGTCATTATTGTTGTTACTATAATTGTGTTACTGTCACAGTTACTAAAAGTTATTAATTTTTTAGGTCAAACTATTTTTTTAAAAGTATAGATTATGAAGTTACTTTAAATAATTATAATTTTACCTTTAAAAATATAATTTAATCTCAAAAAATAATAACTTTTAATATGATCCTAATTTTTATTTGAGCGTGTAGAATTACGCATATATCCCTATCCATCCTAAGCATATGCATTAGCATTGATCTTTTTTATTATTATATGATAATAGAATCAAAAACATCTATTACTATTTATATGGTTGGTATATAATGATAACATCCAAGAAATTTATCATTATCTATAGCATAAGTATAGATGATGATAAACTTGTGATATTTTATCCTTATTATGTAATTTTCACCATATTCACCGTATAAATAGGATTAAGTATCATGCAATTAAGTACCATCAACAATACATCGATATAGTCCATTGGACATTTTGATTCATGGACGCAGACACATTACACATTGTGTCAAACTACATATATCTTTGTGTCTTATTTTTTTTTTTATCTTTCTTGTTTATGGTATCAGAGCGGGACGGTCCATCAGAGCTCCAAACAAGGATTGGCAGCACCTTGAGTCGACATCGGTGAAAAGTCACATGTGAGAAGCTTACAATAAAAAAATAAAAATGCCATCTTTTCATATATGGTATGGAATCACGCATATCTTTGTATCTTATTTTCTTTATCTTCTCTTTAATTCCGGTATATTGAATTATAAAATTTCACTTTTCACCGGTCGCATGCATTGGATCAACTTATTTTCTACAAAGAATATAGTTTCAAATTTATTTTTTAAACTCAATCACTTTTAAAATATTTGGTGAGTATTGTATTATTGTTAAATCAATGGCCCACAAGAGTGTCAATTTACTTGAGACATAAATCGTATAAACTTGATATAATATGAATATGAAAATAATAACATCTATTAACATGAATAAAAATAGGTGGAATAAATGCTTTATATAGTATTTTAAGAAAAATGTATGCCTTTTAATTTTTATTTCTTGATGTAGTTTTATAAATTAGTTTATAATTAAATATTATTATTATTTTTTTTTAGAATTTGAATGAAGTAATTTAGAAAAACACATCTAGCAAATTTGGTTGAGATAGAAATGAACATTGCCCAGTGGTTGCTGGTTTAGTTTAGTGATTACACAAATATAATCCAGATCAAAAGAATGATACATTTGAGATGGCACGAACCAAAGATAACACGATGCGATTGATTGATGTAGAGCAAGAATTTTTATTTTTTATAATTTTTATTATTATTTTGGTAGTTTAGACTTTAATTAAGAATATTTTGAAGTAAATACCTAGCTAATCATGTTAATTTTTCTAATTTAATTGGATATATATTTTAATTATTTTTAGTAACTTTTTTAAGATTATGATGTAAAACAACAATTAGCTTTTATTTTTATTTTGATCTTTGACCAATGTTTTAATAAGCTTAAGAGTGAATGGACCGGACCTTGCACCAATTTTTAGTAGTTTTTTGAGTAAAAGTGTCTAGTATTAGATAAGATAGTTGAGAGATAGTTGAAATATTTATAAAATGAATTCAATGAAATAGTTGGGAGATGGTAGAAGTATAGTTATAAGAATTAAACTACGTCAATGGTTAACCGGTTCAACCGTTAGGTCAATTGGTCGGATTAGTCATATAATAAAAAAGTAAAAAATATTATTAATAATGACAAATATACAAAATAATTTGAATAGGTACACAAATAACATGTTTATGCTATGGTAGATCAAATAAAAGCACAAAAAAAATTACAAATCACCTATTTTCTTAGATAATTTATAAAAACTGATAGAATATCTTTTTTTTCGGAAGGTAAATTTTTTTTATTGATTCAAAAAAGGACAAAATATAGCAGGGAGAATTCCGTTACAAACAATAAGAATCACCTATTTAATAACAAAACTACTAAATTCTAAAGGAAGTGAGGTTAGTTGTCCAAACTTCCAACAAAATGCACTAGTAAAAAGATTAGCCCAAACATCTGCCACGATTGAGCGAGTTGTAGGTTTTTGTTTGTGGGCTTGAATCTGAGAGAAGCAACTTTGTCTCTAATGGTTTGAACAATAAGGTTGAGGAGAGAGGAGTGGTTCCTAGACTTGACTTGGTAAATTCTCATGTTTCTTTTCATCCAAATATAATATATGGATACAACAAGACTGGGCTTTATGAGGGTAGTGCACATAGAGTTGCCTTTCTAGTGTTGGCTTGCATAGCTGATGATCCCCTACTATGACATATTTTGCATTTGTTGCCCACTGAGGAGTAGCAATTGGGCCCATATAGAATGAGAGAATGGCATGAGACTTGGGAAGAGTTATAAATGGAGCATTCCAAACTAATGTCAGCAATAAAAGATTGGATTCTGTCTTTGGTGTTGAGTCTAGATCTGATGGCAAGCCACAAAATGAAGGACATTCTAGGGATTGAGTAGCTATACCAGATAAGGTGTTGCCAAGAGACTTCTGAGGATGGAGATCTGATGAGATTCCAAGCTACGGAAAAGGAGAAGGTACCACTTGGGGAGGGAGACCATTTGATTTTGTCCTCTCTAAGCGGAGATGGAAGGTAATTAGTCATGGAGAGGGGGATTTTCATAAGTTGAGGGGATTTGGCACCCCGCCAATGGGACCTATAACCGGTACTTTCATGTTGCAGATTGCAAATGGAGGACCTCGGAAGCTTGACTGAAGCACTTTTTGGGTCTCAAATAATCCGGATTGTGACTCTTTCGACCCAGACAAAAATCGGTTCCATCAGATGGTGCCGTCTGTGGGAACGACTATATATGATCCTAAAATCAAAGGTTTCAATCGAACACAATAATGACATTCCAGTAGATCCATGGCGCTCACAAACTTGTTTTCATCACTGCCTCAAATGCAGTTTGCGCAAGGCTGACGACCAAACTCATAACAAGGAAAGCTTGCGTCAAATGGGTTCTATTTCTTCCTTGTACGTGTTTATGCATGACACATACTTTTGATAATAAGGTGCTGCATCACTTTTGAAATTAAAGTGCTGCATGTATTGTTTTGTTTCATAAAAGAAGAACAGGGACAGTTTGCTAAAAAGTGACCGTTTACTACCACACAAAGGAACTTACTACAAATTATGTGCATGGGTTTGACTTGATTTTTACCATGTCCAAATAAGTAACTTGTCAGCTAGTAGAAAGTAACCAGTGTTATCAGAAGTTCAGAACTGATTGGACGGGCTGATTGGACCGTGAATCGGAAGCTAAGCCGGATCGGTTCTTAAATTAGACTGTTTAGCCAATTAAACTAGAGTAAAATCGTCAAATTAGTTGATTTTTGACAAAAACCACAAATTGTATGATTTTGTCAGACCAGCCAGTTCTACTGTCATTTCTATAAAAAAAAACCCAAAATCATTAATTTTTTCCTAAATCCAGATGGTCTCCTTCTTCTTATCCACTCCATTTCTTTCTCTCTTTCTCTAGTCCATTCCATTGCTGCCTTCGGTCCATCCGATCTCAACACCCACTGAAGTCTCTATCTATCCTCTCCTTTTGAGTCTTCTTTCTCTGTCTATGATTTGTCTATGTGTAAGTTATTGTTGGCTTGTTGCTGCGCGAACAAACATGATCTTTTGGGAGTCGCGATGAGGAGGTTGATCGGTTTTTTCCTATCTTTACTATTGTGACACCCCAAAATTTGGGGTTCCATTGATTTTCTATCAACCTGCGGAATATCCGTGGATACCGAGTAACTTGATATCGCGTCGTTATGCCCCATTTACCGGGGTCCATATTTAACGAAATTCGGGCATAGTCTCCTTTGTACGGGGCGCTTTACCCAAAATTCAACCTGTGCAATATATCTTCACATGACTCATCCGAGACCCAATATAAAACATTGACCACACTGGGTCCATTTATAAGTAAACATTGGTCACACCAAGTCCAATTATCCATACTTATATCAAAACATGCAAGGTTACTTTAACACTGGTTCATATATGTTCTATTGCAATCATTTGCAAAGGGTTTCATGCCCAAAACATAATTTTCACAAGTGTTGTACATTAACACAAAATAAAGCCACATTCGACTTTCTTCAAACATGAGGGTCCAAATTGGAGCCATCCGTCGATGTATTTCCCCCACCTGAAATGTTTTCCCGTATAGGATGAGCAATGACTAGTAGAGTAATTTCTTACAGAGGTTACTCCCCACCTAAGTACACATGCAATGTTCACATACAACATTTCATATTCACATCAACATTCCAAGTAAGAATAGACAATTCTAGGTTGGAATTCTACCATGTTATGCTATGAAATGAGATGAAATTTACTCATGCATCATGATCTAAGTCATCACCGACTCCCACAACACAATGCAATGCACTCGTGCAGTGTAACCGTCATTCGAAGAAAAATCCACCCAATGATCGTTGGAAAATAAAAGTTGTTTTATTATAAAACTAAATCATTGATGGGTGTTACTCATTGAATGAGTACTATTATAAATCAAAATCTTGCGTCTTGTTGGGCAATGGATTTTGGATTTTATACTGCTGGTTCCGTATACCATATTACACTTTTTCAGAATTTCACCACAGGGGAGTGTATAACCAAGTTGCCGGGACTTGCACCCGAGGGGGGGTCTACCCCTTCTTGCTATACCCGACACAAGTTTTTCATACAACATGCTGCTCAATGGGATCTTCGATCCGACTTTACCGATTTCACATGTCAATCACCAAGAATGGTGTTTGATTAACCATGCTTACACACACTCACACTCATGCCTAAGCCCATGAATGTGATGCTTCCGTACATATGCAATGTAATAAACCATATGGAATGAGTGCCATATGAACCAATTAAACCATACATTTTAATATGTATCATGGACAATTATATCATATGCATATAATCTCCAAAAATTCATAACAACGTTAAAACATCAACTAGCATGTATTAACATTTATATTCAATACAATTCGCAAGCATGTTATAACACATAATGGCCCACAAATTAAGCCCATGAAAGTGCACAAAAACAGTCCATGTAAGTGCACAAATTCAGCCCATGAAAGTGCACAAAAATTGTCCATGAAAGTCCTTTAACAGTGCACAAAACAGCCCACAAAATCAGCCCATTAACAATGCACAAAACAGCCCCATAAGAGGCCATAAAATAGTTCAAAATGGAGCCCCAAATCAGTCCATAAAACAGTCCAAAATGCAGTCACAAACCAGTCCATAAAACAGTCATAATTTCAGTCACTAAATAGCCCACAATTTAACCATAAAACAACCCATGAAACAGCTATAAAACAGTTCAAAACAATTCATAAAAACAGCCTCAAAACAGTCCATGAAATCAGTCCATAACAGTCCCAATTTTAGCCCCTTAGCAGCCCCCAATTTTGGCCCTTTAACAGCCCCTAAACAGCCACTAATCAGCCACAAACCAACCAATAAAATAGTTTATTTCAGCCGCTAAAAAGCCCACTTAAGGTAAGAATAAAACCAAGTAGAAAAAACCCTACATCTTGTAGCGTGTAGGAAGTGATAGAACTTCCAAAAACACCAACCAAAGTCCAAGAACTTGATTTCTCCAAAATCTTTTATTTGGATCTTCGGTGAAATCCCTCGTTCTTGGTACTTACGCATAGCCCTCATCGAGGAAATGAACTTTGGTTCTTCGCTTGACGGATTTCGACCTACGGAACTTTGAGAAATCGAAGAAGAAGCTTGAAGAACTATTTTTTTCTCTCTTTTCTCTCTTCTCTCTCTATGGCCGGCCAAGAGGTTGAATAATGAAGATATTTTGCTAAAAATCTGATTTTAACTCCTATTTATAATTTTAAATTCTTGGCTCTAATCGCGCCACACGCCCCTCGTCTTTTCTGGTCTGTTTTCGCTCCGAAACGATTTATTACATTACATGTTAAGTTCATATTAATCTTATTTAAAATTTTAATCAATTATAATTAAATTTTAAGTTTCTCATTTTTAGGGGCCTTGGTGAGGTCATCCGCCACCCAATCGCCTCGAACGATGTGCAAAAAATTTGACTTATCTTGGAATTCGACGAAATTCGACAGGGTGACTATATTCTGTGATACGAGTCCAATGACGAAGTCCGTTGTGTCATACGAGGTTTAGAGAACACGTATTTTAATTTTCACATTATAATAATAAATTACCATTTTACCCTTTTTCGGAAAAAAATTCAAATTTTCTTGGGTTTTACAACTATTCTTGTGTTCTTGTCTTCGATGTCCAGTAATGATCGGTTTCATGAAGAGGTGGTTCATGATGAGGCTGCTATGTGTGGATTGTTAATATTCTATTTGATTTTATAAATTGTTTGAGGAAAGAAGTTTTGTGTTCTTAATTTCTTATTTGATCCATTATAGCATAAAAATATTTTTTTTGTACCTATTTAAAATTTTTAATATATTCATCATTATTAATAATTTCGTTTTATTATTCAACTGGTCTGACCAGTTAACCCAATGGTTGAACCAGTAAACCATTGATTCGGTCATTTTACCGGTTTGATATCCGGTTCAGTTCTGATAACTATGAAAGTAACACAAGGACTAACCCTTGCCTATGAAAGGGTAGAAGTTGTCATGGCTTTTAGCTGCCTCTCTTTCACCTTTCAGCAATGAAACATTGGAAGACCCCTCCACATAAAATAGATGCAAAAAAACTCGTAAATAGTGTTGTTTGAATTTTGAGAGTATCTGAAAGTTGGAAAACTTATTTAATCAAAGAAATAACATTTAAATGAAAGAATCGGTTGATTGGTAGAGATCACCTCACCATGAATAGGTATTTTAACTCAAATTCTATAACTCACTCGAGATTGCGGTCAAGCATCTTCCAAGTGGTAAATTTTCGCTAAACATACAATTTAATAAATAATAAAAGTGTACCCGAATCAATTGAATCTATTATTTGAATTAATTCAATTGCAATGATCATAAGAATTACCCATGTCAAGTCTTAGTTGTTGATGAATAAGTAAGAAGATATATAATTGAACATCTTCCCAATTAACCTATTCAATTAACCAAAATAACTCGACAGTAGACTAACCATAGTTTTGAGTCAAAATCGCCAATTTATGGATGAGACTATTTCATCAAATTAAATCGATGAATGACTACTCATACATATCAGAAAGTAAATTGAAAGCGATTAAAGAAAGCATCATTGTAAATTAAAGCAAAAAGACAACAATTAAAATTGCAAGTAATGTAATTACTTTCTATTGAAATAGCAATGGAAAGGAATCATCCATAGAAAGTAATCAATAGAGAAAAACTAAAAAGAAGAAGAAAGAAAAAAAAACAAGGAGAGAGAAGAAGAAGAATGATGAAGCTAAAAGATGGAATGGAAACCCCTTCTCTCTTACTACACTTGGGCATTTATAGGGAGTCTTGTGCTGATCTCTCTCTTTTTAATCCACCAATCATGGCCTTTAAAATAACCCAGTTGATTGTCTTTTCAAATCTGTCCTCTCAGTAGATTTACAAAAACTACGAGCGTGGTAAAAGATTTGACCTGCTCATGTATAACATCAGATATAGTAGAATCAATCACATTAAATTGACTCTGAGGATTCAATTGTGGTTGTGTCAATTTTTTTTCTTAATGACACAGGGCA
>CM042198.1:15466041-15487999 GCA_023539305.1 Ilex asprella | reverse complement strand
ATATATATATATATATATATGTGTGTGTGTGTGTGTGTGTGTGTGTGTGTGTAAAACACCGAAGACTATATATAAGCAAAAAATAACAAAAATACTAATTTTAACCCTTTACGAAAAAATAAATTAATAATGCCCATTTTTGAATTGACCCAATTATTTTTCATAATGTCAATATCATCTAAAATACATTTTCCTGTGGACGTAACTATTATACTATAACCCGAATGTTTGTACAATACCAGAATAATCTCATAATTTATTTTCTAAAAATTACAAGATCACCTCAATGCATCCAAAATTTATTCAAATGTTTTAGAAACTTCTCAAAAAATTAGTAGGCATTTATGTAAAAATGTGATAATTGGTATAAATAGTGTGGGCATAATTAGTAATACTTAAATTTTTTTATGAAATTTATAATTTAAAAAGTTTGAGGGTGGGTACAGACACAATACTTTACTGACTTTGCTAATGGAACTATATGTAAAACACATTTTTAATAAAAGAATTTTAAAAAGTGTTTTGTAAATACTCTTTTTTTTTTTGTTATTATCTCTACTTGTCCATTCAAAAGTTTACATAAAACTATTCAAACCTACATATTCTATCTTCAATTAGGACAAGGCTTGTCCCCTGTCGACAAAAGCAACATTTTTGGAATAGGTGGTCCACATAAACTTCCTTTTAAAATTGTTTGTCTGGGTTGTTTGAACTTAAGGTCAAAGATAATCGCGTCAATGTGGGTCTAAATCAGTTACCATAAAGAGAATCATGTGACCAAGAGTAGGTCATGTTAATTTGCATAATTGCATGGGTTGATTTAGTGGTCGAATCAGAGATGACGACGTGTAAACCCGCATTGATATTTCCAGTCGTTTTAAAAGTAAAATACTAAAGCTTAACTTAAACATGTAATTTACGATTGAATATGCATATTCAACATATATGTGTATCAAGCATAAGTCTAAATAATGAATGGTTGAAACTTTTCACCCATAAAAAAATTTATTACATTTTTAACATGCATTTAAATAATGATTAAATTTTGATAGCACGATTATATCATATGACAAACTTGAGTCAAACTTAACGTGGATGAATTTTGGTCTAAATTCTGGCCTCAAAAATATATATATATTGGTCCAAATTTGATCCCAAACCGTCCTATTTTTTTTCCTAGTCATATTTTTGTTCTTTTCAAACCCCACAAAAGGCCAAAAACTTGTAAATTTGCATGAAGACAAAACTTCTTCCGAACAGCCAACCCAAACCCACATGTAGTTCAGCCTAATGACATATTTATCATATATATAATACAAAAGTTTTAAAGTGTACATCTCTTCATTAGCCAAAATCCTCTTGTTTGTAATTCTAAAGTTAAGATCAAGTATGAGTACTCTCTCAGAAGCCTATGCAGATACCCCTCTCCACCTTCAACATATCATCCCTATGGACTTTGAATCTGTCCAAACAGTCCCTGACTCTCACTCATGGCCTCAGGTCACTGATTTCCCATCTGCAGTTCGCTCCGATGAAGAATTATCGATTCCGGTCATCGATTTGACAGCTCCCCACGTGGTAGAACTCGTCGGAGACGCATGTCGGAAGTGGGGAATGTTTCAGGTCACCGGCCACGAAGTTCCCTCGAACCTTTTGGAGGATGTTGAGGCTGAGGCACGACGACTTTTTGAGCTACCTGCTCGGCAGAAGATAAAGGCGTTGCGTTCGCCAGGTGGTGCCACCGGTTATGGAGCTGCTCGGATAACTCCGTTTTTTTCCAAGAATATGTGGCATGAAGGGTTTACCATCATGGGTTCTTCAGTTGATCATGCTAGAGAGTTATGGCCTCATGATTATAAACGTTTCTGGTAAGTCCATACTCTTCCATGCACGTAATTAGAGGCTAGAGCTAGACCTACTACTAAATTAAGGCTATTCCTTTATGAAGCATATTAGGGTTTCAGTTTAGAAGAATTTCTTGCAAATTATTACTCCATATGCCCAATTGGATTGGTATTTTTAGGGGCCAATACAGCTCTTTTGGACATCTCCTAGAAGTTGGTGCTTTCTTCTGCTATCTAATCTCACCAAGATGTTAAAACTATCTAAAAAGGAGGAATGCAATTTAAGCTGAAAAATTTAATCTAATTTATAGACATAATGATGTAATTTTATTGGAACAATTAGATGAACACTAAGCTATAATATTTGATGAGACCCACAATCAATCTAAAAATCTTAGTAAATTAGGTCAACAAATTAGATCAGTAAATTATGTCTCAATAGCATTACTCTTATTCAAAAGTTTTCATCTAAGTAAGCAATAAGTATACCCATATTAATTTCTTTAACAGTTTGTTGACCATATAATTGATGCAAACTCCTTTGAAGAAGGCAATATTCTTCAGCGTTTTCAATATTTTTCCAAATACAAATTGATGTAGAATGACAAGCCGGACATAAAATACGATAATTCAGTGTACAAGATTCTCCTCACTCTGAGAATTATCTCGAGAGCAAGAAGATTGTTTAAATGAACAAAACCCATCATGTCGAAACCGCAAAAAATTGCCTCACCAAGGCCTACCCAAATCACAAAATAAATTTATTAAGTACAACCGCTACACCATGTCAATAGTGGTTCACCAAATGAACTTCATTTTATCTATTTTATAGTTTTTTATTAGATAGTTACACCCAATACTTACTCCCAAACCGCAATATAAACCAACAAGTGAATGATAATTTGAAAGTGGAAGAGGAAAAATTAATGTGTAGCAAATGCCATATTTGATTAGCCTTTCTGACTTATTATGCTCCTCCTCTTGAGAATCTATAAAACTATCAAACTTCATCAAGTTATTCGAAGGACATTTGGTACAATACATGTCTAATTAGAAATAATCCTATGTTGAAATTGCTTCAAAACATCACCCTACTATAATTATTGACTCATGCACTGTTACACTGTTGTTGTGTCCACATATACTAGTGATACAATGGATGATTATCAGAAGAAGATGAAAGTTCTATCATACCAACTCTGGCTACTAATCCTCAAATCCTTGGATATAACCGAAGAACAGGTGAACTGGTCATCTTCTGATGGTGCACTCCAACTAAACTCGTACCCTTGCTGCCCAGATCCAAATCGAGCCATCGGTCTAGTCCCTCACACAGACACACTGCTCCTGACCATCCTCCACCAAAGCGACAGCAATGGCCTCCAAATCTTCCGAGATGGAGTCGGGTGGGTTTCGGTGTCTCCTCTCTCCGGTGCACTTGTAGTTAACGCCGGAGATCTTCTCCATATTGTGTCGAATGGTCGGTTTTCGACTGCTTATCATCGAGTGATGGCAAACCAGGCCTGCCATCGAGTGTCCATCGCCTACTTCTATGGCCCCCCGGCTGAGTCCCTGATAGTGCCGGTTTGTGAGACGCAGTTTCCACTTTATCGTTCTTTGACAGTGAAAGAGTACATTAGTATCAAAGCTAAACACCTTGAGAAGGCACTTTTATTGATTAGAATATGAGCGATGCTACGTGGACTTAAAAAATAGATTTAAATAATTGACTTGATAATCTCAATCATTGATTTTATTGTAGGTCCCAGCATTTATTGGGACCTATTACCTATTCAATAATTGAGATTATCAACTCAATTTTTTAAGTCTAATTTTTAAGTTCATCTAGCATTACTCTTAGAATAAAGTCCATCATCGGGTGTTTAAAGAAAGATTTTGTGGAACATTTTAGCAAGCCTCAGGTTACATGAGCTTGAACCAATTTTGAATAATAATATGAACTAGATGGCTTCAAATTAAGTTACTCTTTTGAGAGAGCTATGGTGTTGTTTGGTACTTTTTTTTTTTTTTTGAAAATATATATATTTTTTCAAACTACTTGATTGTTATATTTCATTTTTTTCTATTTTTTGGCTCATTTTTTTCAAATTATAGATACGTATAGAAAACAATTATTAGAACCTAAGACTTTGACTGAAAGATGTGACAGGTGGTGTGCTCATTATAAATAGTCTAGCAGTCCTAAGTATTTAGTTGATTCATTATTTAATGTATTTGTTGCCCTTGGACAACAATGGATCTTGACCAATATTGGAGCATGCAGTCAATCCAGTTATAATAAATGATGAAGTTATCAAATTAATTCCTTAAATTAGATCCTACTAATATCACTATATATGTACTACCACTAGAAATAATTTCGGGTTTAAAAACATTCTGCAATACTAAACAACGAAAATTAATTGTACAATATTTATAGTTTAAATAATAATTGAGGGTGAATCTTTGTCGGAATGTTAGTGGCTCGCCAATCATTGGGTGACACATGTCCAAGCATTGTCGTCTTAGACCTCCTTGAGCCGAGGCCGAGGGAAAATCGAGCCGAGTTAATACATCGGGGCACGGCCCTCGTACAGTGACCAGAAGGGGCCAGTTAGTCAGTGTCATCCCATCAAAGAGAGCTTGTGACCGTCAGATAGGCGAGGCATAGCCCCTTGATTGAATTAGGAGGTCCTCAAGAAGTGCCTTAAATGCTCGGCGATAACCTGTGGGGTATTTTACGATACAGTGCTTGATGTCCGAAACTATTAGATGCCTGTAAGGACACAAAACGATAAATGCTCAGGGGTCGTCGACCATATAAACCAGAACTTCCCATGAATCAACATTAATGAGGCATGACCCTGGTCATAGATCGTAGGCACGTCGCCATATTTGAAATTATAAATACCCCCATTGAATAACAACACATGTATGCAAAAAAGAATTACTTGGGACGGTACACTTCCCTCTCAAACTTATTTCACCGATTGACTTAAGTTTTTGAAGGGATAAGTCTGGTATATATCCAGTCTCTTTCTTATTTTTTTATTTTAGGAATCATTTCACGCTCACCACGTCAAAACTATGTCAATCTATTGCAAAACCACACCCGTTTAATTTTATACCGTTAAATCAAAATAAATAAAAATTAGGTCAATTATAACGGTTGTTGAGTTTTCAACTCAATAACTGTATTATTAGTAGATGATGAGATGGGTTACAAAATCACACCCGTTTAATCAAAATAGATAAAAATTAGATTAATTATAACGGTTGTTGAGTTTTCAACTCAATAACTGTATTATTAGTAGATGATGGGATGGCATGGGATGGGATGGGAGGAGAGGGGAGGGGAGGGTGTGGATATATCTCATAATTCAATAAAGAATATGGTAGTTGAATACGTAAATTCATCAGGTGGAGAAGACAGCAAAGTCTCACGATGGGAAAGGAAAAAAATAAATTATGGTGGGGCCCACATAGGTGTAGAAATTTGTCGGCCAAAACTAACTTAAAACAATGTCGGCATGTTGTTTAAAGGTCTTCCTTAAATCCATGTGTAAGTGGAAAAGAATATACCGACAGTTACTTTTTGAAATCCAACAAACTTGTTTCACCAACTTCCAAATATTTAATATAACTGTAATATTACATCATCGTCATGATATATTATAATTGAATTAAAAAAATTAAATTGATAAAGTTTATCCCGCTTTTATCAATAATTTTATTAAAATAGTTATGAATAATTAGAGTAACAAATAAGGTCGTAAATTAGATTCAAATAGCACTGCCTCACTTTTATACATTTGATAATTATTACATTACAAGGACAAATAATTATTTAATTGTATAAATTTCACTTCCTTATTTATTATCTTATTAATAAACAGTTACATCATGTCACCATAATAATATAATTTAACTGTGATTCTGAATATTTTCTCGTATCATGGCCTTTCAAGAGTACCTTAAGCACCCATATTCACAAAACTTACGAATTGTTCAATTTTTAGATAAAGATATTTTGGAGGACAGAGGGAGCGACGAGTTTTCAGATAATTTTTTTTGTATCTATCTTTGTGGGGTGCGGTATTTTTTCACTCCACAAATATTCATTCCTACCTTATTAAAATTTTTAGGGATTTTTATAAGTCGATGGGCATAATATATAGTTTATTGGGCTAAAAGTCCATTGAGCAAAATATTTTGTATAAAAATCCATCATGAATTTGGAAGACTAATGTACTCCTCATTCTATATTAGGAAATTGTCAACCATATCTGTGGTTTTCAATTCCAAAGATCTTCACGTCTCTACCAAAAGTGGCCAACATTTGCACGATTCAAGAAATGATATTAAATTAAAAAAAAAAAAATCTCTAACCAAAAAATTGCAGCTTTGATTCATAGCATTGTAAGAATCTTTTGCTCTTCATAGTAGTACAAAGGTTTGAAATTAATCGGTTTTTGTTTTTCATCCATTGTCACCGACTTCCTTCTGCCAACATCAATGGAAGACGTGAGGTTACTATGCCTATTGTTGTCGGAAATTGGACTGCATTATAAATATTATTATTGTATTAAAACCTCCGAAAATTATGAGATAAAACGTTTAATATGTAACAAAAATTGTATGAAAAATGAGTTTCACATTGTGACATCAAGATATTATGGATGTAAGAGTGTGACAATAGGATGTGACATCAATGTTTGATTGTATATACACAACATACTAAGCTTGACACAGTATGATATCAAAGCAGTTGGCTACATTACACTGTGTTACAACGTTGTATGATTGCTTGCGCACATAAAATACTCTACTTCACATAGTGTGATAACAGTGTCATTAAATCTACTTGGCCCGGACACTATTCTGCTTGTCACACTATTCAATAGAACACGTCATTATATTAACATAAAGCATATATTCTCAAACCTGACGTGAAGTAGAAGATATACGTCGAAGTAGAAGAAGTACACCATACATTAAAGTAGAAAAAAAAGCACTAAATATTGAAGTATAACACCAGCTGTTGAAGTAGAAGAAGCAGATATACGTTTAAAATTCAAATATCCTGATCTATTAAAATAGGACACCGTCGATACCATAAAACAAATTTCATGAAAAATGGAATTGCCAAACTAAATCGTCTATGAATTATAGAAAATGGTATTTTAGTAAAAGAAATATTTTTAAAAAAATTGTTAATGTGTATCTAGACACAAGATATTTCCAATTAGGAGTACTTATCTACAATAGAGTTTAAGCAAGTTATTTTTCCACAAATAAATAGTTTATATGGTACTTATCTACAATTTTCCAAAATTTTTATTACCAAACTCACACCCCTTAATCCATCCCATTCTATATACACTCTACCAATAAGTAAATCTACCTTATAGCTTTTCACAATTAGAATTTCATTCACTATCTCCTCCCATATAACTTATACAAAAACACTTTTTCAATGTTGATTTCTCTAGTGAAATATATGTAACTATTACTTCTCGATTTAATTTAGGTTTGATTTCATATGTGATGTACGTACTTTCATTCTTTTCATTATGTTTTGATATTTCAGTCGAATTTAATAATTTTAAATTTAATGTTTAATAATTAAAAATTAATTTTTGAAACCCTAATTCGTTGTTTTACTAAATTCGAAAAGTATATACTTCACTTAATTTGTGGACATGAAATCATATGGAGATCCTTGTGAAAAGGCAGCTTTGGCTCCCAACCGAGCAGCCCCTTCGCCTTAAGGAGATACCAGGCGTTCTCTTGTGGGGATCATACCATGTGTTGTGTCAGAACTTATTTGCACTGGTTTCTTGGACCGCTTACACCAACACTGATATGAGATGAAAAGTAAACTCTTATAATAGAGAATGTTTCTTTTACTTGTGTTTTAGAATCCCAGTTGAAACGTAAACATCGAATGTGATTAGTCTGGTAAATCTTACTTTTACTTAACTAGAATATTTGAATTTAGTACTTTGTCATTAATGTGGTGAGTATAATCAGTAACGGGTGGGTATACAATGGGGTACAATTATTCATTAATCAGGTGTACATAGAATGAGTGAATGATTGTTTGATAGTATCACTTAAGGTTGAAAACTGAATACTTTAAGTACTTAATAAATTAAACTCGTTTGATAATCTAAAGCTCATATTACTTAATACTTTAAACATTTATTAAAAATAGGCTAAAATTTTAAATAACAAACTATCTATTTATCACTTAATGCTGAAATATTAATAAGTAACAATTTTATCAATTTCTCATAATGGACAAATATACCCACACCACTATTGTGTCATTGTCACCAACGCTATCTCTACCACCACCATCATTATACCACTGTCACCACCACCATTGTTCCACCATCACCACCACTACCCCTATCATTGTGTCACCGTCACCACTACCATTGGTGCTACCACCACTAACATTGTGTCATTGTCACCACCACCACCATTGTCGCAGCTGATGGGTCAAGCTCAAGGGCCTAACTCATGTTACAAGTCCAAAAGGCCCAACTCCAAATGGTCCAGTAAATTTAGCCCAATGTAATCAACCCGGTCAAGCTCATCGTGCTCAAAGAGCTGCATTAATATGGAACAGCTCATCAAGCTCAAAGAGCTACATCAGGAAGGGAGCATGCAAGGTCATCTAGGAGCCTCCTCCTCTACCACCTTGGAGTAAAAGTCATCCAAGAGCCTCACCCTCGCCACTTGGAGAGAGTCAATCTTCACTCATCCTGTGACTATGTCCTTTGAGGAGTACCATAACTTCATTGCTCGTTGAGGAGAGGAGAGGAGAGGTCGCCAAGAAGAGCAGAGGTCGTCAAGCTATTTAATACTATTAAATAGCCCTCAATCCGTTATGACCATTAGACTGACTATGCAATTACTATGCAGACGACTATAAATTGTAAGTGCCTCCAACACTTAGGGGCATCTCAAAAATCAAGATCATTCTCTTATCTTCTCTAGAAGCTTGTAACCTTCTATGCACCCTCCAAACCAGAGTTAATAAAATTTTCGACAAACTCAGCCATTGAAAGTGGACGTAGGTCTTGATTGACCAAACCACTATAAACCTTGTCTTCTCTCTCTACCTATTTTACTGTATTTTATATTATTAACTTGACTGTGGTGTGTAAACCAATTTGTTCATCATCAGTTTGGCGTCGTCTGTGGGAACGACAAAATTTTCACCTAAACACTTTTTTCACTGAACTAATTGGATCACCACCAGATCCAAGAATCAGCTTAAAGACAATTCAGCACAAGAGGAGGAGGTTGTTCCTCTACCTACCAATCTCGTCCCAAATGCACAATAGATGCTGGACACAATGCTACAGCTGGTAGCCCAAAATCAGCAGATTCTATAATTGATGCTCGAAAAATAAGTAGGAGCATCACCTGGATCTCAAGCCAGGGGAGCTCCACTCCCTGGTCATCAAGGAGCTCCCCACCAAAGCGCTCCCCGTCCGGGCGCACCATATAGAGGAACCCTCCATGAGGGACCTCCTCCTCTAGCCCCAACTTCTGCTCCCCATGGAGGAGACCCTCGTCTCCAAAAGGATGAGGGTAAGAACCAAAACATGGAGCATGAGAACTATGTCCGTGATAATTTCCGAGGTCTTCCTCCCAATCATTGGGACAAAAAATTTAGAAGGTGCAAAATCAATTGAGTAATGTCTTCAACGCCATAAAGACATATAGACCAAAGATAGTGAATTACCTCGTAAGTCAAACCGACACCCCTTTCAAACTTGACGTGGTGAACTACTCACTCCCTCAGAAATTCAGATGCTATCCGTCGAGACCTTTGACGGTACAAAGGATCCATTGGACTACCTTGAAACTTTTGAGACTTTGATGCAACTGCATAACGTCCCCGATGAAATCATGTGCAGAGCTTTCCTAACCACCTTGAAGGGATCCGCTCGACAGTGGTTCTCTAAGATCACACCAGCCTCCATTGGTACATTTGCTGAGCTAAACAGGTCCTTTGTGGCACAGTTCATTGGTGGACGCCGCCAACAGAAACCTGTCACCCACCTACTCAGTATAAAGCAGGACCTAGATGAGAGCTTAAAGAGCTATCTCGCTTGTTTTAACAAGGAGGTCCTTCAGGTCGAGGAACTAGCTAAGAAGGTCTGCATGACCGCTTTCTTAGGAGGCTTCCGTTCATCAAACTTCCTTTTCTCATTAATGAAACGTCCACCTAAGAGCAAGCTAGAACTATTGGCAAAAGCTCAAAATTATATGAATGTTGAGGAAATCAATAGGTTCAGGTAAGATGAATCATCTTTTAGATCACCAAGAGTTTGGCATGTCTCTGCACTGCTCTTAAGCAGACAACTTATCTCTACCTTAACGGCTTTCTCGTAGGTAGCCAAAAAAGTTTGGCATATCTCTGTTCTGCTCTTAAGCATGCAGCCTATATCCTAGCTTAGCGGCTCTCTCATAGATAGACAAAAAAGGCTTGGCCTCTACACTATTCTCAAACAGGTAGCCTACCTCCAACTTAGCGACTCTCTCACGGGTCACCAAAAAAGTTTGGTCTCTGCACTGTTCTCAAACAGGCAGCTTACCTCCAGCTTAGCGACTCTCTCCCGGGTCGCCAAAAGTTTGACTTCTGCACTAGCCTCAAACAGGCAGTCTATACCTTAAGCTTAAAGACTCTATAATGGGTTGCCAAAAGCTTGGCCTACCTCTGCACTGTTCTCAAACAGACAGCATATCTTCAGCTTAGCGGCTCTCTCATTGGTCACCAAAAATTGGGTGTCAAAAGGTATAGCTCTCTCATGAGCAATCCTCAGACTTATGTCTTTGCTTTCACGCAAGCAGTCTGCCTCTCTGTCCAAGTAATCATGTTAAATATTTTAATGTTTAAAATAACATTACTTTTGTCATCTCTATGCAGGATCTTGAAACTCAGGTCATCTACAACCTGAAGGACTACATTAGATCAGTGTACCTAGCTGTCTAGTTTCATAAACCAATTGCTTGGCTTTTCAGATTAGCGCAACTAGCTGCCTGACCGCCCAAACCAGTTCTTTGGCTGCTAAAATCAACGTACCAAGCTCAACCTAGGTGCCTCAACATGGGCGCCCAGCTCTTGGGTCGCCTGGGATACCCCACTTGCTCGGTTCTCCCTCAGCTAGCCTAAAGGCCCCTTAGTCGTCTCGGTCTGGACGCTCAGTACCTTGGTCACCTCCCCACCATGCCAAATAACCTTCTGGTTGCCAAGGCAACCCCAAGCTCATCCAAGGTGGCAAGGCAACCTCATGCTCGCCCAAGGCAGCATCAAGCTCGCCAAGGCAGCTCCGGCTCGCCCAAGACAGATTCGGCTCGACCAAGACAGCCCAGACTCGCTCAAGGAGCTCCAAACGGGGCTTATAATATATTAAATCGAAGCTCTCGTTGAGCCTTACAAAACTCACTCCCTAAAGTCAGTGATTGATGTTGTTAAAAGTCCAAAAATGGCTCAGAAATAACTGTTTTGGCCTCTTGAAGTTTTTTCAAAAAAATTAAAAATTTTGCTCGCCCAAAAGCTGTTTGTTAGCCCAAATCGTGCACCCAGCTCCCTACTGATATTTCGACTGTAACTCCAAATGGGACTTATTATATATCAAATCAAAGCTCTCGACGAGCTGAGCAAAATTCAATACTCTTGGTAATGAGATTGTCAAAAAAAGTCCAAAAAGGCTCAGAAAATGCTGTTTTGGTCTCTAAAAGTTTTTTTTTAAAAAAAAATCTGCTTGCCCAAGGGGCTGGCCTGCTCGCCCAAGGCGCCCAGGAAGCTACTCTGCTCGCATAGAACAGTGTTGCTCGCCCAAAATGGCATGCCCAGTTCACTGTTCGTAGTTTTGCTCCGTTACTACAAATGAGGCTTATAATATGTCAAATCAAAGCTCTCAACGAGCTCTACAAGACTCATAGTCTTTGGCTATGAATGATGCTGTAAAAAGTCCAAAAAAGACTTAAAAGCAGGTGTTTTAGCCTTCTGAAGTTTTTTCAATTGTGTCGGTCAACCGAAAATTCAAACTTAATCGAATGCCTACTTTTCTAAGTTCCATTAGACACAGGGCATTGGGGGGTAAATGATGGGTCAAGCCTAAGAGCCCAACTAATGTTGCAAGCCCAAGAGGTCTAGTAAATTCATCCTAATGTGGTCAATCCGGTCAAGCTCATCATGCTCAAAGAGCTACATCAGCATGGAGTAGCTCATTAAGCTCAATGAGCTACATCAGAAAGGGAGCATACAGGGTCATCTAGGAGCCTCCTCCTCTACCACCTTGAAGTAAGGCTCATCCAAGAGCCTCACCCTCGCCACTTAGAGAGAGTCAATCTTAACTCATCTTGTGACCAAGTCCTTTGGAGAGTAGCATAACTTCCTTGCCCGTTGAGAAGAGGAGAGGTCGCTAAGAAGAGGAGAGGTCCCAAGAAGAGGAGAGGTCATCAAGCTATTTAATACTATTAAATAGCCCCCAATCTGTTATGACCGTTAGACTAGCTATGCAATTACTACGTAGACGACTATAAATTGTAAGTGCCCCCAACACTTGGAGGGTATTTCAAAAATCAAGATCATTCTCTCATATTCTCTAAAAGCTTGTAATCTTCTGTGCTTCCTCCAGGCCGGAGTTAATAAAATTTCTAGTGAACTCAGCCATTGAAAGTGGACATAGGTCTTGATTGACCAAACCACTATAACCTTGTCTTCTCTCTCTACCTATTTTACTGCATTTTATATTATTAACTTGACTGTGGTGTGCAAACCAATTTGTGCATTATCAACTGCCACCTCCACCACCACCATCGTCACAACCATTGTGTCGTTGTCACCACCACCATTGTGTCACTGATACCACCACCACTACTATCATCGTTGTCATCATCACTAGCATTGTATCGCAACCACCACCACCACCACCACCACCACCACCACCATCATTGCCACCACTGTCATTACCATTGTGTCGCCACCACTGCCACCGCCACCACCACTACCACCATAGTGTTGTTGCTATCATTACCATCATCATTGTTGTTGTCACCACTACTATTGTGCCACCGCCGCCACCATTATGTTATCACCGCTACCATCTCTTCGTTGTTGCGGAAAAATGGTTAAAGAGAAAGACAAAAATGGAATAATAATAATTTTCATACTTCAGTTCTTTATATTTGTCCAATAGTTTGATTAAATTCAATACATAAATTTTAGTTGATAACAAATAATCTGTAAATTAAAAAATTCAGCATTCAACACTCAAAAGTTAACATTCAGTGTTTAGTGTTCAGTTTTATCAAACACCACCTAAGTTTACTTATTTTAGGGTGTATATAGCATGGGATGGACTAAATCACTTATGAGATAAAAATAAAAAGTGTGAATTAAGTAGTTTGATAATAAAAATTTTAATGAGATAAAAATGAATATTTATGGGAGACCCTTATTTTTGTGTGTATATTATACATTATTCTAAACTAGGGGCAACAATATGGTACCCAAAAAATATATATATATATATATTTTAAGGTGAAGTTATAATTCTTTGAGGTAATTTATGATCAATCATGAATAATTTTAATCAATTATAATATTTTATTTAAAATGTGTAATTTAACTTCTAAAAATTATAACTTTTATAGTTGATCATAACATTTTGAGAGTGATCATATATCTTTTGCAATTGTATAAAAAATTATAACTTGTATAATTTTTGGTACGATATGAGGGTGGAACCGAAGTCTTCTGGTACAATTTTTTTTTTCTTCAATACCGTATTTCAAAGATTTACAACTTTAAAGGTACAAGAATTATCACATAAAGTAATACAAACAATCACCTAAAAATAATGTTGTGATCGTGCAGCAATTATAGTGAATTATTGTGAAACAAACAATCAAGAAAGCAAGAAAGAATAACACACAGATATACGTGGTTCAGCAATATGCCTACATCCACGAGTAGCGAGCGGCGGTTTTATTGATCATATCAAAAGTAGGGTTACATCTTAAGTATTTATATAACCCTAGTACGGATCCGCTACGTTGCGCTTCGCTCCACTTCGCTACGCTCCGCTCCGCCCGCTCCGGCATCTACCTCCTTGCCATTGTGCACACAGCAACACATGAGCCACACATATTCTAACAAATAATAAAAATACTCTTAAAAAATTATAAATAATAATATGATACCGAATTGTTTTTGGACTTCTCGTCCTAAACTACTAGCTCACAAACTTGACTACATTGAGATTACTCGATTTTCTAACCGAATCATGATTACACCATGACTTTTTTATAAGGATAATTATTTCAATTACATATTTTTCATGATAATTAACTAATAAACCGTACATTGAAATCACAATTTTCTTATATTTTCTTGTATTTTTTAAAAAAAGAATTAGTTAATTTTGAGAAAATCTAAGTATAAAAAATTTTATTTTTGCTATCGTTTTTCATTTTAGGCTAACCAAATACATGAAATTTTTAAAATTTTATATATTTTTTATATTTTCTATCATTATTTCGCTAAACAAATGGACACTTTGAGTTATAACTATCTTGGAGGATCCAAATATCAAATAGGATTTGAAATAAGACAAAAAGGGCAAAGACATTTGGAGTGGACCATCTTGTCTTGTTTGATTCTTTAAAGCTCAAATCCAATACGTATCTGAATAATAAATTACATTCCTCAATGATGTTGATAATTTCTGATCAAAAAAAAATGATGTTGATAATTATTTATATATTTTAAGATATCGTGATGATATATAGGGAAAATTATAATACCAAAAAAGTTTAAAAAAAATAAACAATTTTATCTCAAAAAGTGATAAATTCTATTGAAAAAAAATGGTAAGTTAATCTAAAAAATAATACACGTTATTTTTTAGAGCAATGTTACATGGACTTAAAAAATAGACTTAAAAATCTGACTTGATAATCTCAACCATTGATTTCACTGTAGGTCCCAGTATTTATTGGGACCTATTACCTATTCAATGGTTGAGATTATCAAGTCAAATTTTTAAGTCTAGTTTTTAAGTCCATCTAGCATTACTCTATTTTTTATTAAAATGTTGTATAATTATTTTAAAAATTAATAAGTAGTTCCGTACCGTAATCAAACCATGCAGCTAGCCGCTAGCTGCTAGATCTCAATCTCCATCTCGTTGTAAATGAGACAAAAGTGTGTGTGTGTGTGTGTGAGAGAGAGAGAGAGAGAGAGAGAGAGTGAAGAGACAGAAAATGAAACAGGGTTACGTGCTTAAGTTGCAATAGATGACTTATGCGTCTTTATCTAAGATTAGATTACAGTATTAAAAAATTAGGGTTAGTTGTATTTGTGATCCCCAAAATATTTATTTTGTTTTATTTTTGTCTACAATTTTTTAATTGCATCAAATTGGTCTCTCACCGCCGCCCACAATTTTGATGGTTCATAGTTATGTGTCATCTGTGTAACCACATGTGAGGGGCTTATATGACATTTAACCCTCCTCCCATTCCTGGAGGAAAACATTCTCTCCAACTGTTATGAGTTATATCCTTACAGCCCATTGTCTGTTACGGAGCATAGAAGAAGAGAGAGAGAAAATGAGGGTAAGGGAAAGAAATGGATCAATTCAGGCTGGAATGATAACAACACCATGCCATTGTAGACAAATAGGAAAAATGAGGACCTTATGGACCGATACCAACCCATAAAGAAGGTTCATTAGATGTTAAAGATATAGGGTAAAAAAGATGTTCCGGATTTTGTTATGTAAGTTTTACTATGACTGAGTTTTCGATTTTGAATGCTTTTAACAAAATATTGCATTTGTAGGAGGTTGGAGGGTGTGGATTTTTTGCTTGGTATGAACCTCCAATGTGCGATAGAGCAAAGCAAGTGATACCCGGATTGTTGCGATCAATGCAAAGACAGGAGAACCAACTACAAAAGGCAAAAGCTAGAGAAAAATTATTATAGATTGCTCTGTTCTGTTCTTGGACAATTTTTATTTTCACTTGGGTGTGGCATTTACTGTAAGTAGGAGTGTCTTGTTTGTCTGTGGAGGGTGCTCTGCTTTTGTGTAGGAGGGTGCCCTATTTTTGTTGTGTAGGAGGTGTTCTTTTGTTTTGTTGTGAAAGTGTCATTTTCTGTAAATGTAATTATTATGTTTGATGTAATTAAAATATTAACAACCTGTTTGCATCAAAACAACATGTCCATAATGCTGATTTTCATTAATTTAACAACCTATTGCATAAAAAATGTGTCCATAATGTTGATTTTCATTAATTTAATAGTCTGTTTGCATCAAACAAAGATGTACATAATGCTGATTTTTATTAAGGTAACAACATGTTAGCATAAAAAAAAATCTCTCCTAACCCTCTTTTTAAAAGCCTTTATAGGCCAACAAGGATTGACCCTTAGTTCATTCATATACTTCAATGCTTTCATCTTTGAGTTGACATTTCTATATTATAAGTGTTCCCAATGTATGTCTTTATTTGGTATATTTTCTCACCATATACTCTACAAGCATAAACCAACCAATTGTAGCCCTTTTCACATTGTGCCCTCACCCTCCGCTTATCATTTTTTACTAATTTCACATTTCTCTAATGTTTGATAGCATGTTGTCTAATAGCAGTCTTGATCTCATCAGATGTACTAAATGACATACCCAGTTTAAAATGTGGGTCTTCCTCATCTTTTTTTTGCCATAAATACTTCAAAATTCTTATGTTTTCTTGCATGATTCTCTCAATCAGATGAACTGAAACAACTTAAAATCTTCTCAGAATCACCATCTGTATCACTGAGTTCTAACTGCTGCCTTTTGTCTGTTGTTGTTTCTTTCTGCCTATTACCCTTCAAACCAGCCCATTCAACTTCATTATCAACATAACTATCATACAACATGTCAGCATAATTACTGTCAACTAATATATCATACTCATTAGATTCACAGTCAGGTTGGTATTCACTGTCTGATTCATCACATTCTGATGCTACCTTTTTCCCTTTATCAACTGAGACATCACCATCAACCTGATGATTCTCCATCGTGAAAAGTGATGAATCATGTCCTATTCAAGGACCACATCAACTATAAAATATTGCAACTAACACATTAACTATTAGCGAAGAGTTTGCAATGCATAACAAATGGTTTTCAAGGACCACATCAACTACAAAATATTGCAACTTACACATAAACTAGTAACAAAGAGTTTCCAATGCATAAACAAATGGTTTCGAACAAATACATAAACTATATAATATTGAATACCGACTTTTATAAATCAGCCTTAACCATGAACCTTAGACTCAAATCTATAAGAATGAGTACATACCATAATGGGGAATGTCTTCATTTGCATTTGATCCCCAGTCTTCTGTCATTTGGAACGTATCATCTTTGTGCTCTGCCCTAATGGTGTTCTAGTTTGCCCAAATGATGCTCTTTTTTTCCCTAATCACGTTTTGCCCTAACTGAAGAATTTTTTCTATTGCAAAACAAGTGAAATACATTGAAGAGTCTCTTGATCAGTTTCCCTCTAGGAATGGGAGGAGGGTTAAATTTCATATAAGCCCCTCACTTGTGATCACGCGGATGGCACATGACTATGAACTGTTAGAATTGTGGATGGCGTCAACGGCCGAGATTATGTAAGTGCATATGTCATACATGAGGGACCAACTTGATGCAATTAAAAGGTTAGGGACCAAAATGAGAGAAAATTAATATTTTATGGACCACAGCAGCAATTAACCTAAAAAATAATTTTTATATTGTACTAAAATTATTACAATTACAATTCATTTTGGTGTGGTTAAGATGAAATAAGATTGTTTGAAATTTATTCAAATATTTTAAAATTGGTCAAAAAAAATTGTCTTAATTTAATCCATTTACTTATAACTTGATGTAAAAAAATGTTATCCTTTCGTTCTCATATAATTATGTGTATGAGCATAGTTATTTTTACCTAATTTATCAATTTTAATTACTAATATGATAAATCATTGTCACTGGATTTAAATGTAAAATCGAGTATTAGTTAGAATCCGCTATCGATATTATGAGTGATGCATTAGGTTATCAAATAAAATCAAGAAACTAGATGCAAATCATATTTTTATTATGAACAATGCTAGTTTTATCTAAATCATTGACTTAATTTGATGACCCAATAAATCATTGCCATTAGATTCACAATAGGTCCTAGTATTAATTAGAATCCACTGATAATTTAATAGTTGTGTTTCTTTCTTGGTTGTATTAGGGGTGTTCAAATTTTCGATTGGCCACAATTTCCTACCATACCCGACCCTACTAAACGGCTAGTTGCAAAAATCAGGTAGGAATGCGAAAGAATTTTTAGTATTCCGATTAAATCAGGTAAGAATGGGGAATACCCATCAGTTTTCGCATTCCTACCCTAACTAACAAAACCTAATTGCTAACAATCATCTATTGACAACGAGCGGCATGCCTCACTCCACTCCACTCCTCAGTCCTCTCCTTTTGTCTGCCTCTCTCCACAATCTCCACTCCTCTTTATAGCTCAGGCGGTCAGGCCTTCATCGTTCAGTCATCTTTTTTTGCTAAAAATTATTCGAATAATTTCTTCAAAAACATTCGAATAATTTTCCAGTTAAATGGGTCTGTGATTTTCCTACATGAATTTCATAGTTGGTAGGTACTTTGTGCTTAGTTGATTCTAAATACTCATGGTTAAGAGCAAATATGATTATTATGCTTATTCACCTGTGTGTGTAATTTTGTTACTCTCGTTTAATCAGATTTACTTTGTGGGTTACTCTTTTTTAGATTATTATGCCTTCACCTTCTCGTTTAGATTGTAATCTGATTATTATGTTGATTCACCTGTGTGTAATTTTGTTTGTAATTTGTTGTTGTAGTTGTTTTAGGTTTTAGTGTTTTTGATTTATTGCGTTGATAAATTGGTGCATATTATTTAATTGAATTTTTAAAATGATCTAAAAATTAATAGTTACAAAAGTATTTACCGACTTCCTACCCAATTAATCGGGTAGGAAGTCGGGTAGGAATACCACACCAGATCAGGTAAGGTAGGCCAAGAAAAATTCTTTCATAAAGTATCGGATAGGAAGATGAAAGACTATATTTCTTATTCGTAGCGTAGGGTGAACACCCCTAGTTTGTATATAGGACTTAATTATGGTATCGAAAAAAAATTCGTACTGTACTTCTAAAATTTATTAGTTTAATAGGTGTTTTACAATTTTTGTGGGTTATTTTACAACTAAAAGTTTATGAATTTTATGGGTGACTTATTATTTTTGTGTGTTTTTAGCATTGTTGTGGTAGCTATTTTTTTTTTGTACAAAAAAATTATCAGTTTTGTGGGTGATTTACTACATTTATGGGTGTTTTTTTTAAGGGGTGGGAGCAAAGGAAAACATCTAAAAACTATCTTGATAGACCTCGCTGATGGAATTGTGCTCCATTTGATTTTTCCATATATGTATCAACGTTCCAACAAAAAGACTTGTATGAATAAAAAAACCTCAGGTTCAGCGGGGTAAATGCATTAAAAAGGGAAAAAAATAGTGGATGGCACCGCTACAATTGGTGGCAAACTCGCTGTGGAGAAAAACATATTAGTAGCCTATATGTCATGAAAATGTTACAATTCTGAAGATGCAGTACTCATTAGCAAGCGCTTGGTATATGAAGTTATTTATACTTCATTTCACATACGGAAATATTCAATTCAGACTCATGTGACAAGCCAAGGCCCCGAAAAAGCCACTAACGAAATACCGCATTTAGAAGCCCATTTACTTCTAAATTTAGACAAAAATGGAATTGTGATGCTAGGATCTTGGGTAGAGATGGGTGAAATTTTAGTAGGTAAATAAACACCCCAAATGTTGAAAGAATCTTACTATGCCCCGGAACATAGATTGTTACAAGCCATACTTGGCATTCAGGTATCCACTTCCAAAGAAACTTGTCTAAAACTACCTATAGGTGGTAAGGGTTGGTTTATTGATGTAAGATGGATTTAAAAAAAAAGAGGGGATTCTAGTTATAATCTAGAAACGATTCGTGTATATATTTTCACTGAAACGTGATATCAAAGTAGGAGATAAAGTAGCTAGAAGACATGAAAATAAAGGTCTCATTTCAAAAAGTTTGCCTAAACAAGATATGCCTTATTTGCAAGATGGAAGAGTTGTTGATATGATCTTCAACCCATTGGGAGTACCTTCACTAATGAATGTAGGGTAGATATTTGAATGTTCACTCGGGTTAGCGGGGGGTTTGATAGACAAAAATTTTTGAATAGCGCCTTTTGATGAGAGATATGAACAAGAAGTTTCGAGGAAACTAGTGTTTTCTGAATTATATGAATTCAGTATGCAAACAGCAAATCCCTAAGTATTTGAACCCGAGACTCAAGGAAAAAGCAGAATATTTGATGGAAGAACGAGGAATCCTTCTGAACAACCTGTTATAATTGGAAAGCCTTATATCTTGAAATTAATTCATCAAGTTGATGATAAAATTCATAGATGTTCCAGTGGACATTATGCACTTGTTACACAACAACCCTTTAGAGGAAGAGCCAAGCAAGGGTGACAACGAGTAGATGAAATGGAGGTTTGGGCTCTAGAGGAATTTAGCGTTGCTCATATTTTACAAGAGATGTTTACTTATAAATTTGATCATATTAGAGCTCGACAGGAAGTACTTGGTACTATGATCATTGGATAAACAATACCTAATCCCTAGGATGCTCCAAAATCTTTTTTATTGTTGGTTCGTGAACTACGATCTTGGGCTCTGGAAATGAATCATTTCCTTATATCTGAGAAGAACTTCCATATTACTAGGAAGGAAGCAACATTAGAATGAATCGGAAATACATATATAGACTAAAAACCCTAAATCCCTAACACCTCATGTAAAAGGAATCCTAGACCGTAAGGGCTTCTAGATCTTCAACAAGAAATAAAATTACTTGGACGTTTATTAACACATAAAATTACTACTCTAATACATTTGGGGGAGTGAGGTCTTCTTTAATATATATATATATATATATATATAATTTTTTTAATAAATTTATTTACTGAGAATTCAAGTATGTCCTATTATACATAAGTGAATCAATAACTCATTAGATTAACAATGTACCAAGAAAACAAAAATAAAGATAAAAAATATTAAAATAGATACAAATTAAGTTGCTCACTACTTTGAACTCTATTAATTATGAAGTATATCTCAAATCACTGTTCATTCTAGTTTGGGAAGGATGATAATTTGAATGAAATTGTAAGAAGTCTACTTTGAATTTTTTTTGTTTCATATGCAGCATACCAACTCAAACATCATATATCTGAATCCAAATTCCATCTGAGTGTCTTGTTGGCGAGATATATGCATATACTTTATGTATATACTAGTTATAAAAAAATGATCAATAATAAACATATTTGTATTTACACTTAAAATCAAATTACAAATACAAAAGAGAGAGAAATAAATTTAAGTACTGGTTATAGTAGGAGTGACCAGTGGTAATGGTGGTGGGTAGTAATAGTGGTGGTAGGAGTTGATTATGGTTGTGGTGAGTGAAGACGACTATGTTGATGGTGCAACCGATGGTAGCAATGATGATGGTGGTGGTGAATTTTGGATGACAATGGTGGTAATGGCAGTTATGGGTGACGACGATGATGGGTGTGGGTGATGGTGGGTGACGGTGATTGTGGTAGGCAATGGTAGTGGTGGGATGACGACAGAAGTGGTGACGGTGGATAGTGGTGGTGGGCGATGATGATGGTAGTGGTAGGCGACAACGGGCTCTTCTAGACAACAGTGTGATAGGTAGTGGTGACTGACAGTGGTGGTAGGTATGGTGGGGGTGGGTGTTGATGGTGAGCGACGATGATAGTGAGATGATGGTGGTAGTGGTAATAAATATAAGAATGAGAGAATGATAGTGGTGAGTGATGGAGGTGGTTGATGGTGGTAGTAATTAGTGATAGTGATGGTGGCAGTGGCGGTGGG
>CM042198.1:15434998-15447482 GCA_023539305.1 Ilex asprella | reverse complement strand
AAAAAAAAAAAAAACAAAATAAAGAAAAAACCCCCAACTGCAGACACCCTAGAATGCTGGAAATGATGGAGTAAATGCACTTAATTTACTTCAAGTCCTTAGAATAACATTCAAGAAGAAAGGAGAACATATACAAACAAATCTTACCATGATATCGCAAACTAAAATGAAGCAAACACAAAGGCACCGACCAATGTGCAAATAACATAAAGATGCAACAGGGTCAAATTATAGCATAAAATGACAAGGACAGATTGTTATAGCAAGAACATCAAGGAAAAACATTGTAAGAAAAACCAGGAATATCACAATAAGTGGGTAAGTGAAGAAATTGTCAACTAACATTATCAGCATCCCAAACCCTGACTGTTTTGTCAAACGAGGAGGTTGCAAGACGTGGAATGCTAGGACTGAATCGAACATCAGTAATTAACGACGAATGTTCTTCAAGTGTAGATTTTGCCTTTAAAGTTTCTGTATTCCATAACACAGCCTACATCACAAGATCAACAGACAAAATTCTACAAATTAGAACTCTGAAGATCTGATCATTCAATATTAAAGTTTTGAGCAGCATACATTTATAGCTTTCAAGTATCTCTCAATTGTTTATATGATTCGATCCATGTTATTGGTGCTCACCTTTTTATCATGGCCACCAGTAGCAAGCAGTTTTCCATCTGATGAGAAATGACAACAAACAACTTTGGTTGCACTTGCACGAACAGAATTGACTTCCGTAAATGTGAACCCTAAATTAAAAGCAGAAGCAGTGCCATCTCAGAAACTTTTAACAGATTAAAAAAAGAGAATTTATGATATAATATAGACAGATTTACGATTACACATATTTCCCAGTATCAAACAGAGAACCTAAGCTCTCCCTCTTTTTTGAAAGATGAAGTAAAAACTGTTTTGCAGTACACGTGCAGAGATAAACTATATATTATGAATGTATTTAAATTTTTACTTGAGGTCACCAAAAATAAGTTTGAAAGGAAAGCACTGACATGCAGATACCAACACAATATGATCACATTCATTTTCTATATATAAAAAAGGACATTAAAAAGCAGTATATTGAGAACAGTCGCAAACAATTTGAAACCACAATTACAAACCAATTTTTTATTTCAGTAAATAGGTATGGATGAAACATTAAGCATATTTTCAAAAGTTTGCAACATGAAAGATCAAATGCAACATTAATGGGTACATAAATCAGAAATTAACCACAACACAAAGCAAGAAAACTAAAGAATTTTGAAGAATTTGTGCCTATTTGAAGTAGCTACTTGCTCACCTTTACTGACATCCATACAACGACCAACACTATCCCTGGGGTCTGTATCATCATGAGATAAAAAAGACTCGACATTATCATCAAGAGATCCGTCTTCCCCAAAACGATCCATGTCAGCCTGCACAAGATCTTTATCATCCCACTGCCAAGAAAGAAATGCCAATAAGAACCCATGCAACAAAACAAGAAATTTCATTCCTAGATACAAGAAAATACAAACTTCGCTAACCAATTGATTTGAGGGTGAAGTAAGAGTGCCAGCACCATCAGTGCCAAATATTATCAAAGGCTTCGAAGAACTACCAGTATGTGGCAAAGCAGGCATGGAGATCACATCTCCAGGTGTATGAGTTGACGGTGTGGAGGGTGCTGAACTGGGAGATGGTCCTGCTGTATTTGCAGTTCCGGTGCTATTGGCAGGTCCCGAAGATGACACAGGGTGCTTTCTCTTTCTCCCAGTCTGATTTTTTGAAGCCTTAAAATGATCGAAAAAGCTTGTTAGGAATCGCCCACCATGCATAAAAAGCGAAGAAGGTCTCACCCAGCACCCTCAGCTCAAATAGATATTACTTCCTAACTGCCCTAGGTCATAGTCTCAACATGTTTTATTTTCGTCAATAAATGCTTTGGGAAATATTTTTCTTATCTTTCTTTTTTTGGTCAAAACATCATTTATCTATAGTATATTTTAAAAAAGAGCCATCAAGTGGCACAAATATTTTGCTCTCCCCTAATAGCAACAAACAGCAAAAAGTCCTCATCTATTGTTGAAAAAAGTAGCCACTGACTATAACAAGGCCCAACTTCATGGGAGATCAATAATATGTTGCGAGATAGATCAAGCAAAAATAAAAGTGACTCAGTAAGATAAATATGAACAAAGTAAGTTTGAAGCAGATGTCCACTCCTAAACAACTGACTATTTGCAAACAAACAAGCCAGGAGAGAGAGAGAGGGAGATTCAAGGGTGGAAGAAAGGTGAAAAGGTTAAATACAAATGACCATCGGTGTTGAATTCCCACTCAATACATAGGATTAGTGGTAAATAATATTAATGTTTGCTTTTCTTTTACTTTTTTTTTTTGGGGGGGGGGGAGGAGGAAGAGAGAGAGAACAGAATTCAACACCAAACAAACTGAAACCCGGCAATCAGTCCTTGTGGACCCTGGTCCCATCTATTGAAAACCCAAATGACTAAAACTGAACTCAATACTAGGAGAAACGAAGAAGAAATTACAAGAATTTTGAAATACCTATAAACTACTACAGTTAGATCTTTTCCACATCCGCTTAAGTAAATTAGCTTAAAGAAAGTGTGGACAGAGAGATGGAAGACAGACACAGATTTTCCCTCAAAAATAATTAGAAAAGAACAGACCTGTTCATTTCCTCGGAAGGAATTTGATACACTGCCATCTCCTGTGACACTGCTAGCACCCACAATTTTATCATGCTGAATACTGTGGTTTGAATTCTGAGGTTGCTGGCTTGAAAGAGCATGCTGTTGAAGCTGCTGCTGTTGATTATTGTTCTGTTGTTGTTGCTGGTGTAACTGAGCCATTTTTATCTATACATAAAGAAAAAATTTAGGGAATTAAAGAGTCCTCGAGTCTATATTGTATCTATAGCAACACGTGATAAAAACTCAAACAAAGCATCTTCAATGCAAAAATTCAACTACATAAACACAGATGATCTCCAGACAAGGAAAAGCACCTTGAGTAACATTTCTGGATCTCCTCGAGGCAAAACAGGGCAACCAGTTTGCAAAGGTGACCCGACATTTGGAATTACATCACCAACAGAATTCGAAAGGCCATCCTTTCCCATACTCAGGCTTCGATTGCTCAGAAGCATTCTTAGCCTTCTGCTTTCATCACTGCCAGACGGAGATGTCATATTTTGCTGTGCTAGCATAAGCTGTTGCTGGTGCTGGGGTGATAGCATCTGAAGTTGATGAAAGGGTTGAGCACCCTGCATAAATGGCTTTTGCTGCTGAAGAAGCCCAGAACGAAGCTGATCTAGACCCTAGAGAATGAGGAAAAGCATGAAACAGTAGGGAGAAATAAATAAATTTATGAGAAAAAGCAATTGCACTGCAAGATACTAATGCATCTCCTCACACCAATGCAGAAATGCCGAAACTAATTCATCTGATGCAATAAAACGCACAACCACCAGTCAAGTACCCTCCTCATGTAGGCTATTTAACAATAAATGCATTTGTAAAGGGACAGTGAGAAACAAAAGGCTTGGCTCCAGCTAGTAAACGGAAGTCTATAACCGAAATGCCAAATTCTAGAAAATTTTGAGAAGAGGCTACCAATATCTGATTGAGATAACTGTTCCTAGTTGTCCCACTCAGTTGATAGCCAACTTTGGCAGGCTTAGAGGAGTTGATCTTCAAATAGAGACTTCCCCAAATTTGTTTGCAGTACAAATTAAGCAGGACCGAATTAAGCCACAAAAGTAGGATTAACTGGGAAAAGAAAAACAGTCGACCTATTTCACTCATGGTGGAGAAAGCAAGCTGGTTTCATGGTGTCAATTTTTTTCAAAGGAAATGTCTCGTGTCTTATTAACTTTTTGTACATCTCTTCCTTTTAACTACTAGAACATAGTTATCCACATTTAAATACATTAAAGAGGGCGGGCGGTCCAGTATATGAGGCCCTCGCCCCAGTGTAGGGTCAGGTGTACGGAGCCTCTATTTTCATGACTCAAACTCTAGACTCCCAGGTTAAAATAAGCAACCTTAATGTTGCACCAAGCCCCACCCTCTATCCACATTTAAATACATGTGCACAAATTGTATGGGCACACAAAATTATTGCACAAAAAAAAAGCCCACATATATGTATTTCCCACAGTCATAACTTCTAGAAACACGCCTTAACCCTTTCAATTTGAAAATTAACTAATGCATTCATAACAAACACACTAAATTGTAATATTAAGGGGAGAAGCATAAGGCGCATGGAACAATAGTAGACTTACTGTGAGAGGCCACCCTTTTAATGTCAAATTGTTACCACCTTGATTTGATCCTAAAAAAAAAAAGATCACCTCAGTTTATTCAGTCCCAATAAAAAACGGGAGTATAGCCATTAAGTTCCAATTTCCCATAGACAAATACAAGCAATTAATCAAGCAAGGATTTGAGATCTGTTATAATCAACTATATGATACGAAGAGGATAGAAGCTGAACAAAACATAGAGAAGGATATTGACGAGAATACCCGGAATTCCAATAAGTGATCCTTCAGGACCAGCAGCTCTTGGGTTCAGTATTGGATTTATCTCTGTCTTTATGTCCTGTTCAAAGATATAAAAGCAAACAGAACATGAGAGTAGAGAAAACCGACAACTTCTAGGAATAACTTGATATTTTTTTAGGGAAAAGATACTGACGGGTGTAGACCCTGATAGTTGCTGATTCCGAGCTTGAACTTGCGGGGACATACCGCCAGCTGTACTATGCAGCACTTGCCTGAAAGTAATGGATTTTAAATGCACACAAAAGGCATTAGATTAATTCATTAGATCCTCAATTGATCTAAACTAAACAGAACACTACATGAAAACAAAAATATTCCATTTTCTTTCCATAGATGTGACGAGATAAAGTTCATAAAAGCACAGAACAATTGCAGAAAGATGGCCAATGCCAGAACCAATAATACCATAGTGCAGCAACTTTTATTATCTCTTGGAATTTTTAAAACAATCCCACACGTGGATTCACTCGATTCGAATATCTGAATACCAAGAAAAAAGGTCAATTAAAATGTCACATACAGCAAAATCTTTTTTTTTTTCCTTTTTCTTTCTTTGTTTTCTACCATTCTGATATACCAAGTGCCAACATTAATATAGCAATCATTTTCTTTGGAAGGAGACTTGAGAAGCTTTCGCTCCCACTTTTTTTAAAAGCTATATTTTTGAATTGTTAAAAGCAAATACAATTTTTTCTCCAATTAACACGTGTCATAACTATCCCTGTTAAATCTCACCTTAAACCAACTGCTTCTCACCACACCCATATTGAATTGACTCCTACCTCAACCCTAACTATAACTTTCCACTTTAAACCCCACATTAAACCAGTTACTTCTAAAATCTCCCACTTTCAGTACAATCCCCACTTTATCTCTGACTGCTAATCCATACATATCAGCATCTTTCGCCAATATAGAGTTAGAGATGAGAACTTCCCTGAAATACTTTATTGGGGTGAGGGTGGAGCTGGGGCTAGGGGTGATGCTAGACTGAGATTTTAAATGCGAAATCTTCGTTTTTTTTTCCTTTTTCTTTCTTTGTTTTCCTCCGTTCTGATATATCAAATGCCATATAAAACACGATATAACAAATTTTCACAACGCTATTTTATATGCTCCATATGGAAAAAATTATTCATCGCAGATTAAGGTGTATACAACAATACCCCGAAGGCTGGCCACCACCAGCAGCTGGCTTCAGTATTGACGCATGATTTGGATCCAAAAGCTGGCCTACATTCTCACCAAATCTTTGCTGTAAGGGAAAAAAAATAAAATCTGTAAATTAAAGAGTTAAAAAGATGGAAGAATTTAAGTTTACAAACTCATGTGAAACTTATTTACCTTCAAAGCCCCATCGTCCAAAGAATCCCTCTGAATAGGCAGTTTTAGTCTTTCTTCATACATCTTTGTAGCCAAGGCGTTGGCAGTTCCAGGGTTCTGCCTCATTAGAGGGTCATTTCCAACAAGTCCATTAGCTGTGCCATTAAGGAGGTGAGCCCCATCTCTTCGCTGCTGCTGCGGCTGCTGCTGCTGCTGTTGCTGGGCTTGTTGCTGCGCTGCTTGTGGATGCTGCTGCTGTTGTTGCTGATGCTGATGCTGTTGTTGCTGATGCTGTTGTTGCTGATGCTGTTGTTGCTGATGCTGCTGCTGCTGTTGTTGTTGTTGTTGTTGTTGTTGTTGTTGCTGCTGCTGCTGCTGATGAGCATGTCTTTGCAATAAAAGCTGCTGCATCTGTAACTGCTGATGCTGTTGTGTAGGGTGCTGTGGTTGTTGAGGTTGCTGCTGCTGCTCCCTCGCTTTAATTAACTGAGTCTGAAGAAATTTCAAATATATATCAAATATTCAGCCATCTCCAAAATTAATTGCACAAACTCCTACAAAAAACTAAGGCCCCGTTTGGTAACATTTTTGTTTTTTTGTTTTTCGTTTTTATTTTGATTTTTAGAGTAAACAAGAAAAAAAAACTCGTTTGATAACCGATTTTTTTTTTCTAACACCGTTTTGTAAACCAGGGGCTATTTGCAAAAACCAAAAAAAGACGTTTTCGGTTTTTGTTTTTGAAAAACGAAAAACGGAAACGTTACGCAAAGGAGCCTAAGCTTTCTGCTATCAAGTATATAGAAATAGCATTCAAGTGAAGGAACATTCTAACACAGGGCAAAAAGAAACACAGATCCTGAATGGGTCAACCTACAGAAATTTTTTGGAATTTGTTCAACCAGAAAGAACAAATTCCCCTTTCATTAATAGGCTTTCATGAAACAAAACTGGGAAATCTGCTCAATTAGGACACAAACTATCCAAAATCCCAACAGTTCAGTGTATAACTGATCTCTGAATCTTCCTGATACAAAGAAAACTAGTCCCTTCACAATGAGAACTTGTTTTCCAAACCCATTTGAACCCTCAACCGATTAATGGTATGAGCGCTCTGCTTGAGCCACATGGCCCACATCCAGTCATCAAAGATCTCTATCCACATCAAAGCACAGCCAAATAATATACAGATTAATAATAAAGAAAGAGTAAAGGACTACATTTATCCATCTGCAAAATTTGATAAACCTTGCATAAAAAAGCACGCAATGCCATGTGTGGAAATCCCCTTCTTAGATTCTTAACCCACACTTCAACAGTCCACTGTAATTCCATTTGAATGTAAGTTCAAACATATGCTGCTCTTGCTTGTGGTTTCCAATATTAAGCAACAAACACAGCCCCATACTTCAAGAAAGAAGCACCAGCAGTAGGAGAGAATTATGGAATGCTAAGTTAACAACAGTAGAGGTAACAATTTTCTGCATGACACAATAACACAATATGAGCCTATCATGAAATTAGCTTGTTACATTTGACCATTACTTGACAGCTGACACGAATACAAAAATAACACTACCCCCTAACATGAATTATTCTGCCGGGTACGTCCAACACGAATAACCCAATTTTGGTGTGACAAACCTGTTTTCCAGGTATCATACGAAGAAAATGTCGTTTCATCATTTTTTCTCTTTCACAGTTTCGTAGTCTTAATCTCATAGAATTAGAGGATCTGGTCCCTTGTGTCAATAGCAACTGGATCAAATACTTTTTCATTTTCATAGGAGGGTTAAGAGTGATAAGTTTGGTCGAGAGAGGGTTAGTGTTAGGTCATTAGATACGAATAATTAAACATGTTGGATTAAGATTGGTGTCCTTAGTAGTTCAGAAAATATCAAGCTTCTGATCATTAGGCAGAAAGTCCTGCAACTCCCTAGCAAACTTCAGAGCGGAAGCTAGCTACTGCACAACTATGCCAAGAAAATTAGGGTACTCTCACAACAAACCGAAGCACCACAGAAATCCAAACAGAAAAATGATTCACACATTCTTTTACGCCACTGTAACTGGCACACATAAATTAGCAAAATATCTTCTGCAAGTCCAAATGAAGAACAGAAATATCAAGCGGGAAGCAAGCAGAAATGTCATAATGCTAGTCACAGCAGTCTTCAGTTTTAGAGACGGATGGAGGACGATAAAACAAATTAAAAAACAATAAAAGTGGACTTAATATATGAATCTGCCATATTACAAAAGCAGAGCTGTAATCAAAACTTGGTTAGTTAGTGTCAGATTTGTGTGAAAACAAAACTATTTCATGCCACATGATGGTACAAGTAAAATTAAGCAGAATCTTTTGAGTACAATGGGAAGTTTTAGGATTTGTATTCTTAAGGTGCCACTTCAGATATTGTTTATGAAGTCTGCCACATTACAGACACAACCAAATGAGACACAACCTAGAAGAACCTATCCCATTAAATAATTATAGATAATGGTAAACCCTCAAACCAACCTCAATGTAAGATGCAGCAACTTCTGAGTGCTTTTCATTAGTCCTAGCAATAAATATATCCCAGAACACTGACCACCATTCGAAGAGAAAACCACCAGGAGCATCGATAGCTGAAACAACCATGCCAAAAATTCAACACCAATCAAAAAATAAAACTGGGAACTTAAGAAGAGCTTCTTTTCCCTCCTCTTCACATAATAATTATATAATCTTACCAACAGGGTCCGAAGATACTTTTCCTTCAGCTTGAAAAGCCTGCGCAGAAGCCTTCAAGTCCCTCTTGACTAGGTAATCATGGATATACACATCTAGCCTGTTATTCAAAATGAAAAGAACATATTAAGACAGATATCAGCTGGAAAAAATGAAACTTTACAAAGGAAAACAGCTTAACAATCTCGGCACAACAAATATAAACCCACATGTATAACACTACGAAACCCAGATTCTATCACCAAATATACAGCTACCCAGCCCTGAAAAATTTCTGAACAAACATCACACTTAAACTTCATAATAATACAACAAAGCCAACTCATAAACGACCATAAAACACAGCTCTAAACAACACAATTAGCAACCATCGAAAAAAAAAAGATATTTACATGCTATAACCTGAATATATTTTTTCGGAAGGTAACTATGATCTGAAAATTGCTCGAAACACAAACCCTAGAACACCTATACTTGGTGGAAAACGATTACAATAGACTTGTAAAAAACATAACTTTACTTGGAAATGGAAAACAAAGAAAGAAAGCCCATAAAATAAAAGATACACAGAATACAAATCTAACAGAAAACATCAAGATGTGACCTTTAACTGGAAATCAAACACAATACCCATATAATAAACTAAAAAAAGGAATGAAAAACAGAAATATAAGATATGTGTAATGAAAGCTTACATTTTATCAGCTTCCCAGTTGGTCTGAGACATGTTGCCCAATCGAATATCTCAAACAGAAGTGAACAGTAATGTGAGATCCTAAATTAATGATTTCTTCTGCTTTTTCTCTCTTGGCCTCTGAAACTTATCATACCCAGAAAACAGAAAAATACAATCTTTATGTTTCTGGGAATATAAATAAAGATCCTCAAAATAACTGAAGACACAAATATAGAAACAAAGAGACAGTGTAAAAGCTATATAGAGGATAGAGAAAAAGGAAGAAGAAGATAGATAGATAGATATAAACCTTTTTGACGGAAGAGAAGGAAAGGCTTCACTCCTGGCAAAGGTACAGAAGAATATATTTTAATAATTATATACTAATATACCATTTTTTTTCTTTTTAAAATTAATAAAAAAACAAATAGAGATAACTACAAAACCCAAAAAAACTTTCTTTTGTTTGGGTGCATCTCAAGAAATTTTTTTATTTATTTTTTTGTTATTCAGTGATTTTTCATAGCTTTGGTGGATTGAGAGCTGCTGTTGCAGATATCATTATCACTTTAGGGAATGAATTTACAATTAAAGCCCTTTGGTCTTGTCAAATTTTCAGTACAATACCATGGAAGGAGAGCACTAACTTCTTATATGACATGAAATGCCATTATACTTTAATTTATTTCCTCCGGACTCAGGTTTACAGAATATTGGATTTAGGGATTTCAATGGACCGAAGTGGGGCGGGGGTGTAGTCTTCATCACCGTACCCGCTTAAAAAAAAATTGTTAATCCCCGGTCCACCCCCATTAGTAGGTATAATTTCTATCCTCATCCCCGTCCGCGGGTAAATTTTTAATCCCCGTCTCCATCCCCATTTCCTCCATACCTGCCCAAACCCAAGCTAATTAAATCCAATTTTTAAATAATCTAACAACATTCTAAGTAATCTAACACAACATAATATAACATAACATATTTGAATAAAACACAAACAATAAATGTCCAAAATATTACATATTTGAACAAAACACAAACAAATGTCCAAAACAAATATCCACAAATAACATAATGGTGGTAAAATCATCTCAATCAACTCAATATATATTTTTATTTATTTATTTATTTTGCGCATAACGGGGACGGGGAGGGTACGGGACGGGGGTAAGGGTAAGTCCATCCTCGTCTCCATCCCCGCACGGGTGTAAACGAGTATACCCGTATACATCCATCGTCCAATACGTATAGTCCATCCCCGGTCCAAACAAGATGAGTTTTGACGAATACCCATTTTTCTCCGGTCCATTGACATCCCTAGTTAGATTCAGGCTTACGAGGGGGATTGATATGTCCTTCTATTCAATTTTGGTAAAAAAAAAATTTGCAGTATGGCACCATTATTTTGATATATTTATAGGAAAACCCTTGCCTTCCGGTACTTTTGTGTCTTTTTCACATGTTCTAGATCTTCTTAACCTCACCCCCTGGCTTGACCCTGATGAGGGTTTGGTGGGTTGTCCAACCGTAAAATGACACTTTTACCCTTGGCTGTCAATAAGAGTCCAACATGGTCTCAAATTTTGCTTTTGATTCTAGTGGTCAATTAGGTAAGACCAATCTAACTTCCCCATAAAGAAAAGAAGGAGCTAAGCTAAGTAGCACCATTAGTGTATAGGACATCCAATTCATATTCCTCACATACAATAGTACAATCTAGAGCGAGTCACAAACGTTCTTTTGATGACATCTGTTTGAACATAGAAAATAAGAAAATTCGCATCTTAACATAAATAAATTAAGAAGATAATGTTCGAAGAATCAAAGTTTTTGCAATTGATACGATTGTTTCCATTGGGTTACTTGGTCAAAAATCGAAAAAATAAATATGTTTATCTCTCAACCAAATCAAACGCTTATATGTAATTCATAAATTAACAGCTTAAGTCGTATTCTGGTAAGACTGATAAAAATTACTTTTGGAATAATTCATGCAATATTAAATCTAAAAAGGAAACAAACCATAAAAATTTGAATAATTCTTCCTAGCAACGGAAATGAGTTTTTCTTGTAACAAAATTGTGTTATTTATATTTTACTGCGATCGGACTCATTTTTTTTTTATTGTTTGTGCTATTTTTTGGGTTCTTGTTGTACATTATATCTTATTCAAAATCATTATTTTTAACAACTTTTGACTTTAGAATCTCTAATTTTGTAATGCGAGCTATTGATCAACTTGTCTATCATTTGGGATTTTTTTTTTTTTTATTCTTCTTCCAAGCAACTTGCTATCAACATTTCTTTGATATTGCAAAGAGGAAACGGGGATGACCCAAAAGTGAGTCAACTCAACTTCTTGAATTTGATTACTTCAACAATGGGTAGTTTCGTCTTTTGGCCAAACCAAACAGAAAACACGTTTTTGTCAATTCGAGGACTTTCTTCATTCAATTCTATTATATGAAGTATGAATTCATTGTTTGGGGACCAATGAGTAAAGGGCCTACGTGGTTAAATGTGATTTAAATAATCTCCTTTGAAAAGACCGTCAGGCCCCTGATTGTTGATTTTTTTTCATAAAGGGCATTGTTACCGTTTTAGCAAATTAATATGATACTTGGGGGCATTTCAGAAATTTAGTATAATACGTGTCATATGATGTCGCTAACGAAAAAACAATAATTAAATAAACAAAATAAACTCCCCAATTTTAGAGGAAATAGTTACACCAAGTATTGACAGTGACCTTGATATCTATTTTCTTGTATTTAGAAAGTTAGTGGACTAATGTTAGACTATAATTTGGGTTTTGTACCTATGGGCCGGGCCACAGATTAAAGTTGGCCCTTTTGAAAATTGGTACACTAAATTAGACATAATTATAAAAAAATATACAAAAAAAAAAGATAAATTGTAAGGAGGTACACCAAATTAGACTTATTTGGCAAAAAGTACACACTAAAAAATATAGGGTTATTAAGTTTTTAATTTTGATACTTATTTGTATCTAAGGACACAATTTGAATTTACCTAAATTTTTTGTGACATTTTTGTCCTCCATTGATTCATGTGTATGTTCTTTAGAAAGTAGTGCATTAAATATCTTCTAGTTTTATGAGAGAACTTTAATATTTAATGCACCTTGATTCATGTGTATTTGTTAATATAT
>CM042198.1:15369703-15419998 GCA_023539305.1 Ilex asprella | reverse complement strand
CCCCCTACAGTTGAACCTTTTCAGATATTGGGCTAGAGGATGTGTAACACCCCGTAATTTTCTTTTTTATATATTTGTATAGATATTCCTATATAATAAAATATTGTTGTGAATGTGTGGATATGCATAATAAGGAAAGGATAAACCATATAGATGTTTAAACCTAGGATAAATACTAGAGATGCAAGTGTATATATATATGTATTTATATATATATATATATAAGTATGTATATATAAGTATTTATATACGTGTATATATTTGTATATATATATAAATACATATATATAAATATATATACATATATATATATATATAATTGTTTGTATGCACACACACACACATATATATTAACAAATACACATGAATCAAAGTGCATTAAATATTAAAGTTCTCCCATAAAACTAGGAGGTATTTAATGCACTATTTTTCCTAAAATGGGCATTTATGTCTTTGTATTTAACTAGTGTACTTTTTTCTAAGACATTTTTTAATGTGTACTTTTTGCCAAATAAGTCTAATTTGGTGTACCGACTTCCAAAAAACCCTAAAAGATAAGACTTATTATAGGTTGGACTATTTGACCCAATGAGCTCAATGAAGAATCGATGACTCTGGCCCAACTGCCCAAACTGAATGAGTTATTCTTTTGGAAAAATTTCGGCCACTCCCATTTTAGTTTATCATATTTTCAAAAATATTTTATCTATTTTTTAAATCTTCACTAATACCCCTATAAGATTAAAGATCTTAACTATAATATAATTTTACTAAATTATTCATGATATATTTTAGAAAAAATTTATTCACATCGCCTCTAGATAGATATATCTTCAATGAGACTCATCTCTGTTTTATGAAGAGAGTTTTATTTTTAATGAGACCCTCCTCTAATTTATGAAAAATTTTACGTATTAAAATTCGGGCCAATTAAAATTCGATTCGCGCCGGATTAAAATTCATTTTTAATTGACTCGAATTAAATTTTAATCAATTCACATTGAATTTAATCGGCCCGAATTTTGATACGTAAAAAAAATATATTTTAATCGACTCGAATCAAGTTTTAATTGGTGCTAACTCAGGTTAAGCTTAAATTAACTCAAACTTTAATACGTAAAAAAAAAAATTAATCAGCTCGAATCGAATTTTTATCGACTCAAATTTTAATATGTAGAAAAATGAATTTTAATTAGCTCAAATTTTAATATGTAAATAAAAAATTTAATTAGCTCGAATTTTAATAAAATTTTATGTAAAAAGATTGTTTGATATTTATGTGTGAGACATTTTTGTATTTTAGATGAAATTTTTTTGTTAAAAATGGTGGTTTAATGGGAGGGGGTGTCAGTAATGTTTAAATATAAACTAGAAGGGGTGTTAGTGATGTTTTGGATAATAAATATGTTGTGCTTGAAGATATGATAAATTAGAAGGGATATAACTGAATTTTTTCCTAATTTTTTTGTCCACTTGTTTTTTTTGCAGATTATGATTTCTAATGCCTTCCGGGGCGGAGGGACGACTGGGCAGGGTGGGCAAGTGCCCCTCAAAATAAAAATAAAAATTATTAGTTGGGTATATATATTATATATTTATATAATGTATTATGTGTGCTCCCCTCAGTAACACTTATTAAAAACAAAGAGTAAAGGTGTTCAACTGCCTCTATTATATAACTTCTATGAGATGATAATGAGGTGTCTATAGGGTGTCTATGGGCCGAGTTACCTATGTGTCTCGTTATCCAGTCTGAAAAAATAGGCTCGAAGCTCGATAGGCCCGATAGTTGGCCTACTGAGCCCAAGCCCAAAGCCCAATATTTTTTAAGAAAGAGCTTGAGTTTACCCCTAAACCCAAAGTCCGGCCCAATAACCTGCCCACATACCCGAAGCCCACATACCATATATACAATATACATATCTATACTACTAATAAAGAGATACTATTAAGAAAAACTTTTGGTTGACTACGTTAATCCTAAAATAATATATAAAGACAATATTGACCTTATTTAATTTAGAAATCATATTAATAAGACTAGATTGATGTTAAACTTTTAATTGGATAACTTGACTCTTACAATACTAACATTATTAATATGAAATTTATACTAATAAAACTTCATTAATATTACACATAGTCAAGCCTTTCATATTCTTTCTTTTAAAAGATAAAAATGAATTGTTAAAATAATTAAATTTACCATTATTTATTTATATCTATTTTCATTAATTGATGACAAGTTTCTAAATTTTCAAATGAAATTGCATAAATACACTAGAGTCTTATTTAATATAAGATTTATTTCAATATAATTTGGATAATATTACCAAACCTTTACTTTTAATTTTCTTCTCTTTTATGTTTTAGTTTTAATAAGCCATCTTTAGTTATGTTTATTGGTAATACTAGAAGTTACTTTATTTATATCGATTATCAATGCTACGAATATGTTCAATAATACATTAAATTATTTATTACAATTTAACTTTTTAAATTTGCTCAACCAATTTTTATAATTAAATGACCACCATAATTTAAAATAGTTCGCTTCCAACAGGCCCAACAAAAGCCCGCCCAAACAGGCACGCAATACCAGCCCAAAAAGAGGCGGGCTGGCTTGCGGGTAGCTACGGGTTTGGGCCTACACTACCCAAGTCCTGCCCAAAAAAATTCACGGGTCAAGTCCAACCCGGCCCATGGACAGCCCTAGGTGCCCAGTAACATCTATCATGTAGCATCTATAAGATGATAATAATCTCAACTAAATTTTGTAACTAAATAAAGAATAATTTTACTACGGACGTGTGATTGTGCGCATTGATAGAAAATTGGTAAAAAATTAATTTACATTTAATTCATATACAAAATTTTAGAGATTTAAAAAAAAAATTATATCTAATTGAAATATAAAATTAGGTTAAAATTGTACTAATTTTTTTTTGTGTCTTTTTGTTAGGATTTTGTTTTGGTTAAATAAAAATTGAATTTATTATTTCACAATAATTTTGTTTTGATTCTTACTTTTTTTTCATTCTTGAACTGAATTTTTTTGTATGAATTTTGGCTAAATATTTTTTTATATCAGTTATATTTTGTCCCTCTCATAGACATTCATGGCTTTGTCATTGACAATATACATTTTTTTTGGCAATTTTTATGTTAAATGGACTTCATGTATCAAATATAATATAATAAATATAAACATATTATATAGTGTGATTGGTTAAGAGCAAAAAAAAAATTAGAATGCGTAATTAAAATGTCCACCTTGACCAAAATTTCTGACTTCCATCCTGAATGCCTTATTTCATTTTTGCTGTGGTGCAATCCTATTGAAGTTTTTGAAGTTTGGTATTTGCTATCTATGATCTTTATTTGAATTTAGAGTTAACGATTGAAATTGATGAGAATTGGGACTGGGTAATTGAATATCAGAGACGACGATTGGATAGATTGAATTTTTTTATTGACCAAACACCTATATACCTCGTACTGAAAGATGGGATTGGTGTTCGTCGAAGAGAGAGCATGGGGACTATACATGCATAGAACTCGACCCTAAGTTTTAAAAGTTGTTCATGGATGCTAAGGCACGTAGTTTTGAAAGTTAGAAAGAAAGGGGTTCAATAGGTTCATGGAAAACTGAAAGATCTTCCATCTCGCAGGCACCCACCTTGGCTAGAATGTCTGCACATCGATTAGTTTCTCTCACTTCCTGGTTGATAGTTGCTTCCTGAAAAAACTCCATTAGCCACCTACAATCATTGATTAGTGGACTGTATATATGGTCTTGCAGTTGTATGTTATTTATCATGTCGACCACCAGTTGTGCATCCACACTAATTTCTAGTTTTTCGAATCCCTTGTGTTGCTAGCTGAATCATTCCCCAAGTGCCATAATTCCACTGAAAGGCTAGTTGTATGGCCAATGTTTCCATAAAAGCTACTCTAGTTGGCCCTGGTTTTCATGAGCAGCTCCATCAGTGTTCAATTTAAAGTGTTCTTCGCTGGGAGGTTTCCAACCGACCATATGTGTGTGTCTTTTAAGGGCCTAGTGTAATTTAGTGACATGTTTTGGAACTCAAAAGCTCTTGTCATGACACGTTGGACATTTTGTTTGTAATGAGTATTTTCAAACTCGAACTCGCGTTCTAAACAAGATGAGGTTGAACAATTTTTTAAGCTCGAGTTCCACATTTGGGTACACTCTCCTAAGGTGTCAATGTGATCAAAACCCTTATCAAGACTCTTTTCTATAAATTCTCTCCGATACCTATCTCAGTAAACTGACGCAAAGAAGTGCGGAGAACGTCATAGAAAAACTTTACTAATCTCCAAGTTTTACGTGTATGATGGGGACAAGTTTGGAGAAGATCCTTAATCTCTTCCAACATTTGTAAAAAACTTCTCCATATTTAACTGAAAAATACATAATTCGGTGTTTTAAAGCATTGGTATGGTGAAGGGGGGAAAATTCTTTTTGTAGAGCTTGTGAACTTGGGGTGGATAGTGGCTTCAAACAATTAAGCCACAACTTAGCTTTATCCTTCAATAAGAAGGGGAAAAAAACTTTAGTTGGGCTACATCAAAATTCTCTTGAAAGTTCCCTGAGACATCCAAAAATTCGTTTATGTTCAAGTATGTGATTTCATATTCAAGCCCGTAAAACTGGGCTTGTAATTGTATTGAGTCTGGTTTGACAGTAAAGTTCTGAGCATTCGCAGGAAGGACAAAATAAGATGAGACACTACTCTAGGGTGGGATGTAAGTAATCACTCAAGATTCTGCATTGATGGTTAACCTGACCTCTTGGTCACCCATGTCACTACTAGTGCGGCTTAGATCAAAGGTGGGAAAGGTGTTTGACTTTGTTAACAACATGACTAGATGGACCGACTGATCCGATGGACTCTTTGAATGGAAACTCGGCTTTGTTTGGATCAGAGAAGTCACCACTAGACATATGATTAATCTTGAATATTATATATTTATCTTATTATTTGTAGGCTAATTATCATGAGTTTGGACTTAATTGTATGAGATTATATTTGATTTTATCATGATTTAATTGGTATTTGTTTATTTTGCAGGTAAAATGGCAAAGTAAAAAAGTAAAAAGACAAACATAAGAGTGTATGACACAAAATAAAGGAGACCATTGAAGAATGGAGCTCTGAAGACCACGTCCAGACATCATATGTCCAAGTTCGGATGTGAGGTTTTGCATCAGAAGAAAAAAAATGCAAGACTAAACTTTTCATGTCTAGACGCCATAATAGTCACATCTGGATGTGTGTAGATCTGAGAATCACATCTAGACGTCATTATAACCGTGTCAGGACATGTGTCCTTACTCCCAGCCAATCGGAGAAGCTCGATAACACGAGCTTGGGGTCATCTTTCCCGATTTGGCAAAAATACTTTGTACTTTTCTAAGTAGAATTTTAAGTTTTTTTAGATCTGAATATATTTTTATTATTTTCTAGATTAATTCTTGTTTAATTCTGTGATTAGCCCTAATCTATGACTGACTAATCTCTTGTACTAAGATTAGGAGAAAATTCAATACACTTGGGCATATAATTAATTCTTTAAGCTTTAATTGATGTTTTCTTTAATTTTTCAATTTATCTTTTTTTAACAAAGTTTTTTCTCTATATAATTTCTTGAATTACTATGCTAAATGTGATGGAAACTTGAGGTTCCCTATGTGTAGAATAGTTAGATGTATATGCTTGAGTCGAATTGTTAATGTTTACATCTAATTAGTTGATTTATGTGAGTTGGGATATTTGATTAGTTAATTACTTGATTTATCATTGACTTTGGACATGATAAATACTTATAATTAACAATTGAATGTTTGAATTCATTTAGATTAACTCATTGATTATAACTTAAGAGAATTTTCTAATTAATTATTGCCAAATCCTCCAATTGGGTTCACTCCCTAACTGATTCTCAATTGAGATTAAAAATTAGAATTAATTTACTACCCAAGTGTTATTGAAGTAGTACCCAATGCCTTATTATTTATCCACATTACTTTTCTTAAGCAATTTTAGTTTATTTGTTTTAAATTCTAATTACCTAATCACTCTCTCAAACACACTACATATTTTCTTTTATTAATTATTTTTTACTTTAAAATTTGCTTTTCCTTGTGGTTCGACTTTGAACTCTACTAAGAAATTAGTATTTGCTTGACACCTACACTTGTGTTTACAATTTTCGAAGCGAAGCTACATGCAATGCTTGAAAAAAACAAATACTACAGAAAATCTAACATAAAAATAAAAAAAGCATAATAACACAAATTATTTAAGAAACAAATAAAAGATGAAAAAAAGTAACACAAAAAAAGTTCTCCAAGTAGTACGTTGGTGAAGGCCAATTTTACCTCCTTCTTCTCAAAGTGCTCATTTAAAATCCCGGCAACGGTGTCGAAAATTGATTGATTCCCAAAAATTACACCAAAGTACAGACGATCTAGAAGTAATAAATACTTGGTGAAGTCTGAAATTGAGCCAAAAGGATTAAAAAAGATTTAAGAAACAAGGTAAAGGAAGAACAAGTTTGGTTTTTATAAAGTTTGAATTGGATGAAAAGCAATTGTAAATAAAATTAAGCTAAATATCAAGTGGAAGAGTGACCCTCGAACTTTGGGATCTTGATCGATTCATATTTAGAAATTTATATTTATACATTTCGTCATTATCTCAGTTGATTATCAAATCAGTATAGTAAACTAGAAGATTTAACTTTAAAACACAATTAGTTTGATCCATATGAAAATAAGAATTGAAGAACTAGTTTCATAAAACTTGCAAGAAATTAGAAGAATTGAATGTACCAAGAACTCAATTTTGTCAATGCACAATCAAATAATTGTACAAAATATAAAACTTTACTGTGACATTCAATCAATCTTGAAAAAAATAAAGATTTAACATTAGATTTAAGAAAAGAATTGTATGAACATAATATCCAAATAAATTATTACAAATTCATACCTTAAACTAAAGAGTGCAAAAAGAACTACTCATTGGTAATAGGTAGATAACAGAAGAATAAACAAAAGCTATAAAAGATTAAAAGAAAGGATTCCTAAAATGATAAGATGTCCTATTAGTGACAATGTTCATCATTCCTTGTCCTTCATCTCGAAAATCCAAGAATCCAGTCTCTACTCTCTGTCCTCTCTGTGTCTCTATTCACCTGTGCATGGATGCTTTGTGTGTGCAAATATAGAGAGTGGAATCAGTAGTGGGATTGATGAAAGAATGGTTTTGTGAAAGACAAAGAGGACATTTTGTGATTGGGTCACTTGGGTCCACATAATAAAGCCATTCAGTTTCTCTTGAAAACTTGAAGATCACTTGGTGGTTCTGCGATCCCTCAGTACTATTTAAAGTTTGAGAAAATCTCATTTTATCTCTTAAAAGATACAAAATTTTTTAATTCGCCCACCAAATAATTAATTTATATAATAAAGTAGCTAAAAAAGTTTGTCTTCAATTTTTTGCGGTTCAAATCGCATGATGATTATTGATTCGACGGTCTTTATTTGAAATTTTTGTAAGACTCCTATTTCTCATCTAATTATCTCTCCCTATCTTTCTCCATAATTGGACTTTCATTCCTTTTATTACTCTCATCTTCATCCTATATATATCTATCTATCTATATTTATATCTATACGATCTTAATTGAATTTTCATTCTTTTTACATCTCTCAAGTCTCTCCTATCTCTCACACATTTTAAACACACTCTCTCATATCTCATACAACTCTATCTCTCTCTGTCTATCACACACACACACACACACACTCTCTCTCTCTCTATCTTAAACGCATACAATAATAAAGTTATAGGAGTTGGAGGGTTTGACTTAGATGACTATATATATCTCATAATAACAAGATATATTTAATACGTTTATCTTATATCTCATATAATTCTCTCTCTATTTATTTCATACCCACTCTCTCTATACACTGTCATTTGTGTCAAAATTATAATAAATCACAACAAATTATACCATGCTTGAGTTCAGCTTGAATATTGAGATATCTTAAAAAAGTTTTGCTTGAATCAAGATATCTTAACCCCCATGTGATTGAGATATAATAATAAATTTTTGACTAAAACTAACGTATTGCCATTATAAATGTCACCTAATTTTATGAAAATTACAAGTCATGCACTTAATTTAATTTGAGAATTGATATTTAAAAAAGGGTAATGTCATTTTTTACCCAGAGAGATGTTTTGATTTTTTATGTATCATCAAACATTAAAAATTTCAATTTACATCCTCAATATTATGAATTGGTAATAATGTGGACTTTGCCCAGATTACCGTTCAATTTTTTGTCATAAATTGAAATACATGAGTTACAAGTGTTTCGGTCATGGACATATGTATAAATTTACAAACTGTTGACATCTCATGTGAGTTATAAATTGTGTACATGTTGATATTTTTTAGGGATCGTGTTTTTAGATGAGGTTTTGTCAATTTTTTTTAAAAAATAGTGTTTTTAAATTGATTTTGAATTTTGTAACTAAAGAAAATAATAAAAAAAGTACTGTTAAAAATATTTATTTTGGATGACCGGTGCTCGAAGCTTTTTGAGTTATTTAGTGCCTTTCAGACACGGGTTTTTATTAGTTTTTTTATATTGCAACAGTTTTGGACTACATTTCAATGGTTTTATTTCTTTGAGGGGTAATATAAAAAAACTAATCATGGATAAATTGAGATTTTTTGTATCTTTCGGAAGAAAAAATGGGATTTTCGCTTAAAGTTTTCCAAACAATTGAGTTGACAGAAAATGAATCACAGGTCCCTTTTCCTCTCTCTCTCTCTCTCCCTATTTTGTCTATTTTTTTTTGGAGAAATTGGAAGAGAATACACCAAATTAAACTTAATTATAAAAAAGTACACAAAAAAATATTGGGTAATTAAGTCCTTAATTTTGATATTTATTTGAATCTAAGTACATTATTTGAATTTTATTGATTTTTTTGTGACATTTGTGTCTTTCATTGATCCATATGTATTTTATTTGGAAAGTGGTGCATTAAACATCACATAATTTTATGAGAAAACTTTAATATTCCATATTTGTATGTCCTCCCTTGATTCATGCGTATTTTTTTTAAAATTATTTTGTTTTCAAATTATATTTAATGCACCTTGATTTATGCGTATTTTTTTTTTGAAAATAGTTTTGTTTTAAAATTATATTAATATCTGAATAGTGTAACAATAATAGTGTAATAGTGTAACAATAACAGTGTAACAAGTCATTTACACAAAATAATATACTATCATATTTTGTCAAACATATATTTCACATAATTACATTCAAAACAGTTCATCTTTGTTTTGAATTCGTTACTACATGCACAAAACTACTGCATACTGTTTTTGTTACACTATTATGGAGTTCGGATATTAACAAATTTTAAAATCCAAACAAGTGATATATTCTAAAATAAACGGAACATTAAAATTCACCTATAAAACTAGTAGTAGTAAATATTTAATGCATAAATATAATTTGAAAATAAAATTACATTCCAAAAAAAAAAAGACATGAATTCAAAGTGCATTAAAGATAAAAAATTTTGAATTAAATGACCTTAAATTTTAGCGCTTATTAAATGTTTTGTTAAAGTTTTTAAGAAAGAAAATTTTACAAAATGGGCATTTACGTTTTTGTATCTCAACAATGTCCTTTTTTAAAAAATATTTTGTTCTATATACTTTTTTACAATTAAGTCTAATTAGATATACCGACTTTCAAACCCCCCCTTTTTTTGTGGGTCCATCATTTACCAAAAAATTCTTTGTGGGCTTTGCTGTACTTGGCAGTTTTGCTGCAACGTTTTACTAAAATTCATAGCCTTAGGGTTAATCTGGTTTGAATTAAAATTGATTTTGTTGTTTTTTTCTTCAATTTGTTATATTTTTTGTGCGCTCAACCATTAAAAACATCAAATATATTTTGTTGTGTGATTGTGATTGATTTGATATCACCGTACCATTCTATCAATCGAAATTATTCAATTACTGAGATGGTTTTGGACGAAGTCGTATTTTTTTATTTGGTCTTTATCTCTGTTCTTTTTTCAAATTGTTTTGCTTCAATTCTTCAAAAGCCCTAGAGATTACTCTTTGCAGATCATGTTTTTCGTTTCTCTCATGTGCAATTGTTTGTGGATTATGATTATGGTTGCAATTGAACAAATCCAGAGCAACTGGATCAATCAATAAAAGAAGGCAAGAAATGGCAGAGTATGAAGGCAAGTCTCTGTTACTCAAAAATATTTTTCATCCTATTTTTTTATTGCATTTCCTGTCATACTTAGACTATCTCCGTTGGAAACCGAAATCCTTACCCAAATTTGAGTAAAAAAAATGATAAAAAACTTGATTTGTTATAAACTTTTTTCAATGGAGAAACTCAAATTTAAAAGAAAACAAACCCAAATTTAAAGAGGACAAACTCAAATTTGAAAAAATATAAATATGACCATTAAATCTTTAAAGAATTGTGAAATCTCACCAATAAAATTTTGGGTATGAATTTGAGTCTCCCTTAATTTGAGTAGAGAAATGAGTCTCTCTTGATTTGATATGAGTTTAGATATAGAATAGGAAAAAGTTTTTAGGAGTTTTTTATCCAAATTTAAATTTGAGTTTTAAAAAAAAAAGGTAAGGATTTGAGATTTTTGGGTTCCTTAGACCATCTTCAATAGAAACTCAAACCCTTACCCAAATTTGAGGGGAAAAAAAAGATACAAAGCTTGATTGGTGTAGACTTCTCCGAGGATAAATTCAAATTTTAAAAAAGACAAACTCAAATTTAAATGAGGATAAAATATGACTATTGGATCTTTAAAAGATGATAAAATCTTACCATTAAAAATTTGAGTAAAAAAAACGAGTCTTCCTCAATTTAGCATGATTTTTTTTTTAATTTAGCATGAATTTAAATATAGCATTGGAAGAAGGGTTTTAAGTGTTTTTTTTTTTTTTTCAAATTTAGATTTAGGTTTAAAAAAAAATTAAAGGTTGCATTTGAAAGTTTGGTTGACTATGCATTTGAAGCCGCTTTGAGCGAAGAATTGAAATCGATGCTTTGATTTCAAAAAATAGGAAGTTTGAGTTTCTTGCAATTTCAATTTTCTTGGATTAATTTTTTATGAATTGCTTATTTTTAATTTTTGTATCGTGCCGTGCCGGGTTATTACTAGTACCTATATTGATTTCTTATTTCCAAATTAATTGGTTGATTTATGTTACACTAGATTACCCATAGTATTTATATAAAGAAGTAAAATCCTATACGGTCAAATATATGCTATATTTATTTTGTGTGCAATAATATAATAATATTATAAGTGATTTAATAAATTTGTTTGAAATTCAATAATTCTATAACATATAAGTAGATGTCAAAATGTCTAAAATGGTCAAAGAGATATCTAAATAAATGATAAATTAGATATTCAAAAACTTATAGAGTAAATAAATAATTAAATTTAACAATATTTAAAATACGAATTAATTATTCAACACCTAATTTATTATTTAATTTAATTACATATATGATTTACATTTCTCATAAAAATAATATCATTTAAATTTATTTACGTACAACGCCCGTTGTGCATTACTGATGTGTATAAATATGTGGATATATGTACCTATCTTCTAGAGATGAACGAAAAGAGGTATCCTACAAGTCCAGCATTTTTAATTCCTTTCGGTACAGACAAATCGTCTTGTTTAACACGCAGCTCCGATTGATATTTACAGAGTCATAATAGATTAAAATTCTCTAATTCAATCTTGTATTGCATTTAATTGGAAAAAACACTCTGTATTATATATATTCTTATTCAAATACTTATCCAAATAATATTTTTTGAACTCGTTTGATAAATATATTATGAAAGGATTAAATATTAAATTATACTATTTTTTATTTAATTGGGTCTAATACTTTGTTTGATAAATAAATTTAACACCGTACTAATTTCAAAAATGCATACTGATCATATACTTATCGTATATTTTTATACGATAGACCTGTATTATGAAAGTATTTTAATACCACCAAGAGAAGTGATGTTATAATCCAATTCAAACGTATTATTTTACATATTTACTATTATAACTCCCAATTGATAAAATCAAGTTGTTGTTAATGTAACAAAACGTAATATTCTACACGTTTTTTAGTTAATTTGTAATTATTACTCTATTATCCAACTCTTAATTCATTGTCACCAAACACTGATTTATAATGTGTAATATTTTTATCCTATATTTAAACTTATATTTAATCCGATAATACAAAATTTTAGCTGTATTATCTAATGTAATCTATTCTTTTACAATATGATAACCAAACGAGCCCCATTCCAAATCAAACTATTTTAACCAATTATAAAAAGGAGATGATGTAAAATTCACATTGGTGAAATCATGAGAGTTAATCTTGTCATGCATAATAGAACAAAGACACAGTACAGCTACAATGTTGTAAAAGTTGTATGATTCCAACAAATCAGAAGCCAAACTTAAAACAGTGTCATTGATTCTTCCCAGCGACGGCATAAAGGAACAACTCCTCAAATTCCATGCATTAAATATTGAAAAAACAGCCTAGGGGGTGGTTGATAAAAACAAGAAGAGTTAAGAGTATAAACTAATCTAATTCTTATTCGAAGCAGTATGGTGTTGCCCAAACAGAGAGAGGTGCAGGGGAAGTGAAAAGGGAAACTTACATGGATAGATATTGTCTCTCTCTAGGTCTGCTGCTGCTGCTGGTCCTGGCAATAAGTCATACTCATGAAGCCTTTGTGGATGGTGCCGGCGCTGGTGCTGGTGCCAGTGCCGGTGGGCATCTGAATCTGAAGAGCAATCCGCTGTGCAGTCAGTGTTCTAAATGTGATACAAGTAAATGTCCTCCGACTGAATCCTATCCCCACATGACTGCACATGATGATTCTCTCATCGCAGCTGCCTTACAATCTGATTATGTCAACTCAAAAGACAGAGGTGTTTATTCGGTACCAGATATTAAAGGCGGCACCTCTTCTAAATATAATTCTTACTACGGCTGGGAGTCTACTTCTGGTTCAGCTTCTGGTTATCATAGGTAATTGGAATTGTTCAAATGCCCCTTTTTCACACCCCTAAACCTAATTCACCCATAACAGATCTCTTCGGTATAGAAATTATAGTCTTTATGTCATTACTTCACTATTCTACTCTTATTGTGGGTATAGTAATGGACCAAATAATGTCGATGTGAAAACTGCAAAGATAAACAATAATTAAAAACCAGAAGAACAAGAAAGTACTTGAAAAATGTTAGAAACAATACCATCCGACTCAAATTCCCTTTCTTGAAGTACAGATTTAGCAACTATATGGACAAATGCTCAGGGGGACAAAACTACCTCACAGTCGACAAGCACGGCAAAGTGATCCTTCGTTCATTAAAGTCACTGGAAAGTTTGGCAGAGGCAGATTGGAAATCCATCAATCCACCCAAAAACCTAAACCACCGCGAATTCCGATTCTGGGTCTCTCGCAGTACTGAAAAATGCCTTACAGTCTTTGAAGGGAAGACAAAGAAACGAAATGTGGGTGTTGCTGAATGCAAGTTTGATGGCTCTAATCCTGACCAGCTCTTTGCCTTCCGTTTCCATTACCATAAAGCCTTCTGCTGTTGCGGTCTTCACAATGAGTAATTTCTCGGATATATTCAACTATAGCAGTCTATCATTGTAGAAAATATATTCAAATATTCAAGGAATAAAGGAAATCTGCCGATTATCTATCATGTAGAAAATGACTCAGTTTGATAAGTTGAATCTACAGATTCAATGATTTGTGGGAATAAAAGAAGATATTCAAGGTAATGTATAGAAGACAACTAAAATTTCAGTTGTGCGATACTTACATTCGGAAAGCAGAGTATTGTGATTTACTTAGTATGCTCCACAAGATTACAACTTCAACAAGGATTAAATATCTAATCTCAAACACACGACCTTTCAGCCATAATAACAGGGCTCAAGTGTGTTATAGGAAGTGTTCACCTTGAAAAACCCAAGTATTTCTCTACAGACTTTATGACACATGGAACCATCCCATGTAAGCTGGTCTGCAGCGCCATATGAATGAAGCTATAGAAGATGGAAAGTGTAGTCCTGGCATAAATAGGGTAGGCTCTAAGAAGCTGGATGGCTGACATACTACAGCAGCATCTATACACATCCTCTTGGCAGTTGCATATAGTTAGAGCATTCACAACTTCTATTTTAGCAATGTTCACTGTTGACTGGAACCATAGGAATCAGTTCTTCGCTATATCCAATGTTATTCAAACAAGGAGGCTTGGCTGCTCCGTAATAAAAGAATGCCATCATTTTTGACAACTCATCTGCAGTTCGAATTGCTGAACAGCCAATAAAAGAAAATTAGAACTCAAATAATGAATCAAGTTTAAGTCAAGTGGTAAATAATGTTATCTTACAGCATCTGAGATTACCTTTCTCACGGTACAAAATCTTTCCAGCTTTAGTGAAGATAAGCTCTGGGAAGACAGATACATGTAGAGCAGTGGCCACATCAAGCTCCATGACGGCATCAATTGCAACACACTGCTTGGCAGGGCAAACCATAAAATGTTAAGAAAGGAAATGAGGGTCAAAAAGAAGTAAGCTTTACTTACCCTTGGTGATGGTAGCCTGCAGTTCCATATGATCTGTACAGCTTTCTCCAATTCATCCCTAATCTTTTCATTTAACTTTGGTCTGCAGTAATTCAGATAGTATTCATCAAGAAATCAAAGCCTTATACCATGGAAGCAGCTTCAAGTCTGATGCAGTGTATTTTGGAAGCCTCAAATGCATCAAACAGATCAAAATGCATGCATAAATACATACATAAACTTGTAAATATGTATATAAACATACGTATACGTATGTATATATATTCAGGGTAAACAAAAATTAAACTTAAACTAGCCAAGTTTACTCTCACAAAACCACCCATGGTAAATCTGCAAAGTGACCAATGGGCTTTTGGTCTAATGGTAATCCTTGTCTTGCGAAGACTTTGGCTTCTTGAGGTCAAGGGTTCAAGTCCCCGTCCCCGTCCCCTTCTCCCTTCAAAAAAAAAAAAAAATCTGCAAAGTGAAGATTACAAAGACAATAACCATTCTTCACCCTTTTTTAAGGTTTCATGGTCAGTCCTACTTCATAGCTACCACATGTGCCAACCTCTACGTGCCAAATGAGAAGATCAGTCACAGATTCAACACGTAAGATAAGATGATCATAGCTCCAAGATACAAATACAGGTGGGACACATCTCCATAACCAGGGAAACTTAAAAGAAGACAACAGCCAACAACCAAACAAAAGCTAGTGGTCTGATTCTGATATTCTATGGATCAGAAGGTACCTCTGCATGTGTGTGTGTGAGAGAGATTCATTAATTTAACAGTTGACAAAATTGTAGATTTATGGTGATATCCTCTGATATATTGGGCTTCGCACCTGGTCGTCTATTACAAATGTGCCTCATCTTTTCCTCTGGAAGTGTAACCAGAAGCTTATTTCGTAAGTCCTTTCTTTCCTCTACATTATTTCCACAAAAAAAAACAAAAAATCTAGGGTTGATTGGTAAGAATCTCACAAATCTATTTTTCCTTCTTTTCTGTTTGTCAATCATCAAAAACAATTTATAGACTGATACATTCATGCTAAGAACAAGTTTCATGACCATCCAACATTTTTCCCTCGGTTATAAAGGGTGGAGCCACCACTGGGTCACGGGGATCCCTAGCCCCCTTGAATTTTTTAATATATTTTATGGTGCCCACCTTACGACTCTCTTGTTGCAATAGTGACTTTTTGATCATATGAGCAGCAATTGGCATGTAATCGCATTTTCATTGTTTTTTATTGTGCTAATGCCTTGTGCAACTGGTCTTGACTTGCATATTTACAGCATTTTTGGTTTCTGAAATTACTTGTAATTAACCTGCAATTGACCTCTATTTTTTCTACAACCATTGATTGCAGTGGTGGTTGTGTTTCAACCAGATTTAAGTGGGTACTGTTATGCTTGCCTCTTGAATTTTTATTCAATGGCTTTGGCATTTGCTCCTATTAACATATTTTTTTGATAGGAAAAGATAGATTATTACTAAATTGAGAGAAGAAATAGTACATGAGAGGACAAAAAAAAAAAATTCAAACCTAGAAGTCATTTGGAAAGTCAACGAGGGCACTTTCCCGAATGACTTTGTATGAGAATCTCTATGACTTCTAGAATCTCATAGAATCTCTATGACTCGATTCTACAATAAACAAGGGCACTAAAACAACGAGCAGATTTAGAAAAAAATGCTTAAAAAGTAAAGCCAAGGGACATAAATAAAAGAGTATAGGACACGTGTCTCAGAGTGTCCAAGGAGCATGTTGGACACAGAGACGTTACCTTCTTGAGAATGTCCGTGCTTCATAGACACAACTGGAGCTTTAATGCCTAAAATTGCCTTATCACAGATACTTCATAACACCATGACTGACTCTTTCAGGCCATTATGTCACGTGGGAAACTAACAGCAAAGTGTTCAACTTAAGTGGGAATACAAAACAAAAGAAAAAAACGGAACAAAAACTAACCTTTTATAACGATTATGTACAAGCAGAATCAACGGACTGATGTCCTTGAACACAGTCTCTTCCCATTCTTTAGTGTTGATGTCTTTGATTGGACGAATATAATCATCATCTTGCCACACCAATTCATTTTCACTATCATAATTCTCATCATCATCCTTCTTGGCATTCTTAATGGTAATCTTGTTGAAAAACTGATCCAAGTTAAAACCCCACCCATCAGCATCTTCAGGCCAATCGGGGTCCTCCTCCTCAACCACAAGAGGGTAATCAGCCAAAAGCTTTTCCATCCTCTTCCGCCTCTCAATTACGTCTACCTCGTCCTCAACATCAGGGTTCATATCAATCACTTCTCTAATCTTCCTCCTCCATTCTTTCCTCTCATTCTCATCCATAATCAAAGGATCATCCTCGACATCACTCCCACTAGATTCGCCGCCTCCCTCTTCATTTCCATTGCCAGACTTGAGTATTTGTTCTAATTTAGAAGCTCTTAATCCACTGCTTCTGAAACCAGTCGCAGGCTTTCACATCCAAATCCATAAGATTATACAACAATATAATAAAACATGCTGAATATTAAAGTAAATTCTAAATAATAAGAAAAAGGAAAAGAGGAGGGAACACACCAATGAACGTAACTTGAAAAAGTTTGGTGATGACAGACCACGGCACTTCATACTAGAGGAAGAAATGATAGTGTTGTTCTTTCTTTTTCTCCAATGAGGACAAGTACCAGCGAAAAAAGGAAAATCTCCTATTCTTTTCTCTATTACAGAAGAGAACAAAGGTTGTAACCTTAGAGTATCTTGCAGAGCCATTTCTACAGCAAAAATGCAAAAACAAAATTAGCAAAAATCAAAGCCAAACTGAGCTCAAATGGTCAACTAGTTTCCAAATAATTGACCCATTCCCTATCCCTAACCACAATCCCCCACCACGCAAAGTGAAAGTATAAGCTCTCAATTACTAATTCGCATGTAATTAAAAAGAAAAAAAGAGAGAAAGGTTACATAAAAGCAAAAAAGATATTGCATGTGCCTAAAGATACTACGTAATAAACAAAAAAACCGTGAATAATTGCCGATGCTTGACAACCTAGCATTTTTTTTCTTTTCGAACTACAATAATCCAATCTTTAGCTATTCCCCAAAGCAATGATGTCCAAATTTCTAACTTAGTGCATAATTAAATCCAAAACCAACCTCAATAAAAATAAATTTTGAAGCCACAAAATTCATTATCATACATTATCAACATCAACACAATCAAATTTCAAAACTCGGACCAAATCACCTCAATCTTTTACTAAACACAAAAAAGAACAACAAACTATCCACTAAAAATATTTTATAGATATGAATCATACATGACATGACATAACTTCATTATAGACTAAAAACACCGCGTGAAATTAGAATAAAAATAAATAACGATTTTACATAATTATAATCAAATAAAAACAAATATTTAACCGCAATGTGTTGCTTTCAAGAAATGAGTTTCCATTGGTTTTGAAGAGAAAATTTAACCTATATCTATACTGGTCCAATTGACGAAGTCTCTAATACCAAACCAAATCAATCTAAACCTCATGTCCCAATCATTTCGGGTTGACTATATGAGTTGTCTTTGCTATTCATTTCGGTCGTGCGCTATACACTCATTTAAGTTAAATATTTCCACATCTTTTTTTATTATTTCGTTCAATGTTAATTTAGGTCTATCTTTAGTCCTAATACCATTAAGAGAAATTTTATCACTTTTTCTAACTGGTGCCTCTATCAGCCTCCGTTGAACATGACCAAACCATCTTAATCTATTCTTTCTCAACTTATCCTCAATTGGAGCTACTCCTACCATTTCTCTAATACGGTTATTTCGTATTCTATTTTTTCTAATTTTTTCACACATCCACCTTAACATTCTAATTTTCGTTACATTCATTCTGTCACTGTGTTGTTTCGTAGTTGTCCAACATTTTGTCTCATACAACATTGTTGTCCTTATAATTGTTCAGTAGAACTTGTCTTTCAATTTTATTGGTATCCTTCTATCAAATAATATGTCAAAGACTTTCCTCCACTTAAACCAATTGGATTGATTCTATGAGTTATATTATCTTCAATCTCTCCATCATTTGTAATGATCAATCCTAGATATTTAAATCATTTACTCGTTGGTATTTTTTAATTTTCAATCTTAACTTTTTCACTATATTTATTTCTTCTATTATTAAAATTGTATTGCATGTATTCAGTCTTACTCCTACTTATTTTAAACTCTTTTGACTCGAGCGTCTTTCTCCAAATTTTTAACTTATTGTTAATCACCTTCGAGTTTCATTTACTAAGATAATATCATCTGCAAAAATCATATGCATAGTGAGTGCATCCATAAGTAGGGCGAATAGGTATGGACTTGAGGATAATCCTTGGTGTAATCGCACCATGATTGAAAATTCTTTACTTTCTCCCATAAAAGACTTAATTGTAATCATAGCTCCATCATACATGTCATTTATCACCTTAATATACCTATTCGTCACTCATTTCCTCTCAAGCACCATCCATATTATATTTCTAGGTACTTTACATATACTTTTTCAAAACATATAAATACCATATGAAAAATTTTCTTCTTCTCTCAATACTTTTCTATGAGTATCCTTAATAAATATATAGCTTCCATAGTTAATCTACTAGTCATAAACCCAAATTGATTTTTCGAAACTGTAGCCTCAACTCTTAGGCGACGTTAATAACCTTTTCCCATAGTTTCATTGTATGACTCATCAATTTTATCCATTTATAATTATTACAATTTAAAATATCTCTTTTATTTTTATAGATAAGTACTAAAATACTCTTTCTCCATTCATCGGACATTTTCCTAGTAGCAATAATTCTATTGAATAATTTCATTAACCACGACACCCCATCATTCCCTAAATACTTCCAAACCTCAATTGAAATCTTATTTGCTCCTAAAGTCTTGCCTAATTTTATTTTCTTCAATACAATCTCTACCTCCGAATTATTTATTCTACAAAAGAATGTGTGTGCTCTAGTTTTCATGAATCCTACCATTTTTTTATCTCTTCTAATTTTCTTAAGTGATTTTCATTTAGTAGTTTCTCAAAATAGTCTTTCCATCGATCATTTATTTCTTCATCCTTAACTAAAACCTTTGAATATTCGTCCTCGATGCACTTAACTTGGTTAAAGTATTTTATTTTTCTTTATCTAGTTTTAGCTAATTTGTAGATATCTTTTTCTCCCTCTTCACTTCGACCATTTAGGCTAAATAATCATCGCATCAAATTGACTGTCACGCCAATTTTTCAATCCAAATAAATTTTCAAATGAAGTGAGGAAGAATTGAATCTCACTTATTTATTTACTATCCTCAAATTTATGTTTGAATCTTCTTGGTATGTTCATTGCACAACAATGTGGTAAGACTAAATGCAAATACATAAAACACTAGAATCAAAATAGAAAACTACAATCTACATTCTAGTTTAGTGCCAAAAAGTAAAGGGAGGGGTGGGTGGATACATATTCACATTAAGATAAATATATCTCTTAAAAATACACATATAGCAAAAACTGTATGTTAATTTAAAAAAAAAACAATAGCAAAAACACACATTTACCAAACTAATCTATTTAAAATTCACATATAGCAAAAACACACACGTGCATCCATATAGCAACAAGAAAGCTTGACCGTGAGATCGCATTTGCTCTTTTGAGCCTATTTCCTCAAGTCTTCCTAATCCAATTCCTCTAATATCTCCATATAAGCTCGTACTAAGTCTTGTAGCAAAAAAACCAAAAACCAAAAACCAAAAAAAATGCAAGATGGCAATGGGGAAGATGTTAGCCAAAAATATCATGGGTTTATGCATGAGATACAATACAATACAAACAAACAATAAACAATACATAGGCTTTTCTACGTACGGGCAACACATTTTATACCAAACAGACACGAGAATGGGGATCCACAAACTAATCTACTCAATCCCTCCATATAACACTAAAATCTTCAAAAAAAGAAAAGAAATCTACACAATTCAAGTCATCAATATTTCAAGATCACAACCACTGTACACAAAAAGCAATGTACTCAATACAACACTAAACTTCTCAAAAAACTATTGAAACTAAGGAACTTTTACAATCCCGCTAAGATCCAAACCAAATATAAAATCATGAAAATATAAAATCATCACAAACAACATTTTAGTTAAAAGAAAACAAAACTCAAATTGTCAGAATAGTTACGCTCTGTCCAATTGCCACAAAACCAAAGAACACCTTCTATCCCTTAATTATTTCAGTAAACAAATGAAATCTTACAAATTAAAAAGAATAAAAAATCAACTAACCAATTGATCTCCTTAGATCCACCACTGGACTAAGCACCACAAAAAAAAGCCCAATGCTCACGCTCTTATCATACCATTACCGTCTTCGTGATCTATACCACTCAAACAAATGTAAAACCAATTAGTGATTAAATAATGAGTAAGCCATATGTTTTTTATGTAGTAGAGAGAACTAATAGGCTTACATTTGAGCGAGCATGATTCTTTTAGTGCTATAAATCAATTGGCTTTAATTGCTATGAAATGTGAACTAATTATATGTAAAACAAAGAGGTAAAACTCATGCTATATCCAAGTGAGGTTGACAACAATACAAAAGCATTTGTGTGCAAGGTAAAAACACAAAGCAAACTTTATAGGCCATAAGGATTTAGGCATATCTAATGATAAACCCAAACTTAATCACAATACCAACTCTTACTAAAGTTGGTAGCAGAAGAACCCAAATGACCTGAATCCTCTTTTACAATGAATAAATTGTTTGTTAAGAGGGGAGACGATATATCCAAATGAATCTAGCAATAACCCATGCCTGAAAAATTCATGTAATGCAAATAATTAAGCACTTAAAAATTACCCAAAGCTATAGCAGAAGCAAAAAAACACCTCACATCTCATGTTTAGTTATGAGCAAAAATTTGATACTAAATAGTGGCAATCTAAGATTTCAAAAATTATTTGCCTTTAGTCATAAATATGATACAAGATCGATTCAAAAAGAAATTTGAAAGCAAATAAGACACTCATCTTCATCAAAAGACATGGGGATAAAGTCATCATATTTTCAAGCAATTTAGAAAAATACAGATAATACTGGTTACATGGTCAAGGGTAGTGTTGTGAAAAGCTAGTAGCCTAGGAGCTCCCCTAGGCGAGAAGTGAAGCGAGGCGACCCTATGTCGCCTTGAACATGCAAGACGAGAGAAAAGTGAGCAGAGGCAAAGAAGCAAGCAATCGCTTTAGTGAACTTTTTAATTTTCTATTTTCAACTATTACAGGCCATTGAATTGATGAAATTGAATAAAAAATTAGAAATTTCAACCACAACCGATTGAGCCTCATCTATATATATGTAAACTAACCAAAAACACCAAATTGATTAGCCAGCAAACAATGGGAAGCCTCTTCTCTTCTTACACCGCTCACAAGAAGATATGCCTTTATTCCTCTTCTTCTTGTGACCCTCCATCAGACTGACGAGGAAAAATAGCTTGTAACACTCACCAGGGAAGCCCACTGCAGCGAACTGCTCTAGCCTTACATCAGATTGAGATAGACGTCGAAGGTATGTCTATGTCCTCTGATCCTTCTTCTTCTCCTTATCCTCTTCTAATTCTTCCACTCTTCTGATTTTCTAGTTTGGCTGGAAGCTCCTCCTCCACTTCTACTTTGTTTTGGTTCTTTTTTTTTTTTTTGGTTGTGTTGTTGTGATACTAATTTTGCTTCCTCCTCTTCTACTTTGTTTCTATTTTTTTTTTTGCTAATTCTGCTATAATGTTGATTCTGTTTCTAGTTCTGCTGAAACCTACTCCTCTACTTCTGCTATAATTATGTGTTATACAGTTATGCTGGTGAGTTGCAGGGGAGCGTGTGTGTGTGTGTGTGTGTGTGAGAGAGAGAGAGAGAAGGCAGGCAGCGAGTAACATCAATATGCAAACATTATTCAAAAATACAGAAACTAAAGGAACCAAGCCGACCAAGTGGATGGAAGGCCTTACCTCGAAATCTCTTTGAGCTGCTTTAATAAAACCCTAAAGCAATCAATAGAGAGGGAGATATTAAAATTAATGCAACCCAAATAATGCATGATGAATTCTCACAATTCAAAACAACAAATATATCGAAACATATAAGGTCCCAAAACCGAATCCATAACAGGAAAACCCAGAAAAGAGAGATCCGACATTACATGCATTTTATCGAACACCTTATATGCCCATGAGGGTGGAGATAGGGAGGCTATGCAGATAGAAGTGCGTGTGTGTGTGGGTCTGCCAGCAGGGGTAGGGTGTGACAATGGCAGTGGCTGGGAGTGAAGCTGCTATGAAGGGTGGCTGGAGGTGAGACAGTGGCAGTGGGTGGAGGGGAAGGGTCTTTGGAGGAAGAAAGTGGTGGTGGCTGGCGTCGAAGAAGATGACTGGTGGTGCGGAGGCCAGTGAGAGAGAACGATGGGAGTGGAGGATTCGGTGCCTGTGTGCGTGAATTGGGCGAGCGAGAGGGCGAGTGAGAGTGAGAGCGAGAGAGAGATTATACTAAGATTGGATTTCTTATCCAATTGCACTCTTTTTTTTTGGTTAATTGCACATTAAATTCCAAAAGATCGAATCTCAATTTATACCCAAAGATCAAAAAGTAGGGTTAATTGTATTTCAAAAGATCATTCAAATTTTAATTTGTATCTTCAAAGATTAAAAATTTTAATTTATACCCTCAAAAATAAAAATTCGTATAAATTTGCACCTTCAAAGATCAAAATCTCAATTTGTATCCTCAAAGATAGAATTTATATCAATATCTACCCCCAAAGATTAAAATTTCAATTTGCACCCTCAAAAATAGAAATTTATATTAATGTGCACCTAATACTAATCGTCGTCAATTTGCTGCATAAAACTAAATTGATAAACTATACTTAAATCCCCTCATACTTGTCACTTAATCATTTAGGCCCTTTTACATTAAGAATATTACTCGTACATCTCATGACATTTGTGCACGTGTAACATATAACTCATTTTCGTTAATATCTGTTAATATAACCGTTAAAAATATGATTTTATCCTAATAAAAAATTATAATTTCATATTACCTTATATTTTGTGGGTCCGATATACTCTAAAGTTTAAAATCACGCTTACTATTTGAATGTCCAATAGAATATAGGTATTTATATAATATTTTTTATATCTAATGCCATATATCACTAAAACAAGTATTTATATAATGTTATTTGGATATAAAAATATATTATATAAATACCTACATTCTATTGGACATTCAAATGGTAAGCTTGATTTTGAACTTTAAAATAAATTGGACCGACAAAATAAAGGATAATATAAAATTATAATTTTTTATTAGGATAAAACAATATTTTTTAACGGTTATATTAATAGATATCAACGAAAAGGGGTTATGTGTTACACGTGCACAAACGTCATGAGATGTAGGAGTAATATTTTAAATGTAAAGGGGTCCAAATGATTAAGTAACAAACATGAGGGGATTTAGGTATAATTTATCAATTTAGTTTTATGTGCACATTAATACAATTTTTTATCTTTGAGGGTGCAAATTCAAATTTTGATCTTTAGGGGTGCACATTGATACATATTCTATCTTTGAGGGTGCAAATTGAGATTTTGATTTTTGGAGTGCACATTGATACAAATTTATATCATTGAGGGTGTAAATTTAAATTTTTTATCTTTGAGGGTGTAAATTGAGATTAGAATGATCTTTCGGAACGTAATTTGCAATTAACCCAAAATTTTAATTTATACCCTCAAAAATCAAAATTTTCAATTTATATGCACTCCTAAAGATAAAAAATCTCAATTTGCACCTCAAAGATAAATATTTGCATCAATGTGCACCTAAAACTAACCGTCGTCTGTTTGCTACCTAAAACTAAATTTATAAATTTTACCTAGATCCTCTCATACTTGTTACTTAATAATATGGATCCCTTCACATTTAAAATATTATTCCTACATCTCATGTCGTTTGTGCACGTGTAATACGACTCATTTTTGTTGATATATGTTAATATAACAGTTAAAAAATATGATTTTATCCTAATAAATGGATAAATTACACTAAACCTCTTCATGCTTGTCATTTAATCATCTTTTTTAAAAAAAAAAAAATTTGGGAGGGGAAAGGGGACTTGAACCCTTGACTTCAAAAAAACAAAGTTTTTACAAGACAAAGAATATCATTGGACTAAATGTTTGTTGGTTGTCACTTAATCACCCAGGCCCCTCAGATTTGAAATATTATATCTACCTCCATTGAGAATCCAAATATGACTAAAGAAGTCCCCCCTCAATTGGGCATTAAAATAATTCTATTTAAGTGATATATTGTATTGAATATAAAAAATATTATATAAATACCTAAATTTTATTGGGCATTCAAATGATAAGCTTGATTTTGAACTTTAGAATATATCGGATCCACTAAATAAAGGGTAATATGAAATTATAATTTTTTATTAGGATAAAATCATATTTTTTAACTGTTATATTAACATAAATCAACGAAAAATGAGTTATGTCTTATACGTACACAAACGTCATGAGATGTATGAGTAATATTCTAAATGTGAAGGGATCTAAATGATTAAGCGACAAGTATGAGAAAATCTAGGTATAATTTATCACTTTATTATTAGGTAGCATATTGACGACAATTAGTTTTAGGTACACATTGATACAAATTTCTATCTTTGATAGTTCAAATTGAGATTTTTGATCTTTGGGCTGCATGTTGATACAAATTTCTATCGTTGAGGGTATAAATTGAAAATTTTGATCTTTGAGAGTACAAATTAAGATTCGAACGATCTTTCGGTTTAATTTGCAATTAACCCATTTTTTTGGTTACTGTGTATAAGTTGTTTTTTGTGAACCAACCGGTGTATAAGCTGGTCTCGACTATTTTGTCTTCACTATATTTTCGAGTTCAGGGATTACCTTTGAGTTAGATTAGAAAATGTGTCTAAAGGATAAAGGACAACCACCGGAGCGGGATTTGAGACCTCTGGTTATCAAAGCTAGGCTCAACCGTTGAATCACACGTAAGGGATGTGTATTGCCATTTTCTATTTGCGAAATAGTTTATATTTTCTATCCAACAGAGAGTGTGTAAATTGGGTGTGAGAGAGACCAGCGTTGGGGGCAGCTGCAACATTATAATATGAGTGGCAAAAAAAAATTCATGATCTGAAATATTAATAGGTTGAGATAATTTTAAATTACGTCCGTCAGATGAGTATAATCTCAATCATTTTTTGTCTTTGGATTTAAAATTCGTTCTTGATGGACCATATTTTGTATCAATGGAGAGGGCCTCACATCACATGAGTGTATCATAATAAGACCCAAGATTTATCTTTTCAAGATAACACAAAACTGACAGCCTTGTTAATTGACCAATCGGGGTCAAGCACAGTTTTTTTATATTTGCAATATAAGACATATATTTCAAAAATATATGAACTCAAGAAGTATGACCTCTCAACAGTAAGTAGCTCTTGTTTCAAAAAAAAAGAAGGTAAGTAGCTCTCTACTTTCTCTATAAAGATGGGTGAAGACCCGAAGTTAGGAAGGCTTCAAGCATGACTACCTCGTCTCCATACTCCACATACACAGCTTTTATCATTTTTTCTAGTTTTATACACTAGTTTATTCACGTGTTGATCGCAATACTGACTTAGGCATCAAAGGAGTCTCCCTTGGCTCAACGCTGGGGTCCCTCTAACCTCTCTCTGATTTTGTAACCGGTGGACTGGGTGCTATTTGAAGACCAGGAGCTTGTACAAATTTTTGTCCATACAATTATACTTTATTATATATATATATATCCAATGAGAGAGGGGAGTTGTAAATTGAGAATGAAGTACAAAAGGCAAGTTGTCACAGCCACTATTGATGGTTTTTTTTTCTTCTTCTTAAACTTCTTGTTGCTGGTGAGTGGTGGTGTGAGATATGGTTACACCCTACACTAATCCAAGAATAGAAACCCAAAGCATCATGGCAGGGCATCTAAATGATATCTTAAATTAACAAACAAATGGCAATGGCAGTTGCGGGGAATGCACAATCTCTCATCATGATTTGATAATTAGATTTCGACACGAGCTAATTAACACTTACTAAAAAAAAGTCGTTCAAAGTGATTTTATCATGACCAAACACAAAATTGATTGAAAAGTTGTCTATTATGTAGAAAAGCATTATCGACCAGGAAAGTATGCATCGAGCAAGGTCTAATGAAGTATATGCTCAGAGTGAAACATTATGGGATAAAAAATTGAATAAGAGTTTTATATATATCCTCTAGTGATAAAAGTCCTATCAGAATCAATAGCTAGACTATCCTTAGAAACCTGATGTGGTAGAAAAGATAAGACCCTAGTGTTGACAAGGAACACATTTTAAACATGTGATTTATAAAATTGACTAGCAAGATTGGAAGTCGAATTGGACTACAAACCTGATGAAAGTGTCGCTAAGTTTAGGGTGTGCCACCTTATTCTTACCAGTATTGTAAGCTCGACTAGATCAGCGATACAATTATCTAAATACCGAATGAGCTTAAGGCTTAAGGTACACATTGTTTTCCTTGCAATTTGTGTGCTTAATCTTGGATCCTTATTGACTTAAGCATCAGAGAATCTCTGATCAGCCAACCTTTGCTCTTTGACAGTTTTTTCATTTCACAGGAGAAGGTAAACTTTGTTTGTTTCTCTCACAAAGGACATATACATGTGAGACACGATGTGTGTGTCAAGTGATTGAAATTAAAACTTAGAATAATGTTAGTGGGTGTATGTAGGGTAGATAAGGAAAGTAAATAAAATAGAGTAAACTAAAAGGCAAAGGTTGTGGTGGTGGACCTGGTGGCAGATTCTTGGATGCATGCATATGTTTCTAGTTATCAAACTAGTTGACACCAAGAGGAGGATAGGTAATGATTCATTTGGCTATAAGTCTCTAGTGTGAGAGGTGGCGGTTGAATTGAAAAAAGGACTTAAATATAAGTTACGTAAATATGTTTTCTTTTAAGTAGCATTATATTATTATTATTCTTATTAAGATAATATAGTGAAAGATAAGTATATATAAACATTAAAACGGACACATGTCAACAAGCGGTGTGTATACCATGTGAATTAGTGGGAAAATCAGCCATGTGTGTGTATGAATATGGAGTAACACATGACAAGTACGAGAAAACAATAGGAGAATATAGAAATGACACGTGACAAACACGATAAAAAATTGAGCAGGTGGATGTGAAAAATAGTTGTATAGGTGTAAGAATGCATGTATATTCTATACGAAAAATACTATATTACCTAAATGAAACTCAAAAGTTAAAATTCAAATGCATACCATTCCTTGAATGAGTGTGAGATGTGTGGGTCTCGCTGAAAAATTTGATGAGACTCACTCATCCAATAGATGATATGTATTTAAATTATAATTTTTTGAATTTCATTTGAATTTTTTAATATTGCTCATTCTATACTAAGGGTTTGACAAGTATTACTTTCCCAAATTTTTTTGTTGACAAGTGTCTTTTTAAGTGTCAAAGTAATGGCTTGAAAAATATCCCTGCCATGTGTCAATGAAAGGAGAATTGAAATCATAGAAGGAGACACCTCCTCCTTTCATTTGACTATAAATCGAGGATAACCCTCACCTGTAGAAACAATAGGAAAAAGATGGGATGGATAGAGGAAGGAAAAAAGGAAGAAGTATTCTTTATTAAATATTTATTTTAGTTCAGATTGCTATCAAATGCGAATATGTTGTCCGTGAGATCATAAAGTTCATATCTATCAGGTCAATTAGTGATTTGATGTACAATATAGTAAATAATAAACTAATATCTTCTAATCACTTTGCAAGGAGTATCCTATTGATTATCTCAAAACTGGTGTTCTTAATCACTATTTTTATTGATACAAAATCTTGTGTGTTTTGTTGAGCTAGTTGTATTTAGGGCTAATTATTTTGCGACTGATTGGCATATATATGACATGCACTTGAGACATAATTTGTGACATATGGTTGTATTTTTATGGGGTGTGATTGATCAGTCTGAGTTTGAATTTATATACAAGTATCACTTGTCATGTGACCAAGATGAATTGGGTATAAGGTTATGTACATTGAATAGTTGAACTATTGGATATATCATGTTTGATTCATAATTCGTAAATTACCTACTGATTTAATTGTTTGATATTTGATAATTCATACTATTATTGTTGATGTCACACCCTAACCCGAAGATGGAACCCTATGACCAAATTCGGTAGAGTGGACCCCACTCCTTAACTTATAGTTGTAACCTATACATTTATTTACTTTTAAACAATAACTTGAACTGATCAAATACGACAAAATAATTTTTATTCTCTTATCATTTCAGCTTACCTATAAAATAATACTCTTTAACCATGGTTAAATACGATGTAATTTTTCCTAGTTACAAGACTCAACAGTTATACAAAATAACACAACAACAAACAGAAAATCCATTTTCTTCGTATACCACTTAGACTTAGCAGTAGACATTCCTTCCTCTTTGTTTACCTGAAATACAAATTAAAGAAGGTGAGCACACGCGCTCAATGAGCATATCAATCAAATAACAAAAAACAACAATATTTTGTAGCATATAAAACAACTATCATCTTCCCAAACAACTAAACAGTACTATAAGTCGCTAGATATAAGCTTTCATGTCTCTAAGCAACCATCCCATAACACCATTTATTCATCATAGTATCCACTAGGATTATATAACTATTTGCCGCTGAGGCCGTTCCTATCTCATAAGCAATGTCCGCCACACAAGCTACATAATAGTCATTTTAACAATATTTGTCACACAAACCATATAGCTGTCATTTTAGCTTTACTTACCAATAAGGTCACTCAACATAACCATAACACCAAACAAATCACAAAAGTTGTTGTTATCAATTAACAATCTACATAGTTGTCTATTAGCGACAAGGAACATTAGCCTTTAAGACTATCACATTTAGTAAACTTATATGACATAATCATATTACATCCACAACCCTCTCAATTCATACATTCATGCATCACCACACTCAATTTCTCTTGGTATTAACAATAATATGATATAGCTTATTTACAATAACAACATAAAGCAACAAGTCATACCATCACACATTCTATAACACACAAGAAGCACAACCTCCTTAAGGGCAGTTGTAGTACAAATGCCGTCCCCAGATGAGACTTGAAACATACTTGTCGTAGGGGTTGATACCTCTGTTCCTATCACACATCAGAGTTTAACATATATAAATACCTTTCACATAGGCATTTTATCTTAATTATGCATATATAACTACATATTCATGCCCATGTTAACACATTTTTAAATTCCCTTCCAAGTGGTGTACATTTAATCACCATAAACATTACTCATCAATTACTCACTTTACCCACATCAATTCTAGATTTAATCCTCGATTCATGTAATTTTAAGTAATTAAACCCATAAAAAAACTTATTTGAGGTCTATTAGATTGTCCTCGACAAGGTTAAGAAAAATTGGATGGAAGCCGAGAATACCATAGCCCAATTACCAAAGTTGGCCCTGATGAACCGATTGAAGTCCAACTGGTCCAACCTGTTCATTAGGTTCAACCCCAAAGTACTCGGGTCATCGTTCAGCCGATTGAAAGTACTTTTCAACCAATTCAAGTAGGGCTGTCAATTTTTGACACGACACGTTAATACGACACGAACCGAACACGAAATTAAATGGGTCAATGGATAAAAATAGGTCAACACGTATAAACACGAAAAAAAATAGGTTGAGTTCATGTCGAAATCAGGTCAACCCGATTTGAACTTGATTAACCCGTATATTTTAAATAGGTTAATATAATTCGACCCGAACCCGACCTACTCATTTCATACCCGTTTAACCCATTTATCCAAATATATAAAAATAACAAAAACAGGTTTTTTTCTTCATGTTTTTGATGGATTAAATCCATTTAATTGGAAATGGATGTTAAGAATTGGTTTCCTTTTGCTTCTTGTAATTCTTTAAATTTTATTCAATAAAATCTTTTAATTTTTTTAAAGTTGTTAAACAAATAGAATTTGATATGTGGGTTAAACAAATTGGATTAAACAGGTTAAGCATGTTAACATGTTGTGTTATGTGTTAACTCAAACCTGACATGTTTATTAAACGTGTTAAACATGTCAGGTTCGGGTAACACGTTTAATAGCCAGGTCAGGTTAGTGTTTACATATTTCGACACGTTTATTAAACATGTCAGGTTTGTGTTTAAGAATTTTTGACACAAACCCGACACGAAATGACACGACACGACACGTTTGACACCCCTAAATTCAAGCATAATCACTTTCATGACTCACCCTTTCCAATAATTACACTAAACATCCACCTTATTTCTTCTATTCTTATAATTAACCCTTAAGTTTTTCAACACATATCAAATTACATCTAATATACTTGCCATCTAATAATTCAACACCTAGAAACATTAACGCATTTCATATATTTTTTTCCTCAATTCCACTAGTTGTAATTAAATTCACAACTAATATTAATAAATTATGTTTTAGCCCCCAATTTTATGTAAAATGCCTTCAAGCACAAATTCAGATCTCATAGTTGAGCATATTATTTCATTTCATATTGTATACTTCTCCGCTCAATTATTTTTTCAAAAGGATTATGGAACATAGATCATGATGAAAATATTGGTAAAACTAGTCATGATATAACTTTTATAATATATAAATTATGAGTTGTATGTGAGATCCGAACATGCATATTAGGCATTTCACATTGTGTCGGGGGTTTAAATGTAAATGTGAATTTTAGTTCAGTTATCTAAATAAAAAAAAATATAAGTTTCGATAATAACTTTCTGGTTTAATTTCAGAACTAGGAAAAAATATTTTGAGTGTGATGGGTTAGCATAAGAAAGATTAAATGTGTACTTGTAATTAAAAGTTGGTGGACTTATATATATATATGTGTGTGTGTGCGCCTATACATATATATAATTGTGGGTACATATATGTACTAGTAATTGCCTGTAACTGAAGGTACTATGTAACAAACAAAAAAAAGTTAATTAGAAGGCATAAAAATTAGAACACCGCTACAAAAGCAACATATGAAGCATATAAGTGTGGATAAAAATATATATTTACATCGGCCACCTATTCCACAAATAAAAACAATATAGAAAAATCTAATTTTTTTTTTCAAGAGAAGATAACACACACATGACCACTATAACACCGTCACTTAAAGTGGTAGCGGTGTAGGGCCTTATACACACACTCAACCCCAAGGCTATCCGATGTGGGATAGTCCCAACCCCTACACCTCATTTGGTATCAACTGGAACCACAACAGACATGTGGGGCTGACGCACGCACATAAGTTCCTGACGTTATGACACACACTTTATTTTTTTTTTGATAGAAGACAATAACACACACATAGGACCACTACAACACTTACCACTTAAAGTGGTAGTGGTGTAGGGCCGTATATACACACACTCAACCCTATGACTATCTGATGTGGGATAAAACTCCAAGGCTATCCGATGTATAATTGTACAAGTTGAAACATTTATATATTCAATATTAAAAAATCTAATTGAATACATAAATGTTTCAACTTGTACAATTAGAAAAATTAGAACACCCAATAAGCACCCATTGTCCTAGCAACAATAAAACTATAATACATTTAGAGTAATCCACCATGTGCTTTGAAAACCATAAGCAGAGGATTTATCTATGCATACCCATTCACAAACACTGAGAACTATAAAAACTGTTCTTAACACTATTATGCTCATATTCGCTAACTCTAAAAGCGGTTGATTAATTATAAAATCCAAGAATAAAATATTATCTTTTTCCCCAATCAGAATAGTTTGATATGGCTACAGTAATGGGAGCTAAGTATGTCATCAAAGAAACTAAATTCAACTGCACCCAACAAATTAATGAAATTGGACAACACCAACTTTAAAGCATGTGATGCAATTAAAGTGGACGACCCATTTCCGACCATCTACTCTGACAACTATGAAAAATTTTCAAAGTTTTAAGCACATATTTTTCACGTTCTCATGAAGAATTTGTGTGTGCACATGAATATTTACATGTATAGCCAACCAAGAACTCTTGGTGATGAGCTTGAAAGTAATTGGGCTAGGCCCAATAAATCAAGAAGGCCCAAGTCAATAAAAAATGATCCAAGTCCAATGAATTAAGAGAGACCTACGTCACCAAAGTCCAAAAAGGAGTCAAAGTCATCTAAGAGGAGCCTAAGACATTAAAGAGGATTATGAAGGATGAGCCCAAGGGGACACCCTCAAGTGTGCGCCGCCCAATGGGGACACCAAGGGGTGCCGCCCAGGCATGTTCCTCTTTTGCCCTCTTCAATTCGTAATTTCTCTTTGCCACTTTAACTCAAGTCCAGGCTCAGGCTCAAGTTCAATCCAATCCAGAATCCTCCTCCGAAGGAATAGGTGCATGAGGGAGAAAATATCAGGATAAACACGAAGATCTCCTACCATAATTACACTTACCAAAATAATAGAAGTACTCTCCCTCACGTCACCGTCTTTCTAAGCTTATATAATGTAAACCCTCTCCACATAGATGACATGACCTTGAGACCTCTACAAGATTCCTACACACACTACACATTCCAACACATATTGCTCTCTCTTTCTCTCCCCAAAGCATTGTAACATTGGTCGAAGTTACTCTCCCGACGACGTCATCAATAAAATACTACAGGCCACCGCTGCCGTTCCCAAGAGTGGACGTAGATCACCTGGACCAAACCACTATATATATCTATGTTGATCTATTATTTACCATTTTCACTCTAGTTTGCTATTGTTTGCTCGTTAACTGCTCATTAATCACACCCTTTCATCTACTTGATTGTTGATCTTGCACAAGATAATTTTGTGCATCATCAGTTTGACGTTGTCTATGAGAACCGACTAGTTTTCTACTCTATCCCAATCCATGGCAATCATTACCCGATCGATGTCTCAGCAATCAGGAGACAACAACCCAGTACACCGGGAGGAGGCTCCGCCTCCCTTCACACCATGGGAACCATCTGCTACGGTAACCCCTGTCATCAAACGACAGATCCTACAAATCATGGAGCTGCTGGTAAACAAAAATTAGCAGATCATTCAGTTGATACTTGACCAAGGAGACGTCGCCCCTCACCCTCTAGAAGGAGCAGCAACCTCTCCATTCTAGGCCCCAAGCAGCCCCCCACCATGGGACCCTTCACCAGGTGCCCATTACATACGCCCATCAGCAGTAGGCGCCCATCAGCAAGTGCCCAGGTAGGCACCGCCCAGGCAGCACTCAGGCCAGTGCCCAGGATGGCTGTAGCCCACTAGGATGACTGTCGCTCACCTTCTGCACGCCACCCAAGAAGGACCTCTCTGCTACGCACCTAGGCGCCCATCACCAAGCTCCTTATAGTAGCAGCCTAGCCTCAGGCACCCATCACCAGGCGCCCAACCTCAGGTACCCAACAGTAGGTGTCCATCAACCATCGTCTATCAGCAGATGCCCATCACTAAGCGCCTAGCTCCTTAGCGTCCTCCTCATCTCCTTTATCTCTATGGAGTGAGCCACTGAACTAGTAACTCTCTCAAGTGCTACTTGAAGGTCAATCTCGAGTTGAGCAACCCTCTTATGCTCTAGCCTCAACTCCTCAGCGGCATCCTCTCGTGCTTGCCACTTAAGCCTTAACAGCTTCGCGATATCCTCTCGTGTCTGCCGCTCAAGCACCAATTGCTCTTCAGCAGCCTATATCTCCAACTTCGCACTCTCTCACGAGTCGAGAAGAAGCTCGGTCTTATCTAGCCTCTGTTATGGAAGCCATCTCCTGAGTTATACATTGCTCGATCAATGACTCTGTTCTCGTGCAAGTAGTCACCTTATAAGCTCCTATTATAGCAGCCATATGACTTTCCTCTTACGCATGTAGACACTTTGTAAATCTCTGCTACGACAGCCATATGACTTTGCTCTTACTCATGTAGTCACCTTGTAAGTCTTTACTATGACAATCATCTCCAGAGACTATTTGCAGCTTGGCATAGGTGTTACAAGCCTCAGCCACGGAAGCCATCCCGCGAGACTACGCGCAGCTCAGCCTTAGTTCATGCGACCCTCTCACGGGACATCCACATCTCTGACTTTGCTCTTATGCAAATAACCTGTTTCTCTCTCCAGGTAATCTTAGAAAGAAAGTCAGCAACTATTGACGGGTGTACACATTTCAGATATGGACCTCTAAATGAGCACCAATATAACTCGTCTTTTGAGGATAACCAAAACCTAGTAGCTTTTAGGCGCATCTTGTGAGCTTCCTTCTTGTCCTCAGGCAAGTCACCGTTCTTCAAGAAGCCAACTATTAGATCCATCCAACTCAGCTCGAATTCACTGTATGAGATTTCATCAGTTCTATTCGATAGAATGCTTGGCTGGGGTTGGAACTCTATAGTAATAGATCTCTTAGTCTCTTGCTCAATTGCCGAGGCCAATGAAGCTAAAGCATCAACATGCGAGTTCTTTGCTCTTCTAACCTATTGGATTGAGTATTCAGGTATTTTGCTAAATTTTTTTTTCGCAATGGCATGATACGCTATCATCCTCTCATCTTTTGTCATATACTCCCATGTTATCTGATTCACCACTAGTTGTGAACCAGAGAATATTTGGAGCTTCAATGCCTCTAGCGCGACTGCCAACCTCACTCCGACTATCAAGGCTTCGTACTCCGTTTTGTTGTTTGAGGCTTCGAACCCAAGCCTGATGGCTTTCTCCAAAGTACATCCATATGGACTTTCTAGTATGATACCAATACCAGTAACTTTTTGATTTGAGGATCCATCAACAGATAGGGCCCATCCGTCGCCAAGCCCTAGCTAATGGTTATCAGTTTCTTCACTCTGCTCTGACCTATCCTTAGGCTGAAATTCTGCAATGAAGTTTGCTACTACCTGACCTTTTATAACCTTTCTTAGTTGAAAGCGAACGTCAAACTCCTTGAGCTCTACCGCCCATTTAGTAACCCGGCCTGATAGATCGGTTTTGTGAAAGAGCGAATTTAATGGTTGGTCGGTCAATACTATGATTTGGTGAGCTTGGAAGTAATGTCAGAGCTTCCTAGTTGTGCTAATCAGTACAAGAGCTAACTTTTCCAACAGTGTATATCTTGATTCTACGTCTAAGAGCATCTTGCTCACGTAATAGATATGTTTCAGCTTTCCACTATCATTCCTCATTAATGCCCCACTAACAGCGTGCTTCGATACAGACAAGTAAAGGTAAAGCTCTTCCTCGAGTGTCGGGGTCAATAAAATTGGTGGAGACGCCAAGTATGCCTTTAGATTAGTAAATGCCTCCTTACATTCTAGACTCTAGAGTGCTTCCTTCTTTCCTTTGATTGACTGAAAGAAGGGTCTGCATTTATTAGATGCTTGTAATATGAATCTCCCTAGTGTCGCTGCCATACCTGTTAGCCTTTGAACCTCCTTCACAGTCCGAGGTGATTGTAGCTCGAAAATAGCCTTTACCTGCTAAGGGGGTTACCTCTATTCCTCAGTGAGTAACTAGAAATCCCAAGAATTTTCTCGACCTGACCCCAAAAACACACTTAAAAGCATTTAATTTCATTTTATATTTTCGCAGAACATTGAATGCTTCCTTCAGGTTGGCACAGTGATTTGTGGCCCTTCGACTCTTAACTACCATGTCATCAATGTAAACTTCTACACTACTGCCTATCATATGTAAAAATATTTTGGTTACTAACCTCTGATATGTTGCTCCAACATTCTTCAGCTCGAAGGGCATTACCCTATAGCAGTAAGTTCCTTCTAGTGTTATGAAGACAGTCTTTTCTTGGTCCTCCTCCGCAAAGGGGATCTGATGATATCCCTTATAAGCGTCCAATAAACTCATCTGCTCGTGCTCGGCCGTTGCATCCACTAACTGATCTATCTTTGACAGGGAAAAACTATCTTTTGTACACGCTTTATTTAGATCGGTGAAGTCAACACAGACTCTCCACTTTCCGTTCTTCTTCTTTACCACGACTGTGTTCAACAACCAGGTTGGGTATTTCACCTCCCTAATGGTTCGGGACTCCAGCAGGTGTGCCACCTCTTCTTTTATAGTTCCCGATGCTGAGGCACTGACCTCCTGAGCTTTTGTTTAATTGGCTTGAAGCTCGGGTCTATGTTCAAATGATGACATGCCACTTCGGACGATACACCTAGCATATCATTAGTACTCCATGCAAACACGTCAGCATATTCTCTTAAGAGAGTGACGAGCTCGGTTTTATGTTCGGGGCTAAGAGAGGTCCACACCATGAAGTATTTTTCTTTATCCTCATCCTTGTTTAATGGTACTTTAAACAAGTCTTCAATTGTTTTATCTGCGACTTCCTTTTTAACGCCTACGGGTACTTTAGGACTTTTCTCGACATAATGGTCGACAAGATCAACCGAGCTATCGTGGGTTGATTGTTATTTCGCATCCTCTGTTGCCGAGCAATTTGCTTTGAGCTCGACTTTGTCTTTAGTTTTGACCGAGACCAACAAACAGGTTTGGGAACTAACCTGGTCTTCTCGGATATTCATTACTCAATCAGATGAATGGAATCTCAGCATTTGATGGTACGTTGAGGGTACCGCTTTCAACCCGTGCAGCCAGGATCGCCCCATTATCACGTTATATGTCGAGATTGTATCCACTACCAAGAACTCAGTCATGACGCATACTGGTCCTGTCTTTGCAGACAACGTGATTTTTCCCTTAAGAAGAACTGTTTTACCACTAAAGCCAATAAGTGGTGTATTTGAGGGTTTAAGGTCTTCCTTCCTAAGACTGAGCTTTTCGAATAGATCCGTATACATGATTTCTGACGAACTCCTGGATCAATCAGAACCTTTCTCACATCAAAATTCGCAATCCAAAGTGTAACGACCTGGGCGTCATTATACGGTTGATGAACTCCGACCAAGTCCTGTTCGGTGAAACATATTGCTTATACTGATTCCTCTATCTTGATTCTTTTATTGGTGACCTCTGGGGTCAACCGCAATTCATAGACTTCCCTCTCATTGACAATTTTAAGAATATAAGTCTGAGCGAAGTTGTTGAGGACATCTATGGGTTAGTGGCAGCATAGATCACTTCAATCACCCATGTTAGGGTGTTATGGTCCCCTTTTGGCTTTGTCTTTCCTCCATCGATTTTCTGTCCACTTTCTATGAACTCGACGAGATGACCTGCCTGGACCAGCTCCTCCAAATGCTGCTTCAGAGATTGATAATTGTCAGTCATGTGGCCTATATCTTTGTGATATGAACATCTGAAATTCAGATTTCCTTTAGAAGGATCTCCTATTAGTTTGTTTGGCCATTTGAAAAATGGCTTTGATTTGATCTAGCTCAAAATCTTGTATATAGGCTCTTTGAACAACGTATTTACCCCAAGAAAAGGGGATTTCAGGGGATATGTTTCCTTATCATGCTTTTTTACTCCTTCTCTGCTCGGCTCGGTCTTCTTGTCTTTGCCGACTTGTCTCCTGCTCGGTTGCTCCTTAAACACTTTCCTGGATAAGTCATCATCGACTTTGATATATTTTTCAATCCTTCCCATTAGTTCTTCCAAGTCAATGGCTGACCTCCTGGTAATTGATTGGTATAGGGGATTCTGCTTTGGCAATCCGATCTCGCAGGATGTAACCGCAATTTCAGGATTGCATCCCTCAACCTCATTCATCGTCTCCTAGTAACGATGAGCGTATTCACGTATGGTTTCGTTATTCTTCTTTTTTAGTGTCAATAGAGCCCCAACGTCCTTCGACTGCTTACTACTCGTAATGAACCAAGCTGTGAATTGTTCGGCTAACTGAGACCACCCGTCAATTATTCCCTTTGGCAGATTATCAAACCACTTCATGGCTGACTCCCCAATACTGTTAGAAAAGATAGTGTAGAGCAGGGGCTCATTTTTTCGATGAATGGTCATTAGTTGTGTGTAGTGTCTGACATGTGAGGCTGGATTAGTCTTCCCATTGTATAGCTTGAAGTTCGGGATGGTGAATTTGCTTGAATTTTTTCCTTTTTTGATCCAAGTAGAAAATGGAGAAGACTCCAAACCGCCTCTATATTCTTCCGTCGCTTTTCTGGCTAGGTCCCTGACCAACCTCTGTTCTGGTCTTCTCAGATGATTGTCAAGCTCCTCAGTGATGTACTGTTTCCATGCATCTTTCTCCTAGATTCGAGACTTCTTCTCTCAGTACTTGTCTCTATTGACACTTTTGATTCTATTAGGCTTCTTCTCAAGGCTTTCCCGACGGCTCTCTTGCGTTCGTTTCTCCTTCATGGTCATCTCTTTTAATCTGGCTTTCAATTATTCATTTTTTATAATCAGATCTTTTTCCCTGGCATAAGATTTCTTGAACAGCTTGTCATGAGCATCAAGCAAGTCCTGCAAGGATTGGACCAATTTTGCTAGGGAATGGTTTTCCCCCTCGATACAGAGGGGTTCACCATGATCTTCGATTTGCTAGTTTTGATTTTGGGATGGTCTGAAACTTGCTGAGGATAACTCGTCATCCTCCTGAGGTTTAGATAGACTTCTGTTAGCATGCGACCTCATGGCATCAGAGGGAGGAGATTGGGGATTGGAGTTCCCCAAGGTAAAATTGCCTACAGTTGATCCTATAGCGCTTCTGAGTCTTGACATCGTGGCTTTTTGTTGCGAAAGATGAAAATCCTTCCAACAGACGACGCCAAAAATGTTGAGGCAAAAAATTGATATTACTTCACGGTGAGTTTATGATGTGATTTCTAAAAAGAATTCTGAACTGTATCTCCTGATCTTCTATCTGTAAAATGAACAAACTGCCCAAGATTGAAGTGCTTCGATCGAAGGTACTCCGATGCTTAAGTCAGTAATGGAACAAGAAGAATTGCACGAAGATAAGGAGAGTTTCAACCTACCTTTCACCTTGACTTCCTGTTCCTTTTATAGGTCGTTAACCCCTTAGGGTTTCCGTAAATTTAGATGCAAGGTGGTACACCTTCCTTACTTTTAGTGATTCAGTTTGGAAACTTACTGATATTTCTCCAATAATTTCTCTTAATATCTACAATTTCGCTGATTTTCTCATTCGTAATGCCTAAGTTAAAGGCTTATCTTTATCTTTTTGCTTATCGTTTCAAACAATTCGGACATCATAAAAGTCGAGCACATCGACGTTTTATCAAATCAGTTTGATGCACTTGGTTTGGTACAAATCGAGCTCTACCTAACTTCCTCACCGAACTGATTGGCATACTCGATTTGGTACAAGTCGAGCTCCACTTGATTGCCTTGCCGAATACTTCAATTAGTTCAGCTACGTCCAATTGACTGAGCAGCTGATGTCTTTATCACGTGCCTTGTCTTGTCATCCTCACGTGAGCTCATTAATTATCATAACACGTGTAATAATTAGGGCTAGCCTCATCAGTTTACGAGGAGGAAGAACAACGGCATTGATCTCAGATGATGATTACTAAGGAAGACAAAGAACGGATCGGTTTACTGTTGTGGCTTGTCGTTCAGGTGGGTTTTTCCGGTGAAGAAGCTGGTCGTTCATGCGACCGACATCGATTGAAGATTAGAGATTGAGGTACTATGTCAAAGTTCAAGAGAATGAGAAATTTTAGGGCTTGGGGGCAAGAAATGTGCTGATTGGAGAAAGAGAATGTGAAAAGAGGACTGATTTTTTTTTTATGAAATCAGATTTTTTTAAGTTGGTGATTTCTTAAGTTTTTTTTCGAGCAATTCTATTAGGACATAATTTATGGACATAATTTGATGACATAATGAGTTGTTACCAATGAATTTATTTAATGTTATAATGGGACCCATCATTAAATACATTTTACTATCATTTCATTGATGACAACTGATTATGTTCTCAAATTATGTTCCAATAGCATTAGTGTTTTTTTTTTAAAGAAATTAGGTGACTTAATTACTGAGTTGGTAAAGACACCTTAGTTGGTAAAGACACCTTAGCTGCCACATCATTAGGTCACTTATTTAAGTCCAAAAATCAGGTTCCAATAGCATTACCCTTTAGGTCCAAAAAAACAAGTCCCAGTAGCATTATCCTTCGTTAAATTAACAATATCTGTTATTTTTGCACTTTATTTTCAAGTTGAAAGGTATTTAGTATAAAAGTTAAAATTACGAGGAAATCAAGCGCAAATGACCCTAAGTACAAAAAGGTTTTTTGCATTTTACCCTAAAAAAAATTATCACACGAAGGTGATCTACAGTTGTACGTATGACCGGATTCAAGTAGTTTAAGGTCTAAAGTGATTATTTTTATTTATTCTTTCGAACGACTAAAACGATAAATCTAAATGATACTTTTGCATTTTTGAGACAAAAATTATGTTTTTTTGTTATCATTGATAATATGATTAACATGATTATTTTTTCTTGTGACCTACTCGAACTTAGGTAAGATTGTTTGTGTGGATTCTCTAATGTGACAATTTACTTATTGAGGTTCTGAAATAATATTCAACTTTGAAATATATTAAGCAGAATCAGATAAAACTGTTTATATATAATTATCAGCCAAACAGTAACTTGCAAGAACAAAATAATAACGCAATAAACTACAATAAATTATTGATTTGTTTGTGAACCAAGAACTGAGATTGAACTTTATGGATCAAGGTTCGTGTTTGATACAAATGTCTTTCAGATAGATGTTGCCCCCACACTTGTTGCTTATGGAAATCACAACGTCTGTTTTTCAGGATACAATAATCTTCACGCAATTAGAAGTAGCACTCCAATTCAATTGTCCACGAATCAGAATCGTGTTTTTTACTCTCTAAAAATGCAGATTGCTAATGTAACTAGGTTATTTATAGACAAATAGTGAATGTTTCAGACACCATCTAGTTAGAAGACATCATTGATGTATGTCTAATAAAAACATACATGGAATTCAAATTTGGACAAGAGGAAAAATTCAAATTTGAACTAGTGCAAATTTTGAATTCTAACGAGTAGAAATTAAAATCCAACTTAAGAATTTTAGACCCAATTCATTAATTGAATTTTCTGCCAAAAAATAAGATTGAGTCTAAATCACACTCAAGCCCAAGCTCGAGCGACAACAACGTGCGTATGTTGCTCACTTTGCTCACGAAATTGCGGTGCTCCTTGGGGCTTAACCCATAAAAAAAACTTGAGATTTATATACTCATGTAAATTTTCATGTCCAACAAATGTAGGTTTAATGTCAAATTCCATATTGTCCAACCTCTATTTTCACATTCCAAGAGAGTTATTTTAAAGGATATTTTCTAATTAATATCTTATTCAATTTGAACAAATGAATATACTAAGTTATTCTCTATACGGAGTAGAACATAAACCCATGAAAGTTTATTCGAAACGAAGATTTTTCAATTCTAATTTTGAAAAACATATTTTTGCGAAGCAACTCATATAACGATATTGCAATCAACGTATGCATTCGAACAATAATATAATATTCCTCTATAATTCAATATGATTTCAAGAAGTCTATACAATTTAGTATCTCAATGAGAAAATATATCATTTCGGTGCCAAAAAAATGCAAGCACTCGTGTAGAGAGAGAGAGAGAGAGAGAGAGAGAGAGAGAGAGGGAGGAGGCGTGGGATGATGTTGTTTTTCAATTTGGTGCGATTTACTTGACAAAAAATTTTTTCTCAAAAAGGGAAAAATGTAAACAACACCTTTCATTTTTTTTAATCAAATGTTTACTTTTTGGGCCTAACCTAACTTTATATTTTTAAAGTTGAGGCTTATAGTAATCACTTTCTTGTCTTATATGTCCGGCCAACGATGGTTGTAACCTTAGTCACATAATTTTTCGGAATAGTTGATGCTTCAGCACTCCATACGTATATTCATATTTTAAGAGCGAATTTTTTGTATACTCGCATTCTCATTTTATAAAATTTACGAATTTAAAATTTTAATTCATGAATTTGTGTTCTTATTTATGTATATGCTTATTTTTTATTACTTAAATTTTTATTTGAAAGTACTGACTTATGCATAAATATACATATCAAATTAGAATGGTATTTGTAACCTATAATTGTTATTTCATGACCTTATAATCAATATATATTTAAGAATTAAATAGTTTTATTTTTATTAACTTTTATGGGTTAATGTTTGGCAAGGTGCTTTCGCTCTCAAGGTGTTTTCAAATTTTGTAGCTTTTGCACTCCCGCTCTCTCGTCCCTGCTTCCACTTTATGTAATCTAGGTTTTAAGTATATTTATAACAAGTGATGCATAATAATAAAATAACGAGAAATTATATGATAAGAAAGAGCAATGTCACGTCGATTTAATTGGAATTTAAGTTGCTACGGATTACTTGTGTTTTAATATTAAAGAAAGATAATTTTTTTCATCCAAACTATTATAATAAATTACTAGTAATAATTCTGTGTCGGAAGACACTCAGTAATAGAAAAAATTAAACATTGATCACATAAAATTTATATTGTAAATAATTATTTTATTTTATTTTTTATTTAATTATGCAATTTAAAATTAAAATGAACAAAGAAAAAATAAAATAAAGATTGTTGTAGATTAATGAGTTTGTTTCTCATTGGGGAGCGTGTTGATTGAGTTGTTTGATAATGAATTTTATACCATTAGATTAAAATAAATAAAAATTAGATTAATTTTAATCGTTGTTGAATTTTTGTAAATTGAAATTTCAACTTCTTAATTATAGAATTAAATAAATATATTTATATTAAATTTAAGTTACATTTCTGGAAAAAAAAAAAACCAATAGGTGTCACATTCTTATCGAACCAAAAAAGGAGAAGGTATAGAATAATTTTCGGTACCAATACGTGACACTATCTGATGTAACGGAGTAACAGAGGAAGTGAGAGAGGGACAAGTGGACGATGTGTGCTGCATGCAAGAAGGGTCCAATGAATCTATCAAGACGGCACAGAGAGAGACAGAGTGTGTGTGTTAAACTCATTTTCTCCGGTTGGTACTGCCTAGATGGTCTCATTTTAACTTAGACAGAGGAAAGAATTCATCAAACTGCCTGCAAATTTACATCAGCTTAACCATATCCCATTCATTTGTTTTAGATTAATGTTATTGGACTGCAAAATTTAATCTAATGCACTGACTGAATAATGTATTTTCTTTGTAATCGTTAAGTTAGCATTAACTTTTAATAATTGATGAGACCCACGATCAATCCAAAAACTACAGTAGATTAGGACAAACTCTACGGTACCGAAAGAAAATTTTTGATACCGGTACCTTCGATTTATACTTTATATGGTAAAGTTACTACTTTGAAATGAGAAGTTAACTGACACCCATGATCGATAATGAAAAATACAGTATCGATCACAATATTTTATTATCGATTATATCTCTTGAAGTTGTAACTTACACCTCAAAAAATTTATAACTTACCCTTAACATGCTATAACTTGTAGTACATATACCGTCGACGATACCGTAGAAATTTCCAAGACATTAGATCATAAAATTAAATCAATTAGGTTCCAACATTGTTGTTTGTCTTATGCCGGCAGGTAGGGTAGGGTTAGTTCACAGTGTCATGCTTATGTCAGCAGAAGATAGAGATTTGGTCCATTTGGAGGGTGTCGGAGCTTTCAATCCGTTCTAAAAACTCGTAGTGGTAAATGCCCCAGCCCATCATTGTCTCACTAATTTGGATCTAGATCAAATTTTTATTAAAAAAAAATTAATAACTTAGATCAATTTTTAATACGATATCTCTATAGTATCTTAACCTAACCTTATAATTTACTAGTGGTTGAAGTTTTTTATTGAAAAATATAGATTTTATAAGAAATGTAAATTATAATAATCTTGTTATATATTAATGAATGATGTTCGTATAAAGTTGAAGCTTGAGGATGCAAGCAGGGGACGATCCCAACAAATCTTGATCCTTTTTCAATGTACTTTTCTCGATTTTTTTTTAAAAACAGATTAAATCACCGTTCTATATTTCATATTGATCACCAAATTTTTATCAAACACATTCACAATTATCCGTATGATACATTTATATGAGACGGATTCCATTTGGCTTGATATTGTAGCATATTCAACTCCAACATTGGATAAAAGTATAGGTGATCACGGCCTATAGGAACCAGACTATCTATCGCTTTTAATCCTATTTGCATAGGCTCGTGCATATATTTACGTTTAATAATCGCAAGGGCTTTCACTATTTTAATTTTTTAAAAACTATTTATATTAAAAAATTGAAAGTGAATATAACGATAACAAAGATACATGATCATAGAAGAGCAAGCACCCTCTATGCAAAATTGGTGCATTTACAACTAAAAAAATGGGAAAATGAACAAAGAAGTTTTTCTAGATGTAGATTGAAGAATAAAATCCCCTCTATACCCGCCCACAGATAATATTAAAGTATACATTTTTTTTTTGTTAATTAAGGCAGGGAAAAATGTGAACTACAAATTTTCTTGTTGTTCTTGATTGTCCTCCATTGATCGCCGATGTCTCGAGAAATTTTAACGGCATCTGATGCGGTCCCAAGAAGGCCTCTTCGAGTGAAGCCTACAGTATACAAGCCATTCTCTCCCTTCCAACCATTAGGAAATGGTGTTTTGGGCATGCCCTCCTCCGTAAAGAAGTCACTGCCCTGCATTTTCAAAAAAAATATATATATTTTAGAATTTATAAAGTGGAGAGGGATTGGTGACACTCTAGACGTGAGCTCCCCAATTGGGGGGGGGGGTGGTGGTGGCGTAATTCTGTTAACAAATGCCATCAGATTTTCTCTTTTGCAAAGTGGATTGATTCAATGATCGAACACTTAACGAGATTGTTCGAGACATAAACTCACATATTTAGAGTTCGAATTCCACGAACTTCATAAAACCCAAGTAAAATAATTGAAACGATTAGCCGTCACCATTAAAAAAACTAGCAAAACTAATTAGTCATGCTCATACATACCTTGAGCCATGAAGGCACATTACTCTTATACCCAGTTGCTAAGATTATAGAATCAAACTCTCTTTCTTGTCCATCCATGAACTTGGCCCCATTTCCTGTTATCTCTTTCACACCTTCCATCACCTGCAACATCAACAGAATTAATCAAAACTTGCACTCTAGCAGAAAAGAAAAATGAGAAAAACCTAAGGCCATGTTTGGGTACCTTAACTTTTCCAGATTTTATCAGTGAGAGTACTCCTACATCCAACACTGGGGTCTTCCCGGTGGCATTTTTCAGCTCAATTGGGCCGGTCTTCGGTCTCCGGAGACCTAATCTGTCTGTGTTTCCGAGAGTGAAATTGGCCACCAATAAGAGAAACTTGTCCACTAACCTTAGAGGTATCCATTTGAGCAGTGCCATAGCTATTCCAAATGTTGATAATCCAAACATCTCCCTAGGTAAAATATGAATCTGAATCATAAAAATGTATAGAAATTAGCAAAATCAAACATTCAGATACAAACAGTTATAAAATACCTCAAAATTTATCTACTAGAAGAAGGAGATGATTTTGCTGAAAACCCCTATGAGTATTTTTTTTTCAACATAGCAAAAATTTTTAGATGACAACTTTCAAAATGTATAGGAAAAAATAGACCATTTTCACTGCAAAAAAGTTTTTTTCTAAAGTAACCAGATGGAAAATGTAACAGAACCTTGCATTTAACCTACATGAGAGAGAGAGAGAGAGAGAGAGAGGAACTTACAGTGCTTCTAACCACTATATTTGGGCTGGCATTGTATCTACAAAGGTCAAAGCTAACTTCCATGCCAGAATTTCCACATCCCACCACCAAAACCCTCTGTCGTTTGAACTCAGCACCAGACTTATACACACTTGTATGTACCACAGGCCCTTCAAACCTCTCAATCCCTGAAATTTCTGGTATATTAGGATCTGCATTTTCTCCAGTGGCAACCACAAGCCACTTAGAAACATACTCAAAGTCCTGAGTTTGAACTCTCCAAAACCCTCTACCATGATCAAACTCAGCTCTTTTTACTTCTTTTTTGAACTTAGGTTCAATTGAGAAGTGTTTGGCATATGATTCCATGTATGATATGAACTGGCGCTTGGTTGGGTACTTTGGAAAATTTTCAGGGAAACCTAACAGTGGGAGTTCACAGAACTGTTTGGGCAGGTGGAGTTTGAGACAATCATAGGTTCTTTGTTGCCATAAAGAGGATATACAGTCACTTCTCTCAAGAATCACAGAAGGTACACCATTTTCTTTAAGGCAAGCAGAGACTGCTACACCAGATGGTCCTGCACCTACTATGATAGGTCCATTAACCCATAAGCAATCTTGTTGATTCTCATGATCATGTTTACAAGAAACCATGATGAAGAGAATCCAGGAAAAGCAGAGAAAAGGAAAAAGGAAAGAAAAGCTCTCAGTATTTCTCTATGGACTTCCTCTGTTTTTTCTGACTCTGTAAAGCTCTGTTTTCCTCTGTTTTCCTGAGAAAGTGTGGCTTTGAAGTTCGAAGTGGGAATTTAAAGAAAAGCAATACCAATGGGCCGTTGGTCCAATGGTAATTCTTATCTTGTAAATGTTTTATTTTTTCGAGATCAAAAGTTCAAGTTTCCCTCTCCCTCCCTTTCTCCCTTCCCAAAAAATAAATAAATAACAACAATGCTAGACTTAATTTGGATATTTAATTAAGAACTTAATTTATTATAGTTTCTCGAGCTTGATAAAATCAACTTTCAATCCAATAGCTACAATTAATCAGTGTCTCAAGTTCGGTCTTTAGATTAATTCCTAATAGCATTTTACTTTAAAGAAGAGACGACAGTGAAGAAAAAAAATTATTTAAATATAATTTGGGGGAATCTAATCAATAACAATTATTGATACAAATAAACCCCATCACACATTGTAATTTGGAATTCACAATTAATTTAATAATTCTATTACGTTATGTCCGTAATTAGTTCCTCAAATTAGATGAAGGAAATGCTGTGGTTAGAATCACTGCAGGCGGGCGAATCATCCTGTGTTCTGAGGCATTTTCAATGCACAGATTGGAGAGAGAGAGAGAGAGAGAGTGAACAGAGTGTTTATGAGAAGTGAGAGGTAGATAGGCAGAACATTAGAGAGAGCGAGAGAGAGAGAGAGGTGTAATGGAGGGGTGAAGGTCAAGGGAAGGTATCGTACGTATCTATGTTTATGGTGTAGCATTGTGTTTCTACTTGCTTGAACTACCAATGAATTTTCTTTCTATAGACTAAGAATGAAATGGATTTTGAATTTCATATTCTGTTGTATTAAGTGTAACTGACTCAATTAATGTGCATATATTCAAATGTTATGATTGTAGCGAGGAATGAAGATCCCTAAAATTATTGAGGATGAATATTTGATCAACACATTAATAAGGGAAGTTACGTCCATTAGCGAGGTAAGACAAAAAAATGGTCGACGGAATGTTAAACTTATTGTGTCGACGGATGCCACGCTCTAGTCCATGACTCTATCGTTTAATGAGCTTTTGAGGATAATTTTCTTTTGGGAGAGATACTATTTTACTATTTCTAAGATGCCTGGCTCTGGAATGTTTGTATGAGACTCCCTAAAGAAATGCATTGTAGGAGGATCCGTAGATGGTGTAAAGGAATTCTTGGAAGTGATTTCCATTACATTAAATTTCTTAGGTACATTTTTTTGGATGCATGTCTTTTATACACATAATTTGTATATTGATTGTAACTTCAACAATGCAAGAAAATGATTTTGCTAGAAATTACTGTTTTGAGCCATGCCCAAATTTTGAAAATTTTGAATTATTTTCAAAAGAGATACGATAAGTTCAATCCATCAGCATGGGGACATTGTTGGATCCTCACCATCAATCAATTCCGGCAGATGAGTGGATGTTATAGTCATTGATGATTGATTTTGCTCTCAATCGTATTAAACATAATTGTCACTTAATATGGAGATTTATATGTATTAGTATATGCATTAAACTTGCTAATTGCCACAAGCCATCTTGGTAAATAGCTAACTAAGCTTGTGGTGGTTTAGGAACTATAAACATCATGTGTGGAGTAGCTTCAACTAAATTACCCATGATGTTGCCTTCATTTTATATGTATAGTATGAGGCAACAGTGATTTGACTCTATGTTTGTGTACAGAACAGTAGGCCGGTTGCCTTTAATGTGTATTTTTGTATAAGACAATGCTTAATTAAAGTTAATGTTTATGTAATCTCAGCCATTGCCTTTTCGTGTATTGTATTCATTTGTCAATATTTTTTGTTAACTAAATTTATTATAATATTTTGGCTTGATCAAATAAATTTGTGGTCGACTTTTTTGAATTTTTTTAGAGTGGAACTCAAAAAATCTATTTTTTTACATTAATTAATAATTTTAAAATTTTTAGTTCAACAATAAAGGGAAATCTAGTCTTGTCAAACCAAATATGAGAGAGGTTTAAACAAGATTCAATATAAGGGTAAGATGATAAATTTATGCCAAAATTATGAGATTTGACCAAAAAAGAGTTGGTTAATACATGGAGCCCACAGTAAGAAGGATTGGATAAAAGCAAATATGCTAATCCAACATTTTAGCCGGCTCCCAAGGGATTTCATTGGATAGGGCTAGGATCTAAATTCAAACCAGTCCAATCCTTTGGGTGACTACCAAACACGCCATACATCTTTTGTGATGCGGCTAAAGTAATAGATAGGCCTTTTCAGACCTCCACCTCTTACGCTATCAACCCTACAATAGCCTTTCCCCCAAAAGTGAGATGTAACAACAAAGGTTCACATGCCCGCAACGTGACCATAGTTTGCGTGGAGCTGAGAGCATTCTTAATTGTGTCAAAAGCTTGTTGTTGCTTTGTGGTCTAGTTGAATGGTGCATTTTCATTGAGCAAAGGGGTGAATGTCATAGTCAAAAACTTAACTCAAACATTGATTTTTTTGGGCTAGTTTTGAGTTACTCCACCCAAATTGCACCTCTAAGGTGTGGCCAGCCACCTAGTTTATTCGTGAGACTTTGATGGTGGTGTGGTGCCTTTGCACATGATTCATACTAAGAGAGGGTGATATATTATAGAATTGTATTATTGTTATTGATATTTTAGAGATAAGATAATTTGCATGGGTATGGATGAAGTTTAACATTAGGAGAAATAAAAAAGTAATTTTATGGTTTACTTGAGTAGTT
>CM042198.1:15262809-15329703 GCA_023539305.1 Ilex asprella | reverse complement strand
AAGATGTGTGACAGAGCAGAAGATGTGAAATATATATATATATATATATATTTTTTGATGGGAAACAAACCTTTATTGCAACATAAACATAAAGAAGGGTACATCAAAGAGGTTGGATAAGGAATCCAACCAAAAGAAAATAAAAGAGAAATAGAACAAAAACAAAAAACAATGGAAGCCTATAAATCACATGATTCTCTCAATCCCATTTGCATAGAAAAAAGTGGAATCTCTCTAAACTACTTCGTGATCAAGGCCCAAAAAGATGATAAGCAGTGAATGCGAACCCATAATCCTTTCAAGCAATTTTCTCGATCCTCAAAGATTCTTGTATTTTTTTCCTTTCAAATGACCCAAAACGTAGTCATTATAGCACAACATTCCAAAGAGTTTCTCCTTTACCATATCTACCAAGGCCTTTCCAATCTTCCACAAACAAAGATGTTGATGATGCTAGAATCACTCATTTCATTCCCACCAATCTAAAAAGCTTATACCCCAAAGTCAAAGGAATGGAACAATGTAAAAATAAATGATCAATGCTTTCATAAATGTATTTACCTGAATGAAAAACTTGGATGTAATATGATATAGTTTGGTATAAATATTGTATATTGTTACTATTTTATTTGTTGGATGAACTATTGCTATTTTAGTTAGACCTTCTCATGGCTTTTTAATGTAGTAAATTCAATAATATTTTTTGCATAAAATTCATGTAAACACATGCATAGGCTAATAAACATACACAAAAAAAATAAAAAACCACCCTCCATAAACACAATGAATAAAAAGAAGAAATTTTTCTATTTTTTTTTCATGTTTATACATATAAATATATAAATAAATTAGAAATATGCTCCGAAGACAATGATTTCATGTATGCATGGGCTCCTTACTTTTAGGTCGTCCCTTGCAGAAATATTGAACTCACATTACTGCCAGAAAGTTTTGAGATCAAATGGTCATAATTTTTGTAGCAAAATTCAATGATAGTAGATTAAGAGTGCTGGTAAGACCTGACTATTTTCTGTTATGTGTGAAGTGTACCAAACTATTGTCAATTGTTGACCGACTTGTATGATTTTATATGGGAATCGGCTGTCTTTGCTCCCTATTTTGCTTATCACCCTTTGACATTTTATTTGGACGACGTTACACTCTTTAAGTACTGAGTATATTAACCCCCGGTGTTGATATGCTTGATCACGTGGTTATTGGCTTTACACTCATGTATCTCTGCCAAGTATGTGATGCGAGACTGTTCTAGTTTCAAGTTTTTTTTTTTTGGGGGGGGGGGAAGGGACAATATGTACAAATGTCTGTATAAATTGCTGCTTTTATATTTCACTTGTAGTGTTATGACAATATTAATGGGATTATATCATTATACAGATTAGTGGTTAGTGTTGTTTTTAGACTAATGAACAAAATTTTCATTTCAATGCATTGTTTCGGCCACCTATATTGAAAACGAGTAAAAGTGTTGAAAATTTATTTTCAGTTGGTCAAAATATATCAAAATATCTTCAAACATTTTGAAACATTTCAAAATATTGCTGGAAACATCTCGAAGTATTGAAATTTCAATTTAATCACCAATTTGTTCAGGCTCCTTAGAAATGGAAACGTTTCTGCCGTTTCAAAAAAAATATTTGATCCTTATTTCAGACCCAAAGTAAAATGTTTTGTGACCTTTGGATCTCTTTACATAGAGCTTATTTCTATCTCTGGATCTTGATTTGCCTCATAATCCGCTGACTATAGATTGATTGTTCTTTTTCATGCCATTTTCTTGACAAAAAGCCTCAACATGGGTCATTAAGTAATTTCTCATGGTTCAAAGGATGATTATGGATTTCTGTTGTTTCTCTCTTTATTTGTTGGATATTTGGTGTAGAAAAGAGTCAAAGGAAGGCTCACCTGTGGATCTTGAAGGTCTAGGGAAATAAAGGTGCTGTAGGACGAGAAATCACATAATAGAAAGAGAAGAAGAAAACGGAGGGGGTGGAAGGGGTTGCCTCATCCTTGCAAGAAATCGGTGAAGAAACACACAAATTTTTTGCTGAAAATCAATTTTTATTATATCACTCTCTTTACTAAAAATAGTTGGGATTACACAATTATTTATAGGTCAAGTTCCTTACCAAAATAAAAATTATTCTCTTACTAAAATTCTAAAAGAGTTTCATAATCAAAATCTCAAATCCTTATCCTACTAAAACTATATAATAATTTCCTAGTTAAACTCTAACTAATATTCCTAAGCAAATAAATACTCATAAATCAAACAATAATAATAATTCTATCAATTATACTTCTCTTTGGACCAAAAATTTCTAGTCTTTCTCCTAGCCTCTCATAGTCGATTGTTTTGGTCCAACCAACCATTGGGTGCGCCATCAATTCTACCCCGCTGAAAAGAGCTCGACTTCGGCGAGTAAGAAGGAGGACTAAGAATACCATCTGATGGAGAAGCTATCTGAATCAATAACGAACTCTTTTCAATTGTAGTGTACGCGCATCTGTAGCACAAGTAAGAGTACACTTCTTTCTTTCAATTGTAAAAGAATAGGTATTAGCATGCCTCACATGTTGTGCATCACGATCCTATATCCAAGTGCGCCATAAAAGTATATGACAAAGCTTGAGGGGAAGCACATCACACATGCCAATTTTCTTAAGACTTCTAATGGTGAATGTAATTGGACATATCTTATCAACTTTCAGCTTGATAATAGTAATCCATGCTACATGATATGGTTTTGGATGTGGTTAAACTTTCAAATTTAGTTTCTTCATGACTTCTTATAATACCACATTTGTACAACTTCCCGTGTCAATCACTAACGAACATATCTGTCATTCACAACAAACTTTTGTTTGAAAGACTTTTCCTCAATGAATAAGCTCACCATTAGCAACTTATTTATTAGCAATAAGTAGAGGACGGATAACACCCATAAAATGATTGTCATCCAAATCATCAAAATTAACCTCATTCACACCAAGAAGTTATACGATCTTTGTTTCAAATTCTGGCTCATTAGAATCATTATGCACCTTAGATTTTTCCTTTTCAACCACATCAATAAATTTTGAAGGCCATTGAAAATAGAGATGACCAAAACCAAGACAACTAAAACATCTTGTCTTAGAATTAGTACTCCCTTGAGAAGAAGAATTAGCACTAGCCAGAGATAATTTATTTGGAGTAAAAGTATTCTCTTGGAGTTTATTAGTGGGCTTACCTTGACTTGCATCTACGATAATTCTCTCGATCCGGGTTAAAGGAGCCATAGAAGATCTCACATAAGATCTCTTTTTCAACTCATCTTTCATCTGATAAGCAACCTGAACTACATCTGCAATGGTATAAAGTCTAATTGCAGTTAAACCCATAGAAATTTGTGAATTGAGACCTTGCCTATACATGACAATCATTACATCCTCAATTCATGAGAACTCTGATCGGGTGGCCAAGCTGTAAAACTTTCATCTATATTCTTGACAGACATGCTTCCCTGATTTAATTATGTGAACTATAGATGAGCTCGTTGCTTATAATTAGCCAACACAAAGTATCAGGTCTTAGCATTCTTCATATCATATGATCTATCAAAGTGATTTTGTTGGTACTTTACCCACCAAAATCTTGCTATACCTTTCAATTTTGATTCTGCAAAGAATACCTTCCTCTCATTGATCAAACGATACCACCTTAAGAAGCTTTTAATGCTATGTAATCAATCAGGAAATATCTCGTGAATATTGTTCCCGTGAAAATCTCCAACCTCTGATTTAACCCTTTTATCAAAATCAAACAATCTTGGGTCTTCCTGAACCGGGCCTTGTGGTAGAGGGACTTGTGCGACACTGGTTGTTGATTGATAGCCGATGACAATAAATCATGATTTGCATGCATCTCCACTCCTTTACCTTTTTTATCTAGGACAATGGCCATCAAAGCTTGCATATTTTCTTTTCGAGGCGATAGATGCTTGGAGAGAATTCACTGATCCGTGGAATGAATCTAATTGCGAATCATGTGCTTTAACTCTAGTACTTAACTCGGGATTGATCACCATCCTGATTGGAGTAAAATTTAGAGTTTTTTTTTTTAAATTCTAGGGTCAATCTATAATTTCAGAATTTTTGGGGCCAAAGTGTAATTTCTATAACTTTTGGGGATGAAAGTATAATTTCTGAAACTTGGGGGTGACTGTAATTTCATAAAATTTGGGGGTCAAACTGAAAATTTTAAAACTTTTGGGGGTGAAAGTGTAATTTATGAAACTTCTGTGGTAAAATCTATAATTTCAGGAGGTTTGGGGGTGTTTGTGTAATTTCAAAATTGCTGGGGTTTTGGATCTGAAATTTCTGAAATATAGGCTTGGCAGATGTGGGCTTAGGGGTTGATATTTTTTGAATTGGTGGGGCTGTGATGGGCTCTAGCTTGGGTAGAAATTTTGAATAAATTGGACCAAAGTTTTACCTAAATTTACCTCCCCAGTTAGCAGCTTCGGCAAGTCTTCTTGTCTTCCAGAAGTAGCTGATTGATACTTTCAATATTCAACTACCACAACAGTGCCGATCAAGAGATAGAGACACAGGCAACAAGAAGTCTGAAGAATCAAGGAGACAACAAAAAGTGAAGTGGATAATGACTATGAACAATGACAAGACAATATCTATGACGGTGAAGTAAGAAGATATTGAAGCAACAAAGAGAAAAAAGATTTGAATCCAAATTTCGTTTTGATACTAAACTGATGTAGGATGGGGAAGGATTAGAAATCACAGAATCGAAAAAGAAGAAAAAAGAAGAGGGGGTGGATGGGGTTTACCTCATCCTCGCAAGGAGCAGTGAAGAAACACACAAATTCTTCACGGAGAATTACTTTTTATTATATCACTCTTTAATAAAAATAGTTGGGATGTTACCATTATTTATTGGTCAAGTTCCCTACCAAAATAAAAACTATTCTCCTACTAAAATTCTAAAAGATTTTCATAATCAAACTCTCAAATCCCTATCCTACTAATACTCTATAATAATTTCTTAGTTAAACTCTAACTAATACTCATAACCAAACAAATACTTATAAATCAAATAATAATAATAAAACTACCAATTACACTTCCCTTAGGACAAAAAATTCCTAGTCTTTCTCCTAGGCTTCCAGAGTCGATTGTATTGGTCCAACCAACCAATGGGTATACCATCAGAAAGTACAAGGCTGAGAATAGGCCGTGCTCTCTTTAGAGTTATCTTTGTTTAGTCTTTTGGATATGGCAATTTACCATCGATGATGATAAGAAAAATAAGGGCTGAAGTAGCTAGTCCCTTTCTTTGGTTGTATTTTGAACTGATTCTTTCACCGGTATAGTCATGTACAATGTGGGCAACATGACATGGTGTGTGCATTTTTTTTTGTGCTACGATACGCACTTGACACTTTAAGGAACAATTCTGACATAGAATTAATGGGATGAAGAGGGCTAGGAAAAGATGAGGGAAGGAGCATGGTACAGTACATGCACCTGCTTGTACATGTATGATGTTTGCAAACCCATAAATTTGTTGTGATCGAAAAAGTTATGTATGAGTGGGCACTTCTTGTCAGAATCTAGAAATCTGCATTCTGTAGGTAGTTCCTTGGAACTTGGCTGATGGACATGATTCCCATCTTCCTTCACATGGTGGCCAGCACCAAGTATTGCATGACGTCGACATTTTAAAAATGTGCTATCAGTTAATTTCACCTAGACATCTTGCATACAGTCCGACAGCAGCTTTGGCAACAATTTAGGCATATCGAACAAGTTTATAAATGAGTATGATATCCTTATTAGTGTAGTATACCTGTCTAAGTATGCATTCACGTCTTATTGATCTTTGCATCTGGTGGCAGTTCATTGGTGGTGGCAAATGCTGGAGATTGTCGAGCAGTACTGTGTCGCCGAGGTAAAGCTATTGAGATGTCGAGGGATCACAAACCAGTTTGCTCCAAAGAAAGGAAGCGCATCGAAGCTTCTGGTGGGTATGTTTATGATGGTTATCTCAACGGACAGCTTAATGTTGCTCGTGCTTTGGGAGACTGGCACATGGATGGATTGAAAAGTAGGGATGGAGGGCCCCTTAGTGCAGAGCCCGAATTTATGAGCACAAGACTAACTGAAGAGGATGAGTTCCTCATTATAGGCTGCGATGGGATCTGGGATGTCTTTATGAGCCAAAATGCTGTGGACTTTGCTCGGAGAAGGCTTCTGGAGCACAACGACCCGGTGATGTGTAGCAGGGATCTGGTTAATGAAGCTTTGAAGAGAAAGAGTGGAGATAATTTATCAGTTGTGGTTGTTTGCTTCCAACCTCAAGCACCCCCTAACTTGGTTGTACCCCGCGGGAGAGTGCAGAGGAGCATATCTGCCGAGGGTTTGAAGGAGTTACAAAGCTTTTTGGATAGCTTGGGAAATTAAGATGATGACGAAGGTTTTTCTTATCTTTTTCACTCCTTTTTAATTCATATTGTTCTTGCTAGAGATTGGGAGAGAATCAATTGCCCAAATGTAACATATGCGGCTAACATGTTTTCTTTCTTTAGGTGACTCTGATCCATTTTATTCCAACCTTTTTTAGGCACTGCTAGGAATTCGAATGATTGACACCATTGTCTCTGATGTCATGTATTGAATCTTCTGCTTGAAACCTCGCCTTGTTTTATTTCATGTGACTACCTAAATGTATACTTTACGTGTTATTTTGTGAGTTTCATGCATGTTACGATCATCGCCCCTGCCCCTGCCCCTGCCCCTGCCCGGGCCTCGGCCTCTTTTGATCTTCTTTCCTCTTCCTTGTCTAACCATTCACCAACTTCTTCATCTTTGGTTTCACCATTGGAGGCGAATTTAGTAATGGAGTCAATGATAGACTAATGATAATAGTAATGCAGTCAATGATTCCAAAATGATGATGGTGATAGTGTGTGTGTAAGAGAGAGAGAGAGAGAGAGAGAGAGAGAGAGCTTGATGTTTATCTTCAATAGACAGGTTGATGTTTATCTTTAGCCAAAAAAAATCATTTATGGAGACAGAAGAGACTAATGGAATTGATTTGACATGCTGGAACTTCGGTCCTTTGTGAGGACAAGGAATTTTCAAGTTCTAAAATATAGGACCTCAGAAATTAGGGTAACGGAAAGGAATTCACAGCCTATCATATGCCATATTCAGATTACAGATCCAAATAACTCTATTATAAATAGCCCAAGCTTTAATTCTGTATACTCGTTGCCATTTGGCTCTTCTCTCTCTGTCGTTGCCGGACAAAACCTCTAATCCTGTTCCGCACACCATCTCTCTCTCTCTCCCTCTCCTAGTTACAGGACAGAACCTGTAATCCTGTAAGCACGAGGAGAGAGAAGAAATGGGTGGTAACTTTGCACTTGTTTCTTTGTTTTTGCTATCAGTTTCATGGGTGTGTTGTAATGCAGCATCTATTCATGAAGACTTTGTCCAGTGCATGTCCGAGCATTTAACTGGCAACCCCAACCCCACGGAATACATCTTCACCCCGGACTCGCCAACGTACAAATCTCGGTACGATGCTGCCCAGCAAAACACCCGATGGGTGAACTCCACAGTTCCGTTGCCAAAACCTACTCTTATCTTAATGCCCAACAATGAGACTCAAATCCAGGCGGCTGTACTGTGCAGTAGGCAGCTTGACCTGCAAATCAGAACCAAGAGTGGCGGCCATGACTACGAAGGCCAATCTTACCTCAGCAAGACACCTTTCATCCTCATTGACCTGGTCAATATGCGATCCATTGACATCAATGTGGAAGAACAAACTGCATGGGTTCAGACTGGGGCAACTCTTGGAGAACTTTACTATAATATTGGCATGAGAACAAAAACCCTTGCTTTTCCCGGAGGGTTATGCCCTAGTGTAGGCACTGGTGGACACATTAGCGGTGGAGGGTTTGGCGTTCTGCTAAGAAAGTTTGGCCTTGCAGCAGATAATGTTACAGATGCTCGCATAGTTGATGTCAATGGGCGGATTCTTGACCGAAAGACAATGGGCGAGGACTTGTTTTGGGCCATTAGAGGAGGTGGAGGGGCAAGCTTCGGAGTCATACTTTCCTGGAAACTAAAGCTGGTTCAAATTCCAGCCACAGTGACATATTTTAATATTGGTGTGTTTGGAAATGAAAACGTTACGAAATTAGTATATAAGTGGCAATATATTGCACATAAACTACCCAAAGATCTCTTCATCCGAGGCTTGGTGGCAACAAAAAAGACTCGTGATGAAAATAAGGTGATTAAGGAGAAGACAATCAAAGTTCAGTTTGAGTCGCTCTTTCTTGGAAGCAAATGGGATCTAATTCCATTACTAAACAACACGTTTCCTGAGTTGGGAGTGAAGCAAGAGGACCTCCAAGAAATGACATGGGTCCATGCAGCGGCATTCCGGCTCGGAGGTGGCGACGAGACGAAGAACACCTTGGACATGGTTTTACTGAACAGAACTGACATTTACAGGTCAAGTTACAAGGGGAAATCTGATTTTGTGACGACCCCGATTTCTCCGGAAGGTTTGGAAGGTATATGGGAGAAATTTTTGGAAGAAGACACTCAGGTTTACATGATAATTGATCCTTTTGGTGGGCAGATGAACAAAATATCAAAGTCTGCACTGCCATTTCCTCACAGGAAGGGCACTTTGTACAGCATACAGTACTTGGTGAAATGGTACAATAACAATGCAACCACAGATTCAATACATCAAAAGTGGATGAAGGACCTGTATGAGTACATGGCCCCTTATGTTTCTCAATCTCCTAGAGCTGCATACCTGAACTACAGGGATCTCGACCTCGGTTCGAACCAGGTGGGGAACACAAGCTATGCACAGGCTAAGGTTTGGGGAGAGAAGTACTTCAAGGGTAACTTTGAGAGGTTGGCAAGAGTGAAGAGCATGGTTGATCCAAGCAATTTCTTCAGAAATGAACAAAGCATCCCACTTCTTCCTGCAAAGGGGACAAAACAGTTCCATTAGAGAAGCATGGCCAGTGGCTTGTTGTTGAAGATTGTATTACATTACAAGTTTACATTCTTGAATTCAAGTTCAACCCGTGAAATGACATGCAAAATTGGGTTATAAACACAACATATACGTCACTTTTAAACTGGTAAACTATGACCTGATCTCATTTTACTCGCTCAACTATTGAGTTTTTCATATTATTTTCTTAATTACTTGAATTGGTTTCATTTTGCTCCAAAACTGAACATTGGTCATATCTCGGACAAAAACATGGTAGTTGAGGGTGCAATGCAAGTTAAGGAGAATAATTGAGGGGTAAAAGCATCATATGCCCTTATCATGAATTGTTAAAACAGTTGGAGAGACCTTTTGGATTTAACCCATTCATTTAGGAGATTTACACTATCATCTAAGGTAAAGAAAAGTGGAAAATTTATCAAGGCCCTTATCATCCTATTCTATCTAGATATGGGTAATGCTTCGATGCTTCAAAAATCACTTTTAAGCATTCAAACGTCATAAATTTTCAATGTAATCATTAAAAAGGCAACGAAATGCATAGATATGTTTTTTGCCCTTTGCTTAATATATCTACTTTTAAATGAAAACACTATAAAGTCGCATAAACTCCATATTTAACTATTGTAAGTGGTTTGAGAATTTGAATTTTACATTGTAACCATAAATTTAAAGGCACGTGATTTATGATTTCTTGTTATAAAAGAAAAATGGGTTCGAGATGAATGTTATATATATCATTTATTTGTACAACCTTTATATATCACCTCAATATAAATCACTAGATTAGTAGGTTTCATTAAATATTTGATGGTTGAGATTACATCGCATCAAATGTTGTAGATGAGATGATGCACATATCATTACTATTGTTAAGACAATCCAAATATGAGGAGGTGGATCCACTCGACACCATTTGTTAGGATAAAATGGGTCATACTCTTGCTATTGTTTTTTCCAAGTTGGAGCGGGTGGCATTGTCAAGGACCATGTAGGATAAGGGTTGTGGACTTTTCCAAGAAAGCTGACACTTTCCAAGCTATTATTGAAAAAACTTATCGCAGATTTCTGCCTCATGGAATCAATTATCCGAGTGTGGCATTTTATAAATATAAAGTCAACAACCCCACTTTTGTTAAACGTTCCAGCAATTCATAAAAATAGCCTCCAAATTATACGAAGTTCACAATTTGAACTTAAAAACGAGATTGTTGACTCCACTTTTTAATAAAACTAGAATTATTTACCTTAAAAATGCTGAATCAGTAACTCAATTTTTTAGAAAGTAACGTAATTTCATAATTAAGTTTAAAAATATCATAAATTGATCAATACATTTATAAAATATCGTACTCATGTAATTGACTGCGTCCTCATGAATTGGGTTGTTTTTTTTGGTGGTGGTAGTAGTAGGGGTTGGGGGGTTATATATTCTCAAATTTCATGAAAATTATAATTATTTGTCATGATTGACCAATAAGTTGAAGGAATCTTTGATCAACATCGATGTTTATGTCTACCAATATTTTTTCTGGAGAATAATTAATATGGTCAATTATGGCATTCTTGAACCCCACGACGGCACGTGTATTGGATACCACGTGGCATTTGGATTTAAACATTTCCTATGAAGATAACAATGTGTTTGAGAAAGGAAAAAAATTTCATTTTCTCTATATTTCTAATGCTTTGTTTTGTAGGAATTATGGAAAATAAGAGAGATGAAAAACAATAGGGATGCATTTTCTATCATTCAATAAAAGAATATAGAAATGATACACTTTTTTTTCTTTGTGTCCGGTAGGATAGATGAAAAATAAAAATACTTTTTTTTTGTGCTTGGTAAGATGGAAAAAATTATTTTTTATTTTAATTTTTTTTAAAAAAGTATAAAGGGAAAAATCCATTTTACCCCCTCGTAGTTTGTGCCTTGAGCAGATAACCCCCCTGTCATTTGGAAATATGCAGATAACCTCACTATTGTTATGGACTAAACTGCAACTCTCACTCCGTTAAACGGTGATTGTAAAAGTACTATAATACCCTTAAATATATATGTGGTCTACCCAAGAGACTCAACCCTAAATTTCGTCTACCCAGAACACACGAAGTCTTTCTCTTCTCTCTCTCTACCAGCCCTTGAACCCACGAAAATTTAGGGCTTTGATTTTCTGGTATTGTCGAAATTAGGGCTTCGATTTCGTGATGATTTGAAGTTAGGGCTTCGATTTGTTGATGATTTGAAGTTAAGGCTTCGATTTGTTGATGATTTGAAGTTAGGGCTTCGATTGACCAGTCAAATAGGCAGAAGATCCAGGGCCAAAAATAAGGTTAGCTTATTTCTAGCTTTCATTATACTATATTATGCATCGAGTGAAAATCTTTGTGTTTGTGGCATAGATTTGTTGTTTATTGGCTTAGTGGTCCTACCACTAAGGATTTTCCTTTTAAATATTTGATTTTTTTGGGTTGTGGTCATACCAAAAGGTTCCATCTGTGGGTGTTTTTTCTAGTTTGTGGTCCAAACACATGTTATGTGGTCATTTTGGATGGGTAAAAGGGGACAGAGGTTTTCCCACTGTTTTGATTTTTTTGGGTTTGTGGTCATACCAAACGGTTTCATCTGTGGGTGTTTTTTCTAGTTTGTGGTCCTATCACATGTTGTGTGGTCATTTTGGATGGGTAAAAGGGGACAAAGGTTTTCCCACTGTTTTGTTTATTAATGTACATCTTTTAATGCAGAATGGGTTGGGACAAATTTGTTGTCGAACTGCATCATGGGGGAAAGTTCACGTGGACACCAAAAATCGTTTACAAAGGTGGTACTGTAAGTATGATCGAAGATTGTGAACCAGACAAATTTTCTTTGCTTGAGATTATAGACATGTATGTAACAGTAGGAGGAGAAGGGGTGAATGTTGACATATATTATAGGGTTCCTGGGTGCAGTTTGGACATGGGAGTAAAGCAAATGAGGTCTGACTGTGATGTTATTGAGTTACTAAAATGTTATGAAGACCTGCCAGTAGTTGTAATATACATTGATGAAGTTGACGTTAATGTCAACAAACAGACTCAAAACAGTGATACATTTGAGACTGATTCTAATGACAGTGACTATGTACTGAATACCTCTGAATGTTATGACAGTGACGAGGATAGTAAAGACCCTAGTTGGATTTATGAAGACCTAGAAGGTCCAGATGATGATGACATTTTCAGAAGTGTCTGTCCACCTAATGGGGTTGAAGTGTCTGTTAATGAAGCGTCTATTAATGAAGATGTTGGACAATCTCAGTCAAATGTAAATGTGCAAGTGGATGAGGAATGGTGTGCTGAGATAGGAAATGAAGAGGAGCTACTCAGTGTAAAAGGGTCATCTGATGAAGAAGGTGATGGGTACCCTGAGTTCAATGAGAGAATGATGCTTGATCCCAAACTTGTGGTTGGGATGAAATTTTCATCTCCTCAGGCTTTTAGAAAACTACTTAGGGAATACAATGTGAAGAATGGGTATGACATCAAATACTTGAAAAATGAAAATAGGAGAATCACTGCTATTTGCAAGTATGGGTGTGACTGGAGGATACATGCTTCACCAATTGGAGGGAGCAAAACTTTTCAGTTGAAGACACTAAAAGGCTCACATTCATGTGGTAGGCACTATGAGAACAAGCAAGCCAACTCAGCATATTTGGGAACCAAGTATGTGGATGAGGTGAGAGATAATCCTAACATAAAGGTTGCCTCATTTGCCAAGAAAATAAAGAGAGACTTAATGTTGAATTCGAGCAGGTTTCAATGTTACAGGGCGAAAAGGAAGGCTAAAGAGGTAATAGCAGGTGATGTGGCTGAGCAATATGTTAGACTGTGGGACTACTGTGAGACAGTTAGAAAACATAACCCCAATAGCACACTTCTATTGAAACCTGAACATGTATCCTTGCAACCTACCTTTCAGAGAATGTATTGGAGTTTGGGAGCCATGAAAGAAGGATTTGTTGCTGGTTGTAGACCTATTATAGGTCTTGATGGTTGCCATTTGAAAGGGATATATGGAGGCCAACTACTTAGTGCAATAGGTAGAGATGGAAATGATAACATGTTCCCAATTGCTTTAGCAGTTGTTGAGATTGAGTGTAAAGATTCTTGGAGTTGGTTTCTAACTGAATTGACAAGAGACTTGGGAAGTCATGAGGATATGGGTTGGGAGTTTATTTCTGATAGACAAAAAGGCCTTGTGGAGACATTTGAGCAACTGATGCCTGCAACACCCCATAGATACTGTCTCAGACATATGTATAGCAATTTCAAGTCTAAGTATAAGGGTGTAGAGTTGAAGACTTTTTTCTGGAAAGCTGCATCAACTGCCAGTGTGAATGACTTTAAATATTGGATGGCTAAGATAGAGCATGTTGACAAGAATGCTGCTGAGTGGTTGCAGCGTGTCAACCCCGCTATGTGGACTAGATCACACTTCTCTACGAGAAGTAAATGTGATATTTTGGTGAACAACTTATCTGAATCGTTTAATTCATATATTCTTGAAGCAAGAGATATGCCCATAATTAGTATGTTTGAGTGGATTCGGAGGAAACTGATGAGCAGAATACAAGTAAGGAGGAAGGGGATAGAAAATTATCCTGGGTTAATATGTCCTCGTATTCAGGAAAAACTGGAACGAAACAAGGTTGATTCGAGGAATTGTTTTCCTACTTGGTGTGGTGAGCTTGAGTTTGAGGTGGATCAGTTTGATAAGGTGTTCATAGTAGATCTTATGGCAAGAACATGTACTTGCAAAATGTGGGAGTTATCTGGGCTACCTTGCTGCCATGCGATAGGTGCCATACAATCAAATAATGAGCTACCAGAGACATATGTGCATGGATGTTACACCAAAACTATATATATGGCAGCATATGCACACATGATACATTCAGTCCCTGGCATGCATGATTATGTTCGTACTGGAATACATCCATTGAAACCCCCATTACTCCGAAAACTACCTGGAAGACCAAAAAAAATGAGGAGAAGGGATGCAGATGAGCCTAGAAACCCCCATAAGGCTTCTAGGAGAAAACTTAATATCTCATGTGCAAAATGCTTGAAGACTGGTCACAACAAACGATCATGCAAGAACAGGATTCATCCTAAATCAAAGTTATTGAGGGTAAGAGTGATTTTTTTTAATATCATTTGTGCATTATTTTTGTTTTTTTTAAAACACACTAATTATTTTTTTTTTGGTATTATAGAAATCCACTGATGGTGCAGCCTCCACTGATGGTGCTGCCTCAAATGCTGCTACAGCTTGCAATACTGCCACCAATGTTGCTGCTTTAAATGCTGATGCACCCTCCACTGCTGCTGTCTCAACTGTTCCTACCACCAATGTTGCTGCTTCAAATGCTGATGCACCCTCCACTGCTGCTGTCTCAACTGCTCCTACCACCAATGTTGCTGCCTCCAATGCTGATGCACTTTCCACTGCTGCTGCCTCAACTGCTGCTACCACCAATGTTGCTGCCTCCAGTGCTGATGCACCCTCCACTGCTGCTATCTCAACTGCTCCTGTCACCAATGTTGCTGCCTCAACTTCACCCTCCACTGCTGGTCAAGCCTCCAATTGTGCTGCATCCTGCACTGTTGACAAGTATATCCAACTTGTTCAACCTGCTGCAAATGTGCACAAAACATGTATATCCAACTTATTGGATAGAATTAGGGCTAAGAAAACATCATAGTTAAGTTTGAATATTTTTTTCTCTATGTTATATCAAAAGAGCCTTTTGAAAATATGTTATGTGCTCTTTTGATTGTGCACAGTCTATGTGCTCTTTTGATTGTATTGAACATGTATTTCCTTTTGGTTATATGGGAAAATGGTTGTGAGCTATGGATTGCTCATTTTGGTTATATGTGGTTATATGTCAGGCAATCTATACAAGTCCGATATTGTGTCAAATAGACATTTCATTAGATAAAACACATTCACATTACATTAAATACAAACTAGTCCTTCAAACAGACTCAAAACCTGGGCCTTGACGAATGGCCGGCTAGACAACATATTTTTAGTTCTTGCTTAAGACTAAAACCAATACTGCCAAACAAATTGCAGGTACAATAAACATTCTCCTTAGCATAGACTTCATGACCACTTGATCAGACTTCATGGCCTCCTGATCAGACTTCATGGCCTCCTGGTTAGCTTCAAGCATCATCACCCTATTACTTATCTCTGCAATTTCAGCATTATTTGGAGTGGTAGCCATACCAGTCGAGATGCCCGCAACTGAAATGGGATAACACCATGCCCAAAATTCACAACTTTTAGTCCCGCAAACATAATACAATCTTCCCTTTGACGGTTTCTCGGAATCAACCACTTTAATTATCGCTTTACGCCCACAGCCACAAATTTGGGTACTGAACCTCAAATCCATAGGCTCCCCTCCCCTAGAGGTACTTGAGTATGACATCTAATTATAACAAAACATTATTATGAAGTTGTTACATATATTTTAAATGAAAATAAGTAGAATAAGAAATGCATACAAAATAAATTAAATTAACTTTTTATGGTAGCTTGCTTCCTCCAGCTCCAACAGAAACAGAAAGGTGGGTACTCCAGCCGAAGGAAATGAAATGCTGTGGGATTTTATCATAGCATTAGAGGGGCATTTTGGACATTTGCGTATATTTATTTTGGAGGGAAACTGATTTCTTCTTTCGTCAATCGCCAACTGAGCGAGTCCAGGACACTGCCGTCTTTTTTGACGGAAAACGCGAGAGTTGCAGTTTAGTCCATAACAATAGGGAGGTTATCTGCATATTTCCAAATGACAGGGGGGTTATCTGCTCAAGGCACAAACTACGAGGGGTTAAAATGGATTTTCCCCAAGTATAAATACATATTTTACTATTGTAATTATATATGAAATTAATGTATACATAATATATATATATATATATATATATATATATCAAGTGATAGATAAAACAAATAAGATACATTTCAACATATATAATTAATTTTTCATCTACTTTACTTCCGATTTTGGAGGTATTGATTTTGGAGAGTTGTAAGGAATGCTCATCCATCCACTTTTCCATCATTAATTTCTTACCAAATATGATGTTTTGTCGATCCCTCAAACTTTCTATCATTTCATTTTTCATCGTACCAAACAGAGCATTAATCTATTATAATGCTCACCAGAATGGACCTCTTTTATTTTTAGGATTCACACACACAAAAAAAAAATTAAATTAGACCTACATGGATGCTTATGCATTAAGTAATATTCAGAATTTGGTGTGCGTAGTGAGACTTTAACTTTGAACTCGACGTAGGTGTGGTGGGATGTATTACAAATAGTTGTTTGGTATTGAAAAATAATGCTCTCTGACGAATATGTGGAGTGGTTTATCTACATATCCATTATATGTACAAAAAAAAAAAAAAAGGAACAAGAAGAAGAAAAAGAAGCGTTGACTAAACATTACTAGAGTCCTTCCCTTTTCTCTTCTTTTTTTTTTCCTCAGAATTTTCTTTCTACTTGAGAGAGGGAAGGTGTTTGGGATTGGGGGTAAAGTTCAATTGATATAGCTATTTGTGATATGAAAACGGATACAATTACATTGATAAATGGCCTCACAGGCTAAAGCCCACTATGAAGGACATGACATGTATAGGCTCGTAATCGAATACACAAGTGAAAATAACAAGTCAATTTTTTGAGTTTGTATAGTATTACTCTTGCATGAGCGATTATTGGTAATACAAGCGGATAGTGGCACCAAGGGTGAAAACGTTTGCCAATCATTGGAGAGAGAGTGAGGAAACAAAACTACAACCAAAGAGGGGTTAGAACGGAGCCAAATGTGTATCTGACGTTTCCTCACTGACAGTCAAGTCAATCATGAGAATGAGGGAGGCAAACAAAATCTCAAGTGTGGTATGGATTACGTACATGTGGTATTAGATTCAAGAGGTATTTATAATCAAGGGTGTTTGATTTGTGCTGAAAATGAGGTTGTCAGACAAGTTGGATGGTCTAACGTGTCAGAGGGCAGACTATCCCAACTCAATCGTCCATGGAGATGGTAGGGGGCTAGCCCCTCTTGACTGCGGATCAACAACCCTTGAGCCGCACCATTACTGTGTCTTGAGCCGTACACTTGTAGTTCCCTTGGGAATGGAAGTCGAGCTATTAAAGTCTATTAATGCTTGACACCGAGCATTAATGCAACTTTCTTCATTGAATGCCTTTAATTGATCGATTCTAACCTTTGTCCATTTGGGGCATGCATAGGACCGATCATTAAATGGGCAAGTCCATCAATGTGTCATATAATTAATCTCATTATTCAAAGCTGGTAATTTTATGCTTGTCCTCCTTAGACTCCTTGTGTCAGAGGGTTGTGCAACCATTATTCTTTGAGACATCCACTTTTTATGTCTTTTTAGACATGTCAGATTGTGTTTGATGGGTCCAGCTGTCATGTACCATTAATGCTCACTCCCAAGTATTAATATCGTCTGAAGAATTGACTTATTTTCCGTAGGACAAGTCCCTCACCACTCACTCTCTTTGTCCTCTTTGGTGTGTTTGGATAGTGGATTAAGGTAGGTTAACACCTATAAAAATAGGTTATTAAGACAGTGAGCCTTATAAAACCTTTGTTTGAGAAACACTTTTTAAAATGAATTACAATCCCGAGTCAAACCTTGACCCGATTACAACAATGACATTTAACCCCCATAAGTTTCAATTAACCCACCCCCATCGGTTACAAACCCAGGCACTAGGTTACCCTCCCCACAAACATATTTGCTCCTGTCTCTCTTCAGCCACTCATCTCTCTCTTTTTCTCCTTAGCTCGTCCAATGGCCCTGTTTTACATTCGGCGAAGATGATCGTGGTATTCGAGAAAGACGATCGTAGAATTAGACGAAGAAGACGACATCGTTGGATTGAGGTAAGTCTCTCTCTCTCTTCTCTCTTTAGACCTAACAAAGAACAAATCTGCTAGTTCACCTGCGGCCAAGCATGCATCTTCAATCCACTGACGTCCACGCTGCCGTCACCTGGGGCGTCGCCACTGCTACCACCACCCTTTGTGTCGTCCAGTTCCGTGTTTCTCAACCTCACAAAACCACTCAATCTTAACTCGTGAGATTCGATTTTCACATTTCATGTATGTTGATCAGGATTTCTATTTGTCCAATTATTTTTTTTGACGACATTCTGTTAAACTATGCGGTTTGCGGTATGCTTGATCCTATTTGGACTTTGAAATTGGGAATTTGGTTATGTTTTTGTTGTAGATCGAGGAGATGAAAGTAATTGTTTGGGTAGACCATGTATATTAGAAGTAAATTATTAATTTTTGATTTTTAATCCATACATGTGGTCTATTTTGTTGCTGATAATTACTTGTAGTATATCGCCTTTAATTTTGAGGAATATTGATTGGTTTTCCTTCTTAGTCGTCTTGTCTGTGCTGATCTTCTTTAGTGATGAATTAATCATCTGAGCTTGAACTAGAAACTGGAAGGAAGAGTAAGTACAGGGTTTGTATGATCACGGGATAATTTATGTGGTGAAATCACAATAGACATTTTTAGTTGCTGGTTTTGTGAAAGTAGTCTTCAACTTCAATGCTCTGTAGTTATTTACGGAGCTTCTAATTCTTTTTGACTCATATATCTTTGGATTAAATGACTCTGGTCGTATTCATATTCAACATCTGAACAAGCTTAATATATGCTCAGTTCCCTCATTGAATTCTTAATAAAAGAATTGATGTTGCATTGTGAGATAAGTTTAAGGCTGTTTGTGATTGATGTTAAATTTAGTGTAACATTGTCATTATGTGATAGTTTTAAAGTTATTATTCCCCACATAGGCATGTGTACAGGGGTGCCAATACGATAGCAAACTTTCTGGCTTCTTTTGCTGTTAAGGCTGAGTGTTTTACTGATTTCTCAGTAAGAGGAAGGTTGCTGGTGGGAAGGAAGACTGCTATTACAGCAGGACCAGTCAGCTCTGCCTACTGTTAGGAGGAAAATAGTTGTAGTGGGTGGTCAGCAGTCTGAAGTGCAGCTGTAGGTGTTGTTTGTTGTTATGTCTGAGCAGTTGGATCAATTCACATCTGCAAGGAGGAAGAGTGCATACTCAACAGCTGGACAAATAGGTTTTTCAATATCAGTGGTGTTCTGCTATTATATGGCAGATCGTCTCTTTATCAAGAGTTATCTTGGGGTTTATTAAAGATCCATGAGCTGGATTATAAAGATCAGGAGGTGCAAAAATGTAGTTAAAATCATCTGGAAAGATTAAAGTCATTACTTGTATTTTTTCAAAACAATTTGTTCTTTGATTCTTGTAAATGTTTTTTCTATCAATAAAATGTTTCTATTCTTTTAAAAAAAATGTAACGAAATTTAGCAAAGTTTTACAATGGACCTGTTGTAGGTACTCTAAATTCATCATTGACACACACACACACACACACACACTGTTCTATGTTTGTCATGAGTTAAAGTTCACTTGAAACGAGTCTTGGCCATGTAAACTGCAAGAGCATTCCTTCACAGTGTTTTTCTTTTCATTGTGTTTGGTTTTATTAATTTCTTCTAATTCATGTGATTTCATCATTTCTCTCATTATAATCAATTTTTAAGAAATGAAATAAAGTGTAGATTTGTTTGAAAAAAAATTATTAACTCTCTTAAATTTTTTATTTTATTTTATTTTTATTTATTTATATGTATATGCGAAAAATGTATAATTTTATTAGGATAATTCACCAATCCAAACATAGGATAGAATAAATTTGGAATAGAATGGATAAAATCATGGGTAGAATGATAAATTATAACAAAATTATTTGTGTAATCTATGAGGCCCATTGAATTATACATTTATTTTCCAAACAAAGATTATGATTTGATATAACCCTGAGTTAGAGTTTTTAAATAGATGAGTAAGTTTAACTTCGATGGGTTAGAATATAATAAAAATATATATATCCTAACCTACTCCCATATTTTATTGTATCATTTATTGAAATAAAATTAAAATTAAAAATTTATTTTTTCTTTAAAAATCGTAATTAATATATAATTATATTATCTATTAAAATTTAATTTGGTCGTTTAAACGACCAAATTAAAATACCAAATTACCCCAATTAAACTTAAAATATATGTTGTCCATTACAGTTTGATCTCTTATTTAATATTTTAGTTTTATTCTAATAGATTGTGTAATTATATACTATGATTTTTTTAAAAACACCTTGATTTATATTTTTGATTTTATTTCAATAAATAAAATAATAGAACATGAATTTTGGTTGAAAAATTCATGTTCTATTATGAATGACTTAGACCCTTTGTTTGATTTTTTAGTTTTATTCCAATAGATAATATAATTGTATACTAATTAAGATTTTTTAATAAAAAATTAAAATTAAAATTAAAATTTTATTTTAATAAATGATACAATAGAACATGAATTTTGGTTGTAAAATTTAAAATATTTGATATTCTATCTTTGAATATAGTATGTTTGGTCTAAGTATAATGTTTTAAACTTAAGGGGTCTAATTATTATATACCTACAAACTTCATAAGGGTTTAAGTGTAATTTATTAATGAATATATTTATATAAGGGGTCTAAGTGTTACGTTTACAAACTTCAGGGGTATGTATGTAATATTTGAAATGTCAGGGGGTCTGAGTGTAATTTTTCCTATTATTTACAAGTAAAAAAATTTAAGGTTAATTGCACTTGAGGTCTTCAAAGTAAGAAATTTGTCTCATTTTGGTTTCTAATATTTCAATTGCATCATTTTGGTCATTGAAGTATTCAATATATTTATATATAACCAGTCAAGCACGCAGTGTCCAGATTGCTAAGGATTTTTTTATCATAAACTTATCACGTGATACTTAAATATGAATAAAAATATAATCTAGATAACTCTTAACCAAATTTTTACACAAATTTTGGTTAAATAGCTACCTAAATTATATAATTTTGATTATGAGTTATTCAAATTTTGGTCAAAGCTACAAATATTTCACATTTTTTTGTCAAGAGCTACCCAAATTTTGTTTAAGAGCTATCAAAATTATTTTTTGTCCATATTTTGCTATTACATGACAAGTTTATGATAAAAAATCGTTAACAATTTGAACGTTGTTTAATTGAAAGATCATATAAAAACATATTTAATACTTTAGGGATCACAATGATACAATTGAAATATTAGAACCAAAATAAGATAAATATCATATTTTGAGGACTTCTAATGCAATTAACCCAAAAAATTAATCATATTTGTAAGTTTTTAGTTCTTTCAATTGATCAATGAAGGCACCTTCGTACTTGTGTTCTATTCTCGTATATTTTTTCTCCACACAAGTTTTGGTTTCAGTAAGAATATTATTTCTTGCCATTGATATCTTATCAATGGTGCTAGTTTGCCTTAATTTGATACGCATTCAACAAACCTTGTCCATTGCTACTAGGATTAATAATAGATCTCATCTAATATTAGAATCGATGGTTATTTCAACGATAGTGATGCATTAAATTAACAAATTGGGTCAACAAATCAAATATAAATAACATCATATAAACCTTATGATCCTCTTCAACAAGTCAAAAAGTATTTTGTTATCTTAGGGTAGTGTTTGGACCAAAAAATAAAAAATTATAAGAATATTTGAAACACTGATAGCTGGCGAATTGGAAGACATTAAAGAAGTGACACATAGCAGAATATAAGGAAAAGTGAGAGATGATCACCCACAACTTTATTTTAAAATAGGGGATAACTGTCTGGGAGTTACCATCAAAGACAAACGTTGATGGAGAAAAAATCGTCAAAGATAATGACTATAAAACGCAAACGATGATGAAGTTGAAGGATACATTCAAACTCCTACATGACCTACAATCTGGTCATTTTTAGGAGTAATGTGAAATTAGTTTTATAAAATAGTTAATGATGTAATTAAAACTGTTAATTCAGTCTTTCTGTAACTGAAACCCATTCGATTGGATCAATAAATGAATTCTCTTTTATTAGTTCATTGTTCGGTTTGTTTATCACTTTAAATTTCATCTAAGTCAGTCCTGGAACAAAGTAATTGAACCCACCACTAGCAATTGCCTCAAAATTTTCCATCGATCAAGTTTCCTTCGTCGATAACATCAAAATTTGGAGCAACAATCTTTTGGCATGCCCAATGAGACAACATTCCTAACTTGGATCAAGAAAAATTGTGAAAACAAGGAAACAGTATGAGATCGTATTTGGGACTAATGAAATAGTAGAAATGACGCCAACAAGGGACAATCATGAAACAAGTTCGAGTACCAATCCAGTTGAGTCTGCAAATCCTGAGAATAACCAAGATAGTTTACAAATGCAAGAGTTTATGCAGAATTTAAAACAGGTACTGTACAATCCCAATTCTAGCATAAGGCAAAAATTAGTTATGCCATGCATGAGTTAATAGATGTCTAAACACTAGTGTCAGGATCAATTAATCAGAAATCAAACACTACAATTAGAAACCAAGTGGTGGAGGAAGGAAATTCCAGTCCTGTGATATTCCTGTAGAAAGCCAGAGACCACCACAAGTAGTCACCAATGAAAGATCAATTGTATCACACCAAAACCACTTTAACATGGTGTTCAATGGAGAGCCTGTCAAAGTATTCCTAAATTTATTCCTAGTGAGAAATCCTAGGGGAATGAATGAGCTAAGGATGACCCCTGAATTTCTTAAAAGGGGTCGTGAGAGGCATGTTATGCCCCCAATGGAACCAATAGAGGAATACCCAAGGGCATAGGGGCAACCCTTTCACCAAATGGAGTTTATAAAACCTTACCCACCATGGATTGACTATGAGGAATACTTGACCTTGAAAGTGGGTTAAATAACCAAGGAATTCCTAAGAATAGGAAAGGGTATCATTTTTTGTAACTCGGTTGATTACCGAAGTCATCTCCTCAAAGAAAATGAATGGTTCAAGAGGTGATGGTTAAAGAAAATAAAAAACCTTAAATTTTGAGAGTTGATTGGATAAATTAATTGCTTAAAGAAATAACAATTAAAGAAAATAGTCAATTGATAAGTAGAGATCACTTCACCTTGAATAGGCATTTTGACACAAACCCTATAACTCACTTAAAATTGTGGTCAAGTGAGCTCAAGCGGTAGATATTTGTTTAACACCCAATTATAAATGATAAATGTGTATTTAAAATAATTAAATTAATTAGAAGAAATTCACTTCAATTGCAGTGATTACAAGAATTACTCGTATCAAGTCTTAGTTGTCGACGAGTAAGCAAGAAGATATAGAAAATGATAGTGTCTTCAATTTAAATCATTTAATTAATCTAAATAACTTGACAGTAGACAAGCTCTAGTTTTAATTCAAAATTTCTAATTCACAGATGAGACTATTTTATCCGATCAAACCAGTAAGTGACTACCCACTCATGACTGCATTGAAATTGGAAATAATTAAAGAAGCTATCACTGTAAATGAAAGTAAAAAGATAAGAACTGAAATTATAAGAAAAATAAATACCTTTTATTGAAATTGCAATGAATGTAAATCGTTTGCAAAAAAAAACTAAGAGTAACTACGTTGCAAGAATGTAATACTTGAATAAACAAAACATGAAAAATAAGACAATTGAGTAAGCTTAATAGAAGAAGAAGAAGAAGAAGAAGAAGAAGAAAAAGATCGAAAACCCTAGGAAAAAGAAAAGAGAAGAACGGTGAATTGAAAGATCAAATGAAGCTCTCTGTCTCTCTCTCTTGCTTGGTTTGGGTATTTATAGGAGATTTTTTGCTGACTTTTTCTCCCTTTAGTCCACCAATTACGGCCCTCGAAATAAGTTAGCTGATTTCCTTTCTTAGGAGTCTTGATTACCGAAATACAATAACCTATCGATAGGAAGCAGAAAATGACCAACCAGTAGGATTGTTCACTTGTTTTTATTTCTACTGGTTGCCTTGCTCTCCTGCTAGTAGAACATTTTTCTGTTTTCAACCTACTAGTAGGACAATACCCACCTACTAGTAGAACTACCCTCTATTTTAAACCTACCAATAGAATTGAAGTCCCAATAGGATTGAACTCCTATTGGTTGAACCATCTTCAGGCTTTAGTTGTATCAGTAGAAGACCTACCAGCAAAAAGGGTTTTTTTTTCTCAATTCTGCTTGCTATGGTCTTGGCTTCATTCCTGGACCTCTTAGCTCATCTTTCAAGTTCTCTATGACATTGAAACATGTGTAATTTCACGTTCTTAGACCAATTCACCTATAAACATACAAATTCACTATAAAATATAAAATTCAACTAAAATAAATGAATAAAGTAATTAACATGACTAAGATAAAAGTTTATGAAGCTTATAATATGTAATATTATGCTCTCGTCAAGGAATTCTCAAAGGGATATAAGATCCCAAAATTCTATCTCTTCTATAGCGAAGAGAATCAATCTACGATAGAATATGTAGGAAAGTTCAGTTTCCAATATGGGGAAGTCAGAAACAACAGGAATTTAAAAATGAAGTTATTTACATGTCACTAACAAGAATAGCCTTTACTTGGTTCATAAACCTGCCTACTAATTCAATTCAAACGTGACAAGAGATGGAAGAGCAATTTCATGCTCAGTTCTTTAGAAATGAACCAGAAATGTCAATGACAGATTTGTCAAGGTTAAGGCATAGATCGAATAAATCTGCAAAATAATACATCAAAAGATTCAAGAAGGATAGAAGCGAATGTCATGTTTACTTGCTTGCAATGGAGTTAGTAAAGTTGACCAAGAATGGTTTAAACTTCGAATTAAGAAAGAAATTTGAAGGAATGAAGTTCAGAGATTTTTTTGAACTCTCAGTCAAAACTACTAGATATGAAATGTTTCTTAGAAAAGAGCAACAGAGAAAAAATAGTTTATTAGAAACTTATTTTCAAGACTTCGATAGAGAGGTTAAATAGATGTGCCACAAATCATAGGGAAGACAACAATCAAGTGTGATACCCTAAAAAAGATTGAAGATGCTATCGCTATGCCATCCGGTCATCCTTTTAAAAAAGAATTACCTCCAACCTCTAGGTAGTATTCATTTAACTTGTCGATGACATATGCTCTCTTTGATGAGATGATCAACTAGAAATTCTTAATCCTGTCTCAAGGACATAGTATCCCACTAAAAAGGACAGAGAAGGGAAAAAATACAACAAATGAAATAATTCATTTAGACACTCGACTAAAAATTGCATCACCTTTAGAAATCATGTGTGAGACTTAATCAGAAAAGGGATGCTTAAATATTCCACAAAAGATAAAGAAACCATGGGAGTAAATAAAAATCTTTTTTTCCAAAAGAAGTAAATGTTAATATATTTCTACTAATGTGTAGAGGGCAAAAAGGTTGTCAGTTTGTTGGTTGACAAATAAAGGATTGCCCCCAATATGAGAATGTCAATTCACAGTAGACTTGGTCTTAGAGAGGAGGAGCCATTGGTTATGTGTTTCAAATGTGTTAAAGAAATAGTCAAATCAGATGCAATATCACTTGATCATGTGGTAAGAGAATTCACTGACAATGGGCTTCAATTCAGCACCAAAGCTAAAGGGAATTGGCATATCTACAATGGCCTGGAAAAGATATTTGATGAAGCAGACTTAGACATCTTTTAGGTAAAGAAAAGATTCCAATCTGGTCCCCATTATTTCCTCGACACTAAGAGGGATGCAAAGGGCATTAATTACCAAGGCCAAGCCAAGGGGAAAGAAAATACAAGGAATTGACTACTCTGTAAGACCATCGATGGTCAAAGAAACAATTTGGCAGTTGATCAAAAGGCAAGAATGCCAAGAGCAACAAAACCCAAAAAGGAAGGGAAGATTTGAATGTATCACAAAAGTTAGGTCTAGAACAGTGAATCCCCTTGGTTCATGATGAAAAATGGAACCATATTCAACACCCAAAGTTTCCATCTGGGGCATGGTACTTGCCACTCAACAAAACTTGGAAGAGGAGAGAGCAAATGAAGTTTGTTGCTTGAGTGAGTAGGCAAAATCCTAATCCTTTTTAGGCCTATTCAAGGCCAAGTCCATCGATGGGAAAACAAAACCCCACCTGGACAAGGGAGTAACAAAATAAGATCAAAGAGGTCCAAATTAAGAAAAAACATCTTGGATAAGAAGATTGTTGAATTTACACATATATTGGCTCTGTATGAAGGAGACATAGAGAAAGTGTCAGTAGATTCATCAGCAAAAGGAAAAGAGAAGATCGAAGAAGATAAGTGCATGCTTTCAAAAGAGAAATAGTTGGACTTTGAGGATATAGAGTCCTTCCTCAGAGATAATGCAGTATGCAATATGATATTTGCTCTGATTGATGCATTCAAGGCTAAGCCAAGACAGCCAAGTCAATTGGCAAGAGATGTGTAAGACAACACTAAATCAGTACCAGTATTTGCAAAAACAGTGAAATAGTTTGCACCTGATGAAAGGTCTTATATACATAGAGCCAAGAGGACAAAGCTTTCTTCGAAAATCCCAAAACCCTTGCCCTACATGGTCCATGACAATACCACTTGCTCCACCTTGAAAAAAACAATAGAGAGTGTGACACATTTTATCCTTAAAAATTATGTCTTAGTCATATCTATCACAAGGCTCACAAATGTTTTTCTTCAGGTACGTTACCTAAAACCTCTGTGTGTGAGTTGCACGAAAGGTTGCTTGCTCCTAACAAGTTGCATAGCTCCCCCTATATAGATGTGTAGCTTAGCTCCGAAGAAACAGGGACAGCTCCCCTTAGAAGAAAGGGGGGAGGACGAGGGGATCCACTTTCGCATATTTGGATTGTCTTAACAATAATAATGATATGTGTACCATCTCATCTACAACATTTGATTTGGCATAATCTCAACTATCAAATATTCAATAAGTTTAATGAGACTTACTAATCGAATAGTTCATATTGAGATGATATATAAAGGTAGTATAGAAAAATAGTGAATATATCATTGATCTCGAACCCATTTTTCTTTTATAATTAGAAATCGTTAATCACGTGTCTTTAAATTTATGGTTACAATATAAAATTCAAATTCGCAAACCACTTGCAATAGTTAAATATGGAGTTCATGCAACTTTATAGTGTTTTCATTTAAAAGTTGATATATTAAGCAACGGGCAATATGTTTTAAATTAGTAATTTCCCTACAAAAATATATCTATGCATTTCATTGCCTTTTTAATGATTACATTGAAAATTTATGACGTTTGAATACTTAAAAGTAGGGGTGTCAAACGTGTCGTGTCGTGTGATTTCGTGTCGGGTTTGTTTCGGGTTTGTGTCAAAAATTCTTAAACACAAACCTGATATGTTTAATAAACGTGTCGAAATGTGTAAACACTAACCTGACCTGACTATTAAACGTGTTACCCGAACCTGACATGTTTAACACGTTTAATAAACATGTCAGGTTTGAGTTAACACATAATACGACATGTTAACATGCTTAACTTGTTTAACCCGATCTGTTTAACCCACATATCAAATTCTAATTGTTTAACAACTTTAAAAAAATCAAAAGATTTTATTGAATAAAACTTAAAGAATTACAAGAAGCAAAAGGAAACCAATTCTTAACATCCATTTCCAATTAAATGAATTTAATCCATCAAAAATATGAAGAAAAAAACTTGTTTTTGTTATTTTTATATATTTGGATAAATGGGTTAAACGGGTATGAAATGGGTAGGTCGGGTTCGGGTCGAATTATATTAACCTGTTTAAAATATACGGGTTAATCAGGTCAAAATCGAGTTGACCTGATTTTCGACATGAACTCAACCTGCTTTTTTTCATGTTTATACGTGTTGACTCATTTTTATCCATTGACCCATTTAATTTCGTGTTTGACCCATTTATTTCGTGTTCGGTTCGTGTCGTGTTAACGTGTCGTGTCAAAAATTGACAGCCCTACTTAAAAGTGATTTTTGAAGCATCGAAGCATTAGCCATTGTTTAGCCATCTAGATAGAATAGGATGATAAGGGCCTTGATAAATTTTCACTTTTCTTTACCTTAGATGATAGTGTAAATCTCCTAAATGAATGGCTTAAGTCCCAAAGGTCTCCCCAACTATTTTAACAATTCATGATTAGGACATATGATGTTTTTACCCCTCAATTATTCTCCTAAACTTACATTACACCCTCAACTACAATGTTTTTGTTCGAGATATGACCAATGTTCAGTTTTGGAGTAGTATGAAACCAATTCAAGTAATTAAGAAAATAATATGAGAAACTTAATAGGCGAGTGAGTAATGAGATCAGGTCATAGTTTACCGGTTCAAAGTGACTTATATGTTGTACTTCTAACCCAATTTTCCAGGTTATTTCAAGGGTTGAACTTGAATTCAAGAATTTAAACTTGTAATGTAATACAATCTTCAACTAGAAGCCACTGACCATGCTTCTTTAATGGAACTATTTTGTCCCCTTTGTAGGAAGAAGTGGGATGCTTTGTTCATTTCTGAAGAAATTTCTTGGATCAACCAAGCTCTTCACTCTTGCCAACCTCTCAAAGTTACCTTGAAGTACTTCTCTCCCTAAACCTTAGCCTGTGCATAGCTTGTGTTCCCCACCTGGTTCGAACCGAGGTCGAGATTCCTATAGTTCAGGTATGCAGCCCTAGGAGATTGAGAAACATAGGGGGCCATATACTCATACAGGTCTTTCATCCACTTTTGATGTCTTGAATATGTGGTTGCATTGTTATTGTACCATATCACCAAGTACTGTATGTTGTACAAAGTGCCCTTCCTGTGGGGAAATGGCAGTGAAGACTTTGAAATTTGGTTCATAGACCCACCAAAAGGATCAAGTTTATGTGCAATAAGTTGCCACTTATATACTAATTTTCAAACACACCAATATTAAAATATGTCACTGTAGCTGGAATTTGAACCAACTTTAGTTTCTAGGAAAGTATGACTCCGAAGCTTGCCCCTTCGCCTCCTCTAATAACCCAAAACAAGTCTTCGCCCATTGTCTTTCGGTCGAGAATTCGTCCATTGACATCAATTATGTGAGCATTTATAACATTATCTGCTGCAAGGCCAAACTTTCTTAGAAGAACGCCAAACCCTCCACCGCTAATGTGTCCACCAGTGCCTACACTAGGGCATAACCTTCCGGGAAAAGCAAGGGTTTTCGTTCTCATGCCAATATTGTAGTAAAGTTCTCCAAGAGTTGCCCCAGCCTGAACCCATGCAGTTTGTTCTTCCACGTTGATGTCAATGGATCGCATATTGACTAGGTCAATGAGGATGAAAGGTGTCTTGTTGAGATAAGATTGGCCTTGCAGTCATGGCCAAGGACGGATTTATTAGTGGGCTAAGGTGGTTTGAAGCCCAGAGTTTTTTTTTTAAAAAAATTACCACTAAGTAACAGCCCACCCCCCCTCCCAAAAAAAATCCCATCCAACCTAACCCAGCCCACTTGGAAAGCTCCCCAAAATCAGTCGGTCTCTCTCAGTTTCTTCTTTCTCACAGACTGTCTCTCAATCACTTCCCCCAAAATCATGTCGAATACATGCCGACAATATCTTTTCTTTCAGCCACTTCACTGCAAAAACCCTCCCCCCATCCCTCTTCTGGGCAAACACCATCTGAATAAGGTTTTGAAGACTTCGGTGGTTGAGAAAGTCAATCAATCGCGCCCGTAGATTCTGACTCTCTCGTCTCCGGTATAGGAGAGTGTTGATCAAATTGATATGAAGATGGTTGGGGGATTTCTAAAGAATTGATACTATTGCAAGAAGAAGATTCTTGAAGATGCTGAAGTTTTCATGTATGGGTAGTGTTTCTCCACTCTTTTGAGTCTTTTCTGTTCCTTTTCCTCTTTTTTTTTATGTATTTGTGCATTTTGAACTCCATTATTTTTTGAATTTTGTGTTTTTGTTTGTGGATTTCTAATTATTTTGTGATGCTAACAATTTTTTTAATTTCAAGGACGTCGTGCAAATACTTCCAGGCCTAGTAATGGTTCTGCTGATGATGGTCATGGGTCCAAAACTAATCTTGATGATGTACCATCATCAGAGGTGTGAGTTTGCAGTTTTGGTCTAACTTGCTATATCTCCTTTTTTAGTTAAATTGGATATCCACTAATGGATTCCTTGTTGAGCTTTTCCTCATGGTCTACGTTACTGTATAGTGTATTACTTGCTTTTGTGCTACAGTGTGCTGATGTTTTAAAATCAGTGCCATATTACAATGGAGAGTTCAAAGAAGGAACTAAGTTTTTTGATGTGTTCTTTTGAACTTAGCATTCCTGTTTGCATATTAAAGTTGATCCTTCTAGTTTCTTACATAATGTATGCACATGACATCCTTAAATTTTGGTTGCAAAAGAAAATTAGTGGATTAATTTCATTATGGCTTGGTATATACTATAAATTTGGGTAAACATATAGTAAGAATGACTAATAAAAGAAATTGCCATTTCAATCCAAGAAATTTTAATTTTAAGGATCTAAGTGGTTTTTTTTCCTAAGTTAAAGTACATAACACACTCTTTTTTTTTTCCATTTAATTATTAAGTTCATGGTTCACCCAGGGGCAACTTTTTGACATGGCTAATTTATTTGCCTTTTGAGTGCTAAAATTGAAATGCAAAGAAATTCCTATAAGCTTCGGATTTGATAATGCATGCAAGATAATTACTATTTTTGCTTTATTTTTTATTTTTTGCCTTTGACTTACGTTTTCATGCATTAATATTATGATTTGTTTGATTGATTTTTATAATGAACTTTTTTTCCAATATTAAATGATATACTTTAAATTTTGCTTGTTCTATGCCGAAACCAAGATCCTTTCCCACCCTTACCTTAACTTGAGATAAACAAAAATTTTAGCACCGCCCTTGGTCATGGCCGCCACTCTTGGTCCTGATTTGCAGGCCAAGCTGCCTGCTGCAGAGTACAGCCGCCGGGATTTGATTCTCATTGTTCGGCATTAAGATAAGAGTAGGTTTTTGCAACGGAATTGTGGAGTTCACCCATCGGGTGTTTTGCTGGTCAGCGTCGTACTGAGATTGGTACGTTGGTGAGTCCGGGGTGAAGATGTATTCCGTGGGGTTGGGGTTGCCAGTTAAATGCTCGGACATGCACTGGCCAAAGTGCTCATGAATAGATGTTGCATTACAACATACCCATGAAACTGATAGCAAAAACAAAGAAACAAGTGCGAAGTTACCACCTGTTTCTTCTCTCTCCTTGTGCTTACAGGATTATAGGTTCTGTCCTGTAACTAGGAGAGGGAAGGAGAGAGAGATAGTGTGGGGAACAGGATTAGAGGTTTTGTCCTGCAACGACAGAGATAAGAGCCAAATGGCAACGAGTACAACCTAATGATGTGACTTCAATGTAATTATTTGATTAGTTATGAGTTCAATATTAGATGGAGCTCCCAAAATAGAACTTGAAAATTCCTTGTCCTCACAAAGGACCGAAGTTCCAGCATGCCAAATCAATTCCATTAGTCTCCTGTCTTGAAAAATGATTTTTTTTTGTCTAAAGATAAACATGAAGCGCTCTCTCTCTCACACACACACACACTCACACACACTATCATCATCATCATTATTTTGGAATCATTGATTCTAAAGGGACGCATGACAGCTCATCAGCCCCTGAGGCGACACGTGGACAGATGTAGATGATGGAAAGCCGAGTTATGATACCGAGGACATTCACGAAGCCGAGTAGCGAAGCCGAGAGGAGGTATTTTCGTAAGGCCGAGTACACCTTCTGACAAATAATTAATGCGATGTGACCCAGCATTTATGACGACGTGAATGACTTAGACAGGGCAATGAATACGCCTCTGCACATGCGAAGACCCAAACTGACAACCATGAGTGGATACATTTATGGCTATGACTCCGAGCACAGAATTAGTGGTGATAGCCCCTAGGCGTCGACTGCTATGAAATAGGTGTCATATGCCATTCGTAGACAGTCTGGTACTCGGCGGTGGCAGGGAGTTCTCGGCGTGGCCCCGAGGGCTGGCCTCGCCCGCTGAGCATTAATGACATGATAATCCAGGTGAAAATCAATCATTACGCATCGGTGAGTCAGAAGAGCATTTAATGCTGAGGGGACCTCCGTATCAGAACAATCATTTCAAGTCCAGGTATAAATATCCTTCAGAAAAATGAACAAAGGGACGCAAAAATCAAAACCGAAAAACTACACTGAACTGAGCTGCTTCCCCCCATTCTTACTGACTTAAGCTTTGGAGGGGATAAGCCGGGCGGATGCCTGGCCTCCTTTTCCTAACCTTGTGGTTGTTTCAAGGTTCACCAACTGCACGATCGCTGCCTCAAACTGATTGCAGGAATTATCTCGTGCAATTTGGCGCTGTCTGTGGGAACCAAAAAAACTATCCTCCGTAGCGATTGCGTCATGGTGAACACTAGATCTCAAGGTGATGGGATGGGGAGTTTACGCGCGAGGAACGCGGAGGCTGCCCGCCTCCCAGTGGTCGTGGATTTGGGCCCAATGAATCGTTCCACAGGGGGTGAGCATTCCTCACAACGAACGTTTCCTGTAGATCAGGGTCCAGGGGGCAAGGCCCCTCAGCTCGTGACATCGTGGAAATGATGGAGAGACGTATGGAGAAGCGCATCAAAGAGCTCGAGAAAAACAACGCCAAGGTGAGGCGTAGGCTTGAGGAGTTCGAGCAGTCAGCGAATGCGAGCTGGCGTACACGAGAAATGGGGGCCCGAAGTCCTGGCTGAGAGAAACCCAGGAAAGTGGGGGCGGAGACCCCCGAGAGAAACCGACGCAAGCATTCAGCTGATAAGTAGGATCCGTGCAGCTGGGGAAAGCACGCCCCTGCCGGAGAGTTCGGAGCAGGTCGCCACGGTACCGGCCTCTCGTGTTGGGACCACCGCTATGAGGTTCCTCGAAAAGTCATGATGTCGAAATCTCAGGCGGAGTCAACCGCTAGAGGGCCAAGAGGGGCAAGGTACTCCTTAACACACTCCGATGACAGGCACCAAAAATCGCAGCCTATAGGGGATGACGAAGAGAAAATCTCTTCCCCCTTTGTCAAGTCTATTAGGGAAATCGAGATGCCGAAGAAATTTGCGGTTCCTCAATTCAAAGAATACGCTGGGAGAACTGACCCTGAGGGCCGCATTTGGCACTATAGACAACTAATGTCACTTTATGATACCGACTATAGGGTGTTGTGCCGGGTCTTTCCCATGAGTCTGGGAGACACCGCCATGAAGTGGTACGAGGGCCTGGCCCCCGAAAGCATCAGATCCTGGAAGCAGATGGTGGAGCTCTTTAAAACACATTTTACTACCAGTACTAAGAGGCCGAAAGACGTCGGCGCCTTGCTGACACTTAGGCGCAAGTGGGGAGAATCCCTTCGGCAGTACACAATAAGGTACTGGGAGGAGGTTAATGAAGTAGATGCATGTTCAGAGACAATGGCTGCGGCATCCTTCCGACTGGGGTTATTCCGAGATGCCGGCCTCTATAGGTCCCTGACCAAGAAAGTTTCAGAGGACATGAAAGACTTGATGGCGAGAATAGACAAATATGCACGAGTTGAGGAAGAGACCGTTGACCCTGAGAACAGAAGAGGAAGGGACCATGGGTCGATGCCGAGGAAGAGGGATAGGGAATAGCCGGCAAGGAGGGGCTCTCCTACAACACCTCCTAACCGACCGTCCTTCCAGGGGGTCCACACTGTGTTTAAAGAGCCTATCTATAGGATGCTGAGAAAAATACAGGACCGACCATATTTTAAATGGCCCTCGAAAATGCTAGCTAGTGGAGACCAAACAGCCCGGTGTTTCTATCATAAAGACGTGGGCCACATGACTGAAGATTGTAGGACATACAAATCCTTCCTCGAGCAATTGGTCCGATAGGGCCATCTTGGGGAGTTCATTGACCAGAGGCCTTGCCGGAGGATTACAGAAGAAAAGGCGGAGCCGCCCCAAGAGATCGTCCCCGTAATCGATGTTATACACATCTGTACCACCGAAAGACCATCATACAACGTTCTCCGAGCAAAGCTTAAGCGAGTCTCACAGGCGCAAAAAGTCAGAGAGGGTGAAAGGGAAGAGCAGTCATCCAAGAGACCCCGTCACGACGACGAGGTCATTAGCTTCTCTAAGACCGATTTAACTGGAGTGGCTCTCTCACGTGATGATGCACTAGTAATCACGTTACGAATTGGCAAGTTTGATGTTAGGAGGATGTTGATAGATTCAGGGAGTTCGTCCGAGGTGATGTACGAAGACCTCTTCTGAAAAATGGGCTTGACCCAAGCAGACTTGAAGCCCTTTCAGACGCCCCTTGTCAGTTTCGATGGGTCCAGTGCCTTCTCGCTATGCAAAATAACATTGATGGTGCGGGCGGCGGTTGTTTCGATTCCGGTAGAATTCTTAGTAATTGACTCCGATTCCCCGTACAACGCCATAATGGGGAGGACTTGGTTGCACGCTATGAGGGCAATTCACTCCAGCTATCATCAGAAAGTAAAGTTTCCCACCCCGCGCGGCGTTATGGAGATCCGGGGGGACCAATTGGCGGCAAAAAACTATTTTTATGCAGCCATGAGGACGGGGCTCAGTGCTCGGCCGGTAGATCGCATCCCCGAGGAGGTGGTCGCTAAATAGCAATCATAGTTCGGTCGGCTTGGGGTAGATGACCCGGCGGTGGATTCAGCCGATCGTTCCATCGAACCACTGATTAAAGTTCTCCTGAAACCCGACGATGAATCAATGTACTTCCTGGTGGGATCCTCCATGGACGACAGTGAACGGGCAGGGATGTCGTCTTTTTTGCGCCGAAACTCCGACATCTTTGCCTGGACCCAGGCTGACATGACGGGGGTCAGTCCCGATGTGATAACCCATCGCCTCCATGTTGATCCAAGCTTCAAGCAGGTGAAACAGAAGGCCCGTAGAACAGCTGGTGGATGCGACCGCGGGCCACCAACGCATCACCTTCATGGATGCTCGGGCAGGTTATCACCAGATACCATTGGAGGAAGTAGACCAGGAGAAGACAGTTTTCATTACGCTCGGAGGAATATATTGTTACACGGTAATGTCGTTTGGGCTAAAAAATGCGGGGGCCACTTACCAGGGCCTGATGAACAAGATGTTCAAGCCTTTACTTGGCGTAACTATGGAGGTATACATTGACAATATGTTAGTCAAAAGTAGGGATGGTGCTGACCATATCGGTGACCTCGGCGCCTCATTCTCCATACTTCGACGCTACGGTGTCAAGCTCAATCCCTCAAAGTGCGCCTTCGGGGTAAGCTCGGAGAAGTTTTTGGGGTACTTAGTGACACAAAGGGCATTGAGGCCAACCCCGAGCAGATTCAAGTGGTGCAAAACATTCAGGCGCCGAGGACTATGAAAGACGTCCAAAAGTTGACTGGCATGCTTGCCGCCCTTAACCGATTTATCTCTAAGTCTTCTGATAGGTGCTAATCATTTTTCGCCAAGCTCAGGGGAGCGGCGAATGGTGTCTGGGACGAGGACTGTGACCTGACGCTCGAAGGGATTAAGGAATGTCTTAAGCGCCCCCCGACTTTGTCTGTACCAGAAGCAGGGGAGACTCTCTACCTGTACTTGTCCGTTTCAGAGGAAGCTGTCAGTGGGGCTCTGGTAAGTGAGTGTGAAGGGGCGCAGAGGCCCATCTACTTCGTGAGTAAATCCCTCCTCGACGCCGAGACAAGATACTTGCTAATGGAAAAATTGGCCTTGGCCTTAGTCATCTCAGCGAGGAAGCTCAAACATTATTTCCAGGCGCACACCATAGAAGTATTGACCGATCGTCCCCTCAGGCATATTCTTCAAAGAGCTGATTTATCAGGAAGGATTGCCAAGTGGGCTGTACAGCTTGGGGAATTCGACATAAAGTACAAACCTCGTACTTCGATCAAGGGACAGGTCCTGGCTGACTTCGTTGCCGAGTTCTATGCGCCCGAGTCCCCACCGGAGGTCGATACTTTTGGAGTCTAGAGTCTTCACGTCGATGGTTTATCGAATGCAAGGGTGGCAGGAGTAGGTGTAGTACTGGCTAATTCAGAAGGATTCACAATAGAGCGAGCTATCAGATTGGGGTTCAAAGCTTCCAATAACGAAGCCGAGTACGAGGCACTGTTGGCAGGCTTGACGTAGCCTACTCGGTCGGGGTCAGAGAGCTGGAAGTTTTTTGCGACTCCCAGTTAGTAGTGAACCAGATCAGTGGTGATTTTGAGGTTCGGGACGCTAGGATGAAGGCATACTGCCAAAAGACGAAATCTAAGATGGAGAAATTCGAGAAGGTAGAAGTTTCTTAGATTTCGAGGGACCAGAACAACCACGCGGACGCCCTAGCTTCCTTGGCCTCGGCATTAGCCTCTGAGATAACTCAGCTTATTATTGTCGAGAACCGAGAGAAATCGAGCATAGAAAAGGCCGGTAGCAAGCAAGCGTTGGCGATAGAGACACTGTCAACTCCTTCAGGCTGGATGGAACCTATTATGGCATATCTGATGGAAGGCGTGCTCCCCGAGGATGCCAGGGAAGCAAGGAAGATCAGGCTGAAGGTTCCCAGGTTCTGGATATCCGCCGATCACAAACTATATAGGAAATCTTTCTCGGGACCCCATTTGCTTTGCGTCCCCGAGGAAAAAGTGGAACCCTTGCTCTACGAGATTCACGAGGGCGTATGTGGAAGCCACACGGGAGGCAGATCCCTTGCCCATCGAGCAATGACGCAAGGGTATTGGTGGCCTTACATGCAGAAAGATGCAAAGAGATACATCTGGAAATGCGAAAAGTGTCAGAAGTTCGCTCCCATCATCAGACAGCCGGCCACAGATCTGAATTTGTTGACTAGCCCATGGCCATTCTCTCAATAGGGAATAGATATCGTAGGCCCGTTCCCAAAGGCACCCTTAGGCAAGAAATTTCTATTGGTGGCTACAGATTATTTCACAAAGTGGATCGAAGCCGAACCCCTGATCCGTGTCAGAGATACCGAAACAAAGAAATTTGTATGGCAAAGCATAATCACCTGATTCGGGATTCCTAGGGTCATCGTCTCGGAGAACGGCACTCAATTCAACAGTGGCCCATTCAGGAAATTCTGCTCGGGATTTGGAATACGCAACTATTATTCCACCCCAGCCTACCCCCAGAGTAATGGGCAAGCAGAGGTGTCCAACAAGACTGTGTTGGCCGAAAATATGAAAAGACTCGAGAAAGCGAAAGGAAAGTGGACTGAGGAATTACTCAACGTACTATGGGCCTACAGGACCGCCCCGAGAACTTCAACAGGCGAAACGCCATTTGCCTTAACATATGGGGTCGAGGCCATCATTCCACTGGAAGTGGGGCTCCCGACGATTCGAAGCCAGGCATTTGAATTGGGAAACAATGACCAGATGCTTGCAAAAGACCTCGACCTAGCTGAAGAAAGGAGAGAACTGGAGTTTATCAAATTGCCAAGTACTAGGGCGAACTGTCTAGACAACATCAAAGGAAGGTCCGAACAAGGGATTTTAAAGTTGGTAACTTGGTGCTGAGGAGGGCAGTTGGCACTGCTCGAGAACCCGCCTAAGGGAAACTCGGGCTCAATTGGGAAGGCCCTTACAGAATAACCGCCGTGGGAGGCGCCGGCGCATATAGACTGCAGGATATGGATGGGAATGATATAATCCGACCTTGGAATATATCAAACCTAAAAAAATACTTTTCTTAAGACATATTCAATTCTCTATTTTCTGCTGGCCACGCGTCAGGCTCAAAGCCAGCACGAGACAAGCTCTCAGTCGCTAGGGGCACGGTCCCGAGGGGTGTAAGACTCCTTCCTTGGAGCCACGCTCTCAAAGCCAGCACGAGACGAGCTCTCGGTCGCTAGGGGCACGGTCCCGAGGGGTGTAAGACTCCTTCCTGGGAGCCACGCTCTCAAAACCAACACGAGACGAGCTCTCGGTCGCTAGGGACACGGTCCCGAGGGGTGTAAGACTCCCCCCTGAAGCAATGTTTTCGGTGAAACCCCAGAGACCCTGGTATTCAACCAGGTGACGGGAGCATGTCTCCTAAATGGAAAATGACCCTATGAAAGGGGGGTATTTTACTGTGAAACTCGAAACGACCTCTCAAAATCGAGACACTTTCGAAAAACATGGGGCAAGGTTGGTGACAGCGTGATGGAGATCAGCAGTTGAAGGATTTGCTCGTCTTCCATCCCCGGCCCGAGAATCGCACTGCATTCGTGGAAAAGACTTTGGAGTTGTCTTGAAATGCGAAGATGATGGATTAAATTCCCTACACTTAGGCTTACGTCAGAACGAGCAAGTCCATACCTCGGCCCCTATGGGTACGTGAAACCTTGCTTCCTTGGTTATTTCACTGTAACATACTAGCAGGTCCGTATATCGGCCTCGATGGGTACATGAGGCCCCGTTGCCTCAAGTACTTGCACATTTATGGTTCGTTTTCTAAACTGTTATGAGAGAAAAGGCGATAGAGCACATGTAAAGTAGAAATGACGGCGTGAAGGTGAATTATATCAAAACCGTGAACTAGGAAAATGATCGAAAATTTCATTATAAAATCAAAAAGGGGCTTTGCGTCCCCAGGAGCGTACATATTGAAAATAAAAAAAGGGGGGAGAACAAGCAGGGTGCCTTCCGCCGGGATCACCTCGCCTCATGGGCTGTGAGTTCTTCAGCGGGTGAGGGAGGATGGTCAGGATCTTGGCCGACGATCACCAAAGAAAGGCTATCTGAACCATCACTTACAGTAATGGCTAGGTCAGCCCCCTCGACGTTCGGCTGCGCCTCCGGGTGAACCTCGGCCTCTTCCACTACGGGAATGTCGTGCCTCTTGAAAAGTTCATCTCCTGGGTCCACCATAGCGGCATGCAGTGCGACCACCCATCCATCCCGGAAAGCCTTTTCTTTTGCCTCCTCGAAAACGGGGACCATCTGATCTTGAGTCTCCAACCATACTCGGCGGCATTCACTTAGAAGCCTCTGGTCCTCCTCCGCCTTCTCAGCCATCAAGGCGTCCACTCAGGCAGTTAGGTTCTTGATAAGGCCCTCAGATTCCTGGACCTTGCCCTCGGCCGTCGAGATCTGAAGCTCACACTCCTCGGCCCTCTTGATAGCCGCAGCCTCACTCACTTTCAAGTTTTGAAGCTCGGCATCCAGGGCGTCACGTTGACGGATCATCTTGGCGAGGTGCTTGGTCTGGTCAGCGATGGTCGCCTCCGCCTTCTTGACAAACTCATCTTTGGCCTTCGCTGCCCGATCGGCGTTCCGTGCCGCCTGCTTGTGCTCCCAAAAATGTTCGATGATGACCCCCCCATCTGCGGGCAGGCCTGGTGTGAAAAATAAAGAAACAGTTATTTGGACATCAATGAAACAAAACGGAATAGGAAAACACAATACTTACCACCAAATTGTTATGGAGAGCACTTAGGAGGAGCCGGTTCTCGGGCTGGCTCTCATGGACTCCCATATCTACGGCGAATTGGAGAGTCCCTGCCACGGCAAACACCACCTTCTGATCCTGCATAATGGAATCTGCCTCCAAAACATGTTGGCCCTGGCAGATCTCAGCTTTACACACCCATTCAGCAGATGTGGATGGCCCCGGGGCGTCGTGGCGATGTTTCTGCCGACGCTCCTTCGAGGGCCAGCTCTCTTCTTGAACCTCGGGGTCCCGAGACCTTTTTTCCCTTGTTTGTATTTCGGGGAGGGGAGCAAAAGGGTTTGAGGGAAGGCTCCCTGAAGGGGCTGGGGTGCGCCCCAATTGCTGACGAAGAGGAGCGGGAGGGGGCGCGTCCAAGCTTGGCCCGGAGGACGAGGGAATGAGAGGGCCAGTGCTCGGGGACCCTCCTAGTCCCGAGAGCCCGTTCCTCCGCCTAGAGGAAGCTGCTTCCATGTCGGCGGCGAAGAGAGGAGGAATGTTGAGCATCTCTTCTGGCGAGGAAGGGGCAGGTGAAGTAGTTCTCTCGGCATCTTCTTCAGAGGAGGAGAGGTCCTCCTAGCGTTTCAGATCGAAAAGTGGAGGAATCTGGGAGAATTGGCTGTAAGAAGGAGTGTAGCTGAGCAAAACGTGAACTGCTCGGGCAAACTCGTTCGATGGGTTGGACGACCAGACCTTCAACAAGTCGTCAAATCTGACTTGTGACCTCAAGGGCTGAGCAGAATCACGCCGATACCCTTCTGCAAAAGGAGAAACATGGTTAAAAACAGAGATTAGACCATGCCGAGAGAATTTCAGTTAATGCACAACACACCTTCATCTCTCGGCACTTTAGGGCAGTACAATCTGTCATACTCGGACCCTGTCCCCTTCTCCCAGCTTCCGCCAAGCATGACCAGATCGTCAAAATACCCCTTGTCTGAGTCTGGCATGTGGGTGACCAAGTACATGGAGGTATCCCTGGCTTTGAGGTAGTATCTTCCCCCGGCAATTAGCCTCAGGTCGTAGCAAAACAAAATCTCGTCTACCCCAAGCCGAGTATTGAGGGAAATTACCCCCATGACTATTCTAAAGAAGTTCACCCCGCACTGAAGGGGTAACATCTTCAGCTGCATTAACAACTTCAACACGAGGGGAGGAAGAGGGAAGGTCAACCCCCCTTCCACAATGGCCTTAGCGTAGAAAGGCATCATTTCCACACACCCTTGGTCCCTACTGTGAAGTGTGGGGTGAAAAGGGAAGGTGAACACGTGCTCAGGGATTTGGTATTTGGCGAAGGCATCTATGTTACCCTCGTTTACTACGGTCTTCTTTAGCTTGCGGGCTCTGGATGGTTGAGGGTCCCTCACCTTACCTCTACGATTTCTAGCCATGGGTAAAGATAATAGAAGAAGGAAAAGGGAAGACAGAACAGAGGGTACTTACAGGATGTTCTTCGCAGAAGAGTTCTCGGGAAAAGAAAGGATAGTGCTCGGGAGCTGAATTACTTGAAGGAAACTCGAATTTGCAAAGTTCTCAAATGACCAAGATTTCTCCTATTTATAGGCAGATGAGAAAGCGGGAATCGAGAAGACACTCATTATTAGAGGATTTGAAAAAGGCGGCTCAAGACGTGCAAGTAACCGTCCCTCGAATAAATGGTTGTGATTAGTAAGCCCCCACTCTCCTTACGCCACCTGTCCCACGCCGCATAAAGAGTGGAGGCTGGGGGGCAGTTGAAGGGACTCATGACAGCTCATCAGCCACCGAGGCTACACGTGGACAGATGTAGATGATGGAAAGCCGAGTTATGAGGCCGAGGACATTCACGAAGCCGAGTAGCGAAGCCGAGATGAGGTATTTCCATAAGGCCGAGTACAACTTTTGACAAACATTTAATGCGATGTGTCCCAGCATTTATGACGATGTGAATGACTTAGACAGGGCAATGAATGCACCTCTGCACATGCAAAGACCCAAACTGACAACCATGAATGGATGCATTTATGGCTACGACGCCGAGCACAGAATTAGTGGTGATAGCCCCTAGGCGCCGACTTCTATGAAATAGGTGTCAGATGTCGTTCGTAGACAGTCTGGTACTCAGCGGTGGCAGGGAGTTCTCGGCATGGCCCCGAGGGCTGGCCTCGCCTGCCGAGCATTAATGACACGGTAATCCAGGTGAAAATCAATCATTACGCATGGGTGAGTTAGAAGAGCATTTAATGCTGAGGGGAACTCCGTGTCAAAACAATCATTTCAAGTCCAGGTATAAATATCCTTCAGAAAAATGAACAAAGGGACGAAAAAATCAAAACCGAAAAACTACACTGAACTGAGCTGCTTTCCCCCATTCTTACTGACTTAAGCTTTGGAGGGGATAAGCCGGGCGGACGCCTGACCCCCTTTTCGTAACCTTGTGGTTGTTTCAGGGTTCACCAGCTACACGATCGCTGCCTCAAACTGATTGCAGGAATTATCCCGTGCAGATTCCATTACTAAATTCGCCTCCAATGGTGAAACCTAAGATGAAGCAAAAAGATCATATGCACATTTACATGTGTTGGTGGAGCCATCAACATGGCGCTGCTCAGAGGCCCTAACCTACAAAACAAAGAACTCCAACCCAGAAATTTATCCTTTGGATCAGGGGGTGAGAATTGGTTGTTGAGTTGTCTATATCGCTTTCGAAACAATAGTGGATTGACAATTCGGCAGGTATTCAGCTTTTGAAAATTTTCTTGTCTATTATTTTCATTTTTAATCAGTATCATTCTGTTTCAAATAGGACCTTATTTTCAGTTACTTTTAGATCTTTTTGGTTGTAACTCTTTGAACTCAATGTATCTTTACGAATTCAATGGTGCATGTGGTTGATTGATCTGGTTTGGAATTCTTCATGTTAACTATTAAATACTAGAATTTTATTTATTATTTTGGTTGGTTGGTAAGGTAAGGATTTGATTGTATGACTCACAGATCAACAAGAAGAATTGTATCGATCATGGTGGTTGTTTTATGTTTTTATTTTTCTGAATTGTAGATCTGGTCTATCTGGATCTAAGTTTTGAACTAAAAATCTTGGGTTTGAAAGGTCTATTCATAATGAGGAAGCAACATTTTTTTGTTATAGTTTTTTCGGTTTTAATTTCTTTATTTTTTCACATTTTTTGGTTTTTTGCTTTGTGCTTCTTTGGTTTGATTAGATTAGTGAATCATGAAATTTTTTGCTACTGAAGGAAGTTGAAGCTTACTGAGAACCATTTTCTCCTGTAATGTGGTCCTTCATCTATTATTTATTGCTTTTGGAATAGAACTGCTGCTTTCAAATCACAATCTGCAAGAAGGATTGTAATTTCATCTACACTCAGATTTCTATGATTTTTTAGTTACAAAAACTCGACTAACTATGTGAAGAAAATAGGAGAAATGGAACCAAAACCTTAAAAGGTTAAAAACGAACACTACGAATTCTATATGGTACATTAAAAAGAACTCTAAGTATCTTCTCTAGTAAAAAGTTTGCACATTTTGATAAAAGGAAGATATATAGTTATATCTCATTCTTATCTTTTCTGAAAATTGAAGGCCTTGATTGAGTAGGCAAAGATGAATCCAAACAGCGCAGGTATTCCGACAAGCGTATCACCGTCGTTAGTGTTCCAGCTAGCTAATACGTCATACATCTCCATTGATTAGTGTTCTTGCTGTTGAAAACATGCAGATGGAACAATAGCTAATATTATTAACCAAGATGTATTGATTTCTACAAGAAGATAATTTAGGTACTAGTCAATAATGGTAATAAATAGTTCATTTAACTTGCTTTGAGCTCTTTTAACGAATTGCTCGGACAGGAGTACGAAATTTATTCTTAGTTTGAGTTGTTTCAGTGCATCTTTGATTCTTTCTTTCATAATGAACAAAAAATTTAATGCAGGTATAACCCCATCTGTGATACTTTTCCACTTCGACTTGCCCACAGCATTGCAGAATAAGTAGAATGGGTTCTTGGACACCCAGATTATGTAAGTGATTTGTCCACATTTACATTAATTTATTGTTTGATAACGTCTTTTCGATGAAATTTTTTTTAAGCACAATACAATTTTGCTTGAAAGTAAAAACAGTTTAGTTACTGTTTTATAAAAATGATATACAACTAATTTAGTCCATAAACAATACACTTGTATTAAGAGTTGAATTATGGAGTCATAACAAATTAAAACTTTCTAATCTAATTTTATATTAAATTTTGGTGCTAAAAACACTTCTATATATGCATAAGTTCGGCACACGAATATTACGCTTTATCCATACTTCGATCCTATATTAAGACCATTGGGAGGGGGTGATATTATAATACAATTCAATAATATTATAGGTGTGATATAAGATTAGAAGAAAAGCATTAAGACATATATTAATACCAATGGGTATTATTTTTGGCTTGGAAAAAGTTATTTAGACCTAATTTTTTCAACCCAATCGATTACATTTGGTTGGATGGAAATTGTGTTTCATCTAACATTAGAACCACAATTAGTTCAATTTCTGCATTCAGTTAGGTACCTTATTAGATTCTCAAATCAGATCTTGATAGCAGTACAATTTTGGTTCACTTTTAATCTTGTATTTTCTTCGCTTATATAGGATTAACATAAATCACTTATGCAATCATTTCTTTTACAATATGGCAATAAAATGATTTGTTTTTGTAATACTATAGGTGGTGGTGGGTTTTGGGTGATGGTGGTTGGTCACAATGTTGGGTGGAGGAGACGATGGTGGGTGAGTGTTGGGCGATGGTGGTGGTGGTGGTGGTGATGGGGCAACTATGGTGATGGTTTGTGGTAGTAGTGACGGTGGTGGGTGATATTAGGCAGCATGGTGGGTGGTGCTAATAGTGTTGGGTGGGTAGTGGTGGTGGTCGGTAGTAATGGTGGGCGATGGTGGTGATGGAAGTGGACGGTGGTTATGGTGGTGGGTGGGCGACGACGACAGTGGTGATGGGCGACAATGGTTACGGTGGGTGGTGGTGTGGCAGGTGGTGATGGTTTGTGGCGACGGTGATTGTGTGGTAGTGGGTGGCACTGGATGGTGGTGGGTTCTGGTGATGGGTGTGGGTGGCAGCGGTGATGGGTGGTGGCAGTGATGGGTTTTGGGCGATGATGGTTTACTGCGATGATGACTGTGGTGGGTGGTAACGCATAATGGTGAAGGTGGGTGATAGTGGGCTGCGATGGTGTGTGGTGTTGGAGATGGAGTGGTGATGTTGGTCGGTGGTGGTTAGTGGTGGTGGGCGACAATGGGGATGGTAAGGGGTGGCGAATGGTGGTGCTGGCAGTGGGAAGATGATAATAATGATAATAAATATAAGAATATGATGATAGTGGGGATTTTTAAGTAATATCCTTCATTAAAGATTTTTTTGTCAAGTACTGATTTTATAAACTTTTGATCTTTAAAATGTTTAAATTCAACCTAGAACTTAAAAAGTGCCCGAACATTGACCTATGGTCCCTTCTCTTTTTATTGTGAAGTAAGACAAAGATTCATTTGTGGTTACACAGTTTAATTATTGATGGTGGAAAAAACAATACACCCTGAAGCAAAATTTGCATAAATTAACATGAGCTTCAAGTATGCAAAGACCCAACCCACAAGACTCAGTTAACCCTATCTTTGTGAAAGACATCAGATAATAAAATATCATTTCTTGAAAAGACAAGATGCAAGAATCAAAAGATATTTATGAGAACCTAAAGGGAGTTAAATGTAATAAACACATGAATTTAGTGAGTCAGAGCCTCTTGTCATGGTCATGTAATTTGAACTGAGTAAATTAGAAAGGCAATGCGATTCATTCTTCACAATTCAGAAAGGCACTACAATTCATTCTTTTGCATGAAGAACTGTCAGAAGTACAAAAGAAATGAAGTCTGGCTCAATTGATTACTAGTTGCTCGTGCATATTCGTATATATAGATGAGTACAGAGTAGTTTAAATTTCATTATCTAGATATATACAAGTATTCAAATATTTAAATATCTACTAACACAACAGTAACATAATACAAATATGCAGTGATTCACTAGATAACTATATCAACAACTAGATAACAATTGTAATATATTTATCTTGATGAGATGTTGATTTATTGGAACTAATATGTCTAACATCCCCCTTCAAGGTGATGGGAAGATCTCGAACCATCAGCTTGCCACGAAGGAGCAAAAATTTGGCTAAAGTGAGACCCTTTGTAAAAATGTCTGAAGGTTGAGCTGCTGTCGAGATATAACCTGCTTGTATATCTTCGTTAAATATCTTCTCCCTGATAAAATGATAGTCGACCTCAATATGTTTGGTACGGGCATGAAATACTGGATTTGAGGATAGAGCCATAACACCAAGATTATCTGCCCATAGGCAGGGAGCAATGTTTAGTGGTATGTGAAGTTCTTGAAAGAGCATGTGAAGCCAATAGAATTCAGCCACGGTGAATGTCATAGCCCTGTATTTCGCTTTTGTGCTTGATCTTGCTACAACGGGTTGCTTCTTGGCTGATCAAGAAATAAGGTAGGGACCAACATATATACAATAGCCAAATGTGGACTTCTTGTCATCAAGAGACCCTGCCCAATCAGAAGTTGAGACCATTAAGTTGCATGGAGCCCTTGCTGAAGTTGAGACCAAACTATAAGGTGACCTTTAGATACCGCAACACTCTCTTAGCTGCTATTAGATGGTCAGTGGTTGGGAAATGTAAGAATTGACTTAGCTGGTTCACACTGAAGGATATGTCAGGTCTGGTAAGTGTGAGATACTATAAAGCTCCAACCAAAGTTCTATATTTAGTAGGATCATTGAGGGGATCCCTTGAAAATTTGGAAAGTTTTGAATCTGAGATGCAAGTTGTGGAAGCTAGTTCAGCACCAGCCATCCTTGTGTAATATAATAGATCAATAACATATTTTCCTTGACTGAGATGGAGACCTTATGATGTTTTGGTGACCAGGGACCAAGGTCTTTGACAGCAAACTCAACACTAAGTTGAGTAATAAGATGATCAATGGAAGAAGAAGAATTACTTGCAACTATTATGTCATCAACATAAATGAGCACATAAAAGGAATTGTGAGCCAAATGGAATGTAAAAAGAGATGTATCAATTGTGGAGCCATTGAAGCCGAGAGCAAGTAAGGCTTGTGACAAGCTCAAAAACCAAGCTCTAGGAGCTTGTTTAAGTTCATAGATGGACTTCTATAATCTGCACACATGATCAGAGAGATGAGGATCCTTAAACCCTTTAGGTTGCTCCATGTAAACCTCCTCTTCAACAAAACCATGTAAAAAGGCATTAGAGATGTTAAGTTGCTTGATAAACCAGTCATGATGAATAGCCGATGCTAGTACCAATCTAATTGTGGTTGGTTTAATAACAGGGCTAAATATCTGGGTAGGTAAAGTCCACCCCCATCAATTTGATCAAATCATTTAGCCACTAATCTGGCCTTGTAACAGTCAATACTCGCATCTGATTTTTGTTTGAGTTTAAACACCCACTTATTCCTGAAAACTTTCTTATGGCAAGGTCATGGACATAAAGTCCAAGTTTTGTTGGCTATGCAGGCATTGTATTCAGCCTGCACAACATCAAGCCAATGTTGTTTCTTCATTGCTTCCTTATATGTTTGGGGTTCAGAAGTTAAAGTGAGGGCAGAGAGAGCTTGGAGGATATTTGGTGGAGTAGTAGAGATGGTAGTCTGGAAATTGCTTAGGTTTGGATGAATTGGTCATGGATCGTGTAATGATTTGAGTAGAGGAGGAGCCATGCAAATTTATGGTGGTTAGAGGAGTGGAAATAAGTGAAGGAAGTTGGAGACCAGGTGAGGAGGAAACAATTGGAGTTTCAAAGATAAGATCATTATGAAGAGCTGTTGGAGAAGGGGCAGGTTGTATTTATGAGATAAGAGCATTATGCGAAGCAGGTGGGCTTGTGTCATTTGAAAAACTAGGCTCAGGTGAGATAGATGAGGGGGATGTATCAATGGAATAGGTTGTGACAATGAATGTAGGAGGTATAATAATAGGAAAAGAAGAAACTAAATTAGGAGACAAGGGATCAGAGGGAGAACCTAATTGTGAGGCATTGATAGAAGAAGAAAAAACATCTTGCAAGGGTGAGGAAGTAGCAGCTGGAGCCCTTGTATCAGAATCAGGAAAATTCACTTCATCAAAGATGACGTGTCTAGAGATGTAGACTTTCTGAGAATTTAAATCCAAGCATCGATATCCCTTTTGATTTGAGCTATACCCGAGAAAAACACACTTGGTGCTTGTAAATGCTAATTTGTGGGGTTTATAAGGTCTAAATAAAGGGTAAGATGCATAACCAAAAGTCTTTAGTAATGAGTTTGAAAATCATCAAATGAAATTGGTTTGTCTTGGGTTGTAAAATTAAGAGATGTGATGAAGGTTTTAGTACTCTGCTGCAATGTTAGGAGCTGTCTTTTTGAGGTGGGAAATGCGAGATCTGGACTGAGGAGCAAATCTGCTAGCCAATGTATTCCAAACCATTTTGGATGTTGTCAATCGATAGACTGTGGAGAGGCTCTTCTCACTGAGAGTAGCATTTAACCAGGCCAAGATAAATTAATCTTTCTTCTACCAAACCAAGTAATCTGGGTTGAGATCAGAAGTAGATTTCCCAGTTGAATCAAGAAGATATTGAGAGGGACATATTTCTGACCCATCAACAATGCTTAGTAAGTCATTGCTTCTAAGCACAAGAATGAATTGGGTAGTCCAATTTAGATAATTGGTTCCATCTAGTTTGACAAAAACCAAATAGGTAATGTTTGGGATAACAAAAGAGGGATTGGATGAGGCCATATAGGATCGAGTTGTGTGAGCAATTAAGTTGCTCTGATACCAAGTCAGAAGTACAAAAGAAATGAAGTCTGGCTCAATTGATTACCAACTCCTTGTGTATATTCATATATATATAGAGATGAGTACAGAGTATTTTAAATTCCACTATCTAGATATATATACAAGTATTCAAATATTTAAATATCTACTAACAGAATACAAATCTGCAGTGAGGCACTAGATAACTATAGCAACAACTAGATAACAACTGTAATAGATTTATCTTGATGAGATGTTTATTTATCGGAACTGATATGTCTAACAAGAACAATCAAATCCAATCCAAATATCATTGCTAAGATAGATTTATATGGTAAATTTGCGCCACCAGCCATAGTTGTTTTAACTCATATCTAACTAATCAGTCAATTTGATTAACAATTTTCACAAAATATACTAAATAACTATCTCCGTGTCATTTCTAAATTTCATTGGAACATTGTGTTCTTTTGCTAAAACTCAGGATACATGTGTAAGTTACCTTGTGATGATACTAAAAATTAGCTAAGGTTAAGCTCGGACAACTCAATTCAGACATATAAGTTTGGACCGTGCAGCTCACAGTCACTAGATCGGGGTGTGCAGGTCGAGAATCTTCAGCAACGAGACTCTTGTGCATGCGATAACAACAACAGTTGACACCCTCCAGAAGGCCACGTCACGCCTAGAGAATATAACCCGTAACAGCCAAATATTTTGGCGTATGGGTTGCAGCCGTCTCAAGGGGAATCACGCTAATTACGCTAGGATGTCATTGATTACGGAAGGATCGTAGAGATCAAGCAAGCCAATCACGCAAGACAACTATACAGTATAAATAGGAGACAAGACCCTCCCATTTAAAATCAAGCAATTGTTTGTGAATCTACTTTGTGTAACCTCCTTGCCCCAATTAATAGAAAACTTCCCAAGAACAAGAGACTCTACTAGAGTGGACTAGCGAACTAATTAACCATTATAAATTCTCTGCCTATTCGTTTTCTGTCTAATTAAATCAATATTCAACCCCCAAGAGTCTAGAAACTTTGACTAGACACTCTAGTGATCCCCCAAATCTCCAAACAGTTCACCTTTGCTCAGCTACACAGAACACTCCATCACCTTGAATTATATATTAGTCCCCTAAAACAACTTTGTTTTCAACGAAGAACTGAAAACCACTAATTAATCATTCACCTTCAGCCTCAAGTCACAAAGCATAGTTAAACCCTATATGTGTGAAATAAAATATGGATGTATATATACATAACATGTGCAATGCAACTAGACTTCTCCAGAAAAAGGCATATACCAGTGTACGATTACGTAGACGGAGGCTCCAGCTCTTCAACTAAGCTGCAATCTACACCATCAGCTTCAAAAGCCAAAAGACAATTTTGGAGTTGGCAAGACAAGAATGTCCTCATGGGCATTATCCTGCTTCAAATCGATGTATCCTTAGTCTCAAAACCTGCAAGATATTTTCAATAGACTAGCATTGTTAGAGCATCTCCAAGAGGCTAGCTAAACATTCCCCTTTAGCTATTTTAGATAGTTTTTTTTTAAAACATGGCTCCAACAGACTAGCTAAAAGACTATCTAAAATAGATAACCCCTTTTTTCTAGATAAATGTAGCTAGCCCTATTTGTGGCTATCTAAAATAGATAAACCAATTTTCATTATATTTGTAGGTATATTTCATACATACATTCAGATTTATCTTTTTTTCATACCTACATCCAAATCTTCAAAAAAAAATCGGTGGATATATTTTACCCAATCTTTCTTTTGTTTATATTTTATCCAATCATGTGGATATTGGTTTACTTGATGGGTCTTGCCTGATTCGATACGCATTGAGTTCGTGTCAATATTCGTATTAATTAAAAACTATTTAATTTGACAACAACTAATATAACACTATTTAAAAAATTATAAAAAATTATAAAATTCTTATTTGTTATCTATAATACTCGTTAAATAATTATTTTTCTATCTATAGTACTCATTAATCATGTTATTAGTCGAACTTTAATTTGATCCATTTATTACTTGTGTCAACGAATCGTGTTATTTTCGGGTTCGTGTCGGGTTCGGTTAGAGTCGGATTCACCTTCGAGTCAAAAATTGACAACCTTATTAGTTTAATTGTTAATTTGTTTGTATTATTGATTATTAATTTTCTAAATTTTGATGACGTGGCGTAACACGTCATGTGACGTCATCAATATGGTGATGATATGACGTACTAAATAATATTTTAGATTTTATTATTAAATGTTAGTTGAAGTGGTTAGTTAAAATAGATAGTGTTGTTGGAGTGAGTTTGAAAAAATGATTAGTTAAAGTAGATAATACAATATTTAAATATATTTTGAGTAGCTATTTTAGATAGTCCTCTTAGAGTTGCTCTTAGGTACTAATGACGTGTTTGCCTACACTTCCCCCCATCTTCTATTTTGGAAATGTAATGAAAATTTCCCCCTTCTATTGTTAGAAAACCATAACAGACCCATATAAACTTGAAGCATTATTCATTTTTGTTGGGTACGATGGATAGAAAGATAGAGGGATTAATGTTCCATTATTTAGTATTGAAAGGAAATAGAAAGGAAAAAAAATAAATGCCAATTCAATTTACCATAATATCCTCAATATAAAATTCATGCAATTTTTTTATCATTATCAAATTTAGAAAATCTTAAAATTATTTTATATTATTTTCATAAAAATAATAACACAGATCTATGCCAAAAATAATATAGTAATTTACAACCATGAAGTTGTGTAGAATAATTAATACAAAAAAAAAACTATGTAGAATGATCAGTACCAAAAACAGAAAAATAGTTTTGTAGAATAATATCGTCATTCATTACTTTTTTCGCAGCACTTTATTTGGTTTAGTTTGAGTGACATGGTTGTACGTATATGTGTCAAACGTATCGGGTTAAACGATTACGTGTCGGGTTAAACGGAAAAACATATAAACTCATACACAACCCATTTAATAAACGGGTGAAAAACTTTAATTCGAACTATTTAATAAACGGGTAACACAACACAACCGCTTAATTATTAATTTATTATTATATTAATTTTATTTAAATAGTAAACGTGTGATAAACGAGTTGATAGGACTCACCTGAACATGACCTATTTATTAAACGTGTCTGACGAGTTAACTCGTTTATCATTCGAACCCGTTAAGGTCTCATCCAAACCCGCTTAATTTGTATCGATTAATCGTGTCGTGTCGAATTTTGACAGACCTAACTGTATGGGAAAAATTGAGTGTGTGAACACCGCACTAAAATAATGCACATAACAAAGGGTAAAAAAGTCAACTTAGCATGGCTTGTCTTGCATGCAGTTTTTCTCTTGAAAATTTTTTATGGGTGGGAAGGAGAATGATTTCCCCTCCCCTTTCCACTCCCTCCTATTTTTTCTTGGTACCATGAAAACTTTTTTCTTCCCTCCAATTTTCCTTCTTCCATTTTTCATTCACCCATTTTTTGACCATACCATATACATAGTTGGTGAAGTGTGACTAGAACCATACTTCAAGGATGCAAAGTATTATTTGACCTAATTTATTAAAATTTGGTTTTGTTATGTGAATTGATAAAAAAAAAGCATATATATTAATTTTGTGCTAACAATAATTAATGGTGTAGAGATATTTTTCTTTTGTTCTGGTAGATTCTCCATCTCAATAAAAGTTGTTTTTAGTTTGTGTTATCTTTTCATTAATTTTTGTTGTTCCGGGAAGGAGAGATATATGTGAATTTTTTCTCGTAATTATACATGTTGATTGCATGAGGGGTGAATAGGTTCTTAAACTTTAAGTTTGGATAATCATCAATTTTGAACCTATTACTACTGCAATTTCCTCTTTTCACAAAAATTAAAGAATTAATAGTGAGATCTCCCTTTTAGCCACAACGACCCCATGAACCCATAAAGATTAATGTATTGAATTTAGCAATTAATCATTTAACACTCAATCTTACACGAGAATCCCAATACTTGCATACTTCTGTCTAACCGAGCTTGAGCTTGAGTCTCAACTCAACAGTTGAGTTCAACCAATAACAATCATATTGAATCTTGATGATGCACAAAACTGTTTCGTGCGAGATCAATAGTCACGAGTGTACTTAATGAGTAGTAATGAACAATCAATGACAATCAAGTATGAAAAATAGTAAATAAGAGTAAACACATGATTTATAGTGGTTCGGTCTCGGATGACCTACGTCCACTTTTGGTAATGGCAGCAGTGACCGGCGTTCTTTATTGATGAATCTGGGTACTCCGGAGAGTTACAGTGCTTAAGAAGAGAGAGAGAATCTGAGAGAGAGTCGTGCCCTCAATATTGAGAGGGCTTACATTATATAGTTAGGATAAAAAAGGGTAAGGCGGTGGCGTGATAAAAAAGGTCTCCACCACTTTGGTAAGTCCTATTTTAGTATGACTCAATCTTCTCAATCTCAGTATCTTCTCCCTCGTGTTCCTATTCAGTCAGAGGATGATCCTGAGTTGGACGGAGCTCACTATTGCTCTTGATGTTGGACTTATGTTGGAGTTAAGTGGCCAAGGAGAGGACCACTTGGAGCCATATGGGTGGCGCCCCTTGGAAGAGCATGGGCGACGCCCACTTGGGGAGTTACAAGGGCGACGCCCACCTAGACCTGGACTTGAAGTGGACCTGGACCTGGACCTGGACCTGGCTTGGGTAGGCTTTGTTCTTGGACTTACGTTGGAGTACAAAAGCTATGAGGAGCAAGGTAGAACTAGGAGAGGACCAAAGGGCAAACTCACACCCTTAGAGTCACATGGGCAGCGCCTCTTGGTTCTTTGATGCGGGCATTGATTCCTTTGTCTTCCTTTGGACTCTCACCTCATGGGTCGACCCAACCTCGACTTTGGCCTCCTTTTGGGTTTTATAGGTTTATTTCTATTGGGTCTGGTCCAGTCAAATTTGGGCTCGTCAAATCTAAACAGACTTAAACCCGACAAACTCGGCTTGATTCCACAACTGGTCAATAGTGACAATTCTTTGGACAGCTGGTATTTAGTGCTCTCTTGATTGAATTGTAACTTAATTTTGTTGGACAAGAAACTCACGAACCTGGTGCCCAAGTCATTTTAGCTCGTTTCAGCCTCAAGTACACTTTTCCCAGCGTTTCCTGTACTTTCTCAGGGGAGAAAATTACTGACTACAATATGGTAAAACTCCTGTGATGGCACTTCTTCCCCATGGTTATCTTTGTCAAGGAATGGTGATTAACTTTTTTGAGAAAGAAAATCTGAAACATCACCTTAAAAGGCTATTAATTGATGATTAACATGTCTAGTCGATACGATGAACTAATTGGTATTCCACATGATCGTCTTATATTGATGGTGGTTCATACTTGAGTGGACTATTGTTCGCGTGCGAGGTTTAAATCTCTAATAGGAAGAGCGGCGTTAAAGAAAAAAAAAAAAACTTGACATATATGTTATGCGTCGTCTATAGACTATTTCTTTCAGTGAGATTACAGAGAAAAAAGTTCAAGTAATGTTTGGGCCACCATTGTTGTGTAGAAATTGCTAAATCCAAAAATATATTTCCCTAGAGATTCCTTATTCTAAACATTGCATTAAAGATCATAAATTAGATGCATTCTAGCAAGTGTGAGAAGACTATCATAGTTACTGCTCAAAATTTCTCATTTCTAATGGTTTATATATCAAATTCATTACATACAACGTAGATTATACAAGGACTCAAGTACGTATGGTTCTTTTTAATATAAAACTTGATTAATGACGTAACAAAGTAAGGGTAGTCGACTCAAAACCTAGAAAGGTTGAAAACAAATTTCAAAAAATAAAAAGCTTGGTATTTTACAAGGTAAATTGAGAAAACTCTTGCTATATTACATCATAAAATTTTGCAGATTTTGGTGACAGGATGATATATTTTTGTAACTCATTCTTATCTTTTCTGGAAATTGAAGGCCTTGATTGAGTAAGCAAAAATGAATCCAAATAGTACAGGTATTCCGACGATGATGATAGCAACATATCCTATGAAGTCATGTCTGTACCCAAAATAACTCCTTATAAAATCTTCTACAGTTTCACCTGTGTCAAGCTGGTGTTTAATGTCTCCAAACTGTGAAGCAATTAATCCATACAATGTCCAGGAGATGGGGCATGTATAATAGTACCATCTCCACCACACTGGAATCCTCTGTTAGACAGGAAAAATAGATGTGCTTAGTGCTTAGTGCTTGTGAGATAACATTCCATTTCTGAAGATATTTATGTGATCATTGGAACTTACTGTCTTTGGAATGATAAATCCTGAGAAAAGGTTCCAAATCGCATAGAAGGCAGATGAAACTATGGCAGCGATATTGTGGTTTGGAGTGACTGCCACGGTCATCATTCCATAGAATGTGAAGTATAAAAAGCTGAAGTACATGAAGAATAGATACCAAAAGAACTTGACAACAGTCCAGTCAAATCCAATCATTACGTATACAATGACCCCGTAGATGACTGTTTGAACCAAAACGTATGGGAGCTCAATCGCGACCTGTTTAGCAAAAAAGAGCCCATGAGGAGAAGATTTTTAAGATTCGTCGGAAAAATTGAGAATCTGTCTCCAATCTTTTCTAGTTATCTTTAAGTTTACCATGCTTAAGTTAATTTGTTACTAAATCAAGATTCATATCAGCAGTGATTCGAGCTGGATATCAAATAAAAAAATATGCTTCATATTCCACATTTTCTTGCATTTCTGGTAACCCAAGATTTTGTATCTGAAATGCTGCATGTATGACAGGATCTATTTTTTACTTACAAGTGACAGAGAAAAGATACAAGGTGAAGTAAAAAGGATCATAATTGATCATTATCAACAACTACTTGGTGACAGAATACCTTGTATGTTAAAAGAGAGGAGGAACTCAATAGCATGGTTTGGAAACAACTAACAAATAGTCGGGCTATAAGCTTAATCAGGGAAAATAGAGATGAGGAGATAAGAAAAGTGGTCTTTCCTATACACCCCAACAAAGCCCCTGGTCTAGATGGATTTAACGGATGTTTCTTTAGAGCATCATGGCTTATAATTGGCAAGGACATTTGTGCAGCACTCTAGGAGTTTTTTAGGGCAGGACAATTGTTTAAAGACAGTCTAGGAATTTTTTAGGGCAGGACAATTGTTGAAAAACATTAATAATACCATTCTAGCATTGGTGGCTAAAGTCCCTAATTCTACAAACATAGGGGACTTTAGACCAATATCATGTATAAAATCATATCTGAACTCATGCAAACAGATTAAAGGAGGTTCTGGGGGACGTCGCTTATCAACAACCAAGCTGGTATAATGGAAGAGCAAAGTGAGCAGATTGAGCAAAGTTTTGGTTTTGGTCATGGCCAGCTGCCCATTAAATATTTCGCTATCCCATTGATCTCCCCAAAGATAAGGGCAAAGGATTGTGCAGCCTTAGTTAAGAGGATTGAAGAAGCTGGACAGCAAAATGCCTCTCTTACGCAGGAAGGCTGCAATTAATAATCTCAGTCCTCTACAACATCCAAAGCTACTGGCTTTGCCATATCATACTTCCCAAAGGTGTCCCCAAAAGAATTGAGCAGTTGCATGGACAGGAAGTGAACTCAAAAAGGAGGAAATAAAGTTGCATGGGGAGACATTACAAGGCCTCAAGAAGGAGGATGATTGGACCGTAAAAAGCTTCATGACTGGAACAGAGTATTGATGATTAGATATATTTGGTATGTGTTCACTGATAATGCCAATCTCTGGGCAGAATGGGTAAGGACAAACAACTTAAAGAGGAAGAGCTTTTGGGAGGTTAAGAAACCCCCAAGTGTGCTCACGGAATTGGAGGAAGCTTCTTAAATTTAGAAATATTGCAAGGCCCCTCATTAAGCATGTGATAGGGGATGGGAAGTCAACCAGCTTGTGGCATGATAATTGGCACCCTCAAAGACCTCTTCTCAGATGGTCTAGCAGAATTGTGGTGGAATCTTGCTTCCCTACTTATGCAAAAGTGGAGGAAATCATCAATGGTTCTCTACGGGATTGGCCATCTAATCAGTCAACTGAGCTCATGAAAATTCAAAATTCAATGCCTTCTTACTCACCTAACCACCTAGTTGCTGATAAGATAAAGTGGCTACCTATAGTAAATGGGGTAAACTCTATTTTTTCAGCTTGGAATTTCTTGCACCAGGCCTGCACTGAGAATTTCATGGTTTAAACTCATTTAGTATCCCCAGTCCATACCTATATGAGATTTATAATTTGGTTAGCTATAAGAGAAAGGCTAAGTACCATGGGTTATGTGAAGAGATATAGACAGTTGTTGGTGACATCCTGCATTTTCTGCAGAAGAGTGGAAGAAAGTCATGTACATCTCTGTGTTGAATGTCCATTCACACGTGATATCTGGTTGAGGATTCTGCAAAAGTGTGGTGAAAGTATGGCGTGGCCCCAGTTAATCCAAACTTTAGCAGAGCAGGGGGAGGGCAAATATCTTAGAACTACTAGCCTAAAGCTATGCCTTGCAGCCGTGGTGTATAGCTTATGGAGGGAGAGAAATAGAAGAGTGTTTAAGAATGTGTTTAAGGATGCACCATCCATTTTCAGGAAAATCATTAATACTGTCCGCAACGAGTTGATTACTGTCACATGAAAGGAAACCCCCCAGAATCTCCAGCTTCTGCAAACATGGCAAATTATTCCACCTGGTGCTTAGCATTGTGGACAAACCTTGACAGGAGTGGTCTGTTTTTCGATTGCTTTTTTATGTGTAGAGCTTAATCTAAAAGAAGTCCTGTGCAACTAACAGAAATACAGAAAGATTAGACTCCCTTTGTTCTTAATGCTCCAGTAATGCTCTTTGCAGAACTGGACTGACTATACTTAACAGATGTACATTCTGGCCACTTGGGTTGTTCTGTTTTTGTACAAATTATCAATACAATTTACTTGCCCCCTCCCCCCCATAAAAAAAAAAAAAGATGCAAGCAATTTACCTGTCCAAAAGCATATGGCAAAGCTGAATACATCCCAGCAGCTCTTTCCCTATAAAAGACTGTTCTCTCTACAGCAACAACCGGCTGCACTGATGTAGAATTTTGTACACCAATAAAAAGGACAGCAGCATACATAGAACCCATTGCGTTAAAGATATCTTGTTGCCTTCTCCTGAGAATCCAAAGAATAAATTTATATTGATTTAGAAATGGGAAAACATATTTTAAACAACTAACACCATTCATTTTGGCTTCCAACAATCTGTATACCTTAGGGAGCCAATATCCCAGAATATTGTCCCAAACATTAAAGCTATGAAAGTCGTGAACATAAGTCTGACAGCAATGTATGAAGGGTTTCGCCAATATGACCAGTGTTGTTTCCATAGGCAAGCCATGCATTGGGTGAGGAAGGACTGTGAATATTGAGAGGGGAAATACAGATCTTTTGAACCTGGTGCAGGTGTACTGAGTTCCTTAATCATTGTTTTGTTTCTCCTGCATCATACATCCAAGGATATTAATTATAATAATAATAATTTGCCGTACTCTGAGGTCCAAAGCAATAACAAATTGCAAAAAAAATTGTCAAATCTTGACAATACTTTTTTCAAAATAAATAATTTCAAGCTCTTAGGTTTGCCGGATTTTTAACAATCCTGGGATCATGATTTCATTTTGGCCTTTTGAAATAGATAAACTGGAAATGAAGTTTGACAGGACTCTACCTTTGTAGTTCTGAGTTCTTGTACACTTCGGAAAATGTAACTGCAAGAGCTGCTTCGTGTGCTTCTGAAGTCACCTCCAACATCCAAGTTGCTGGATTATAACCATCTTTTATTTTATTAACTCCATTGATTCCCTTTAAGAAACATTTGTATATTTTAGAACTTTAGAGGAACATAATAGGCAACTTTGACGATATCATGCATTGTCCACCCTTACCTCGAAGTATTCGATAAGATGGGAAGAATGGCGGCCTATTGGACCTACATATATTTCTTCACCTCCTCGTTTTAAAAGAAATAGCTGCAGTTTATTTTTTATAAAGTTAGAAACCGAAGGAGATTATTGGATCCTTAACCTTGAAAAAGATTAGTCACCTCATCAAAAGCATCAAAAATATCGATGCTTGGCTGGTGGATAGTGCACACTACGGTTCGTCCTGTATCCACTGTGTTTCTTACTGTTCTCATTACAATTGCTGCTGCCCTAGCATCAAGGCCTGAGGTTGGTTCATCCATGAATATTATAGATGGGTTGGCCACTAGCTCTACCGCAATTGTCAGCCTCTTGCGCTGCTCAGTTGAAAGACCATTCACACCAGGCAATCCAACAAGTGCTTCCCGCAATGGAGCCAGCTCCACAAGCTCCATGACCTCCTCAACAAACATCTGCATTGCATTCAGGTACATTTACAGTCAAATGCAATATGGCAAAACTACAAATAAAAGCCTGGGTTTGTATACTGCATTTTATAATTAGAAGTCACCTTTCTGGTTGCGGTGTCAACTTCAGGAGGCAACCGAAGCCAGGCGGAATATTGTAAGGACTCGTAAACTGTGACATGTGGAGAGTGAATATCAGTTTGCTCACAATATCCTGCTATGCGAGCAAATGTTTCTTGCTTCTTCGGGTGTCCTGATATAGTGATCCTTCCTTCAATATATCCACCTGTTTTTCTTCCAGCCAAGACATCCATCAGAGTAGTCTTACCAGCCCCACTAACACCCATTAGAGCTGTAAGAATTCCTGGCCTAAAAGCACCACTAACTCCTTTCAAAAGTTCTAGCCGGTCTTCAGGAACATCCTGAGTTTTCATTTCCTGCAAGCAGAGAAATACTTTCATCATGTGCAAGCTACCAACTATGGAGGGTGAACATAATTTCAGAATCATGAACTGGCAAAAGGAATGTCAACAAGACCAACTTTAACAATAGCAACAAAATCTTGGATGAAACTTGGAGATTACTTTGCTTGTGACCATGAAGCTGAGCCATATATGCATTTAACAATAAGAATAAGGCTAGCTTTTATGCTGCATACAACTCAGGAATTACCAAACATGCAAACAATCCCATCCAAACACAACACATTTTCAAAACCAAAAATACCTGTGGCATATCAACTGCATATCTGATATCATCAAAAGTGATGGAAAGAGGTTCAAAAGGTAAAACCATTCCCTGCTTCCTGTTTGGGTCATTTTGACTAATGTTACCTACTCTTGATGACATTGACCTTGATGATACATTTCTTCGAACTTCACTTCCCCTTTCTGTGAATTTCAAATTTGACTGTTAGTAGAAAACCACACAATTTGCAAACGAAGCACATTAAAGTGCAATTACCTACCTGAAGAGCTCTTCCTTCTCGACGATATTTCAATAAGCTCTCCTGTTGTGCTAGCATTTCTCTCAGCTAAGGTTTCTTCTGATAGAATTGCCTGTGGCTTTCCGAATGCTGCATCATATATTAATGCATTTATTGGGATAAGCTGAACTCCATAGGCTTTGTTGAGTTCTGTATTGGAGTATTATAACTAAGTTTCAAAAAATGAATGAATTAGAAGCTCACGGTCGAGATAGATTAGAGCCAAAGTGAAGAGGAAATTGAATACAAAAACATATCCAATCAGAGCTCCTATTCCAATCCAGTACCACCGTGCTTCAGGAAAAATGCCACGAGACTTCAAGACTGTTACTCCTAATGGTTCAGTGGAATTAGGAAGAACCTATAAAACAGATATTGCCGTAGGATTTAGATTAAATTACCTCAGAATATTATTCCCCCCTTTTTCTTTTGGTTGAAAAAGTCCAAATTCAAGGAAGTGATGCTTACATGTCTCCAGCTTTTCCCAAGGAACTCGTTCACAGTTATTGCAGTTTGCCCATACATCATGGGTGAGAACCAATAACCCCATAACCACCATTTCTTTATGTCGTCTATGGAATAAAAAGCAGTTCTTATGTTTAGCAACATCGACAAGAAGAATATATACATACCTTTTGTGTGTGCGTGTACTTTATGGTGGGGGGGGGGGGGGTTGGAGAGGGGGCATACATATAAATATAGACATACACACACACACATTCACATATTGGATTCATAGCTTTTACCATGTGACAAGATGAATCCACCCATAACAAAAACTGTAAGTAATGCAAATGAGCCAAATGTATTGGCAACTATGATGCTCCTTCCTAATGCCCCCAAGAAACGGAACATTGCAGAAGCCATCTGGTTTAACCATATGAGCAGCAAGAATTGTCTGAAAAACCTGCCATTATGAATACTAATAAGAAACTGAAACATATGAAGCATTTTGAATGGATTTTGTGATTAATTACCTCCCAACATCTGAATCAAAACCTATGACATAATAAGTCATGCATATCCAAATGCAAACTTCAATGAGTGTAATTGGGATCTTGAGGATCCATGTAGGCAGAGAATAAGCCCAAGCAGGAAAGAAGAGGAGGTCCCTTTGCTTGTAAAATACAGGAAGTTTCAAAATGCTCAAGGCAAGCTCTGAGAATCCATTAAACATAATAACAACCACAACAAAAAATAGAGCACCCATGAAAACCACGCCATCTGTTTGTGTACTCTTGTGCATCTCCGTTCGTAGGAATAATGTCATTGTTATGAAAGCCAAAAGAATAAGCTGAAAATATGAAATACAATTGTTAGCTTAATTTCACTAATAGCAAGTTGGGATGTTTAGGCAAATAAAATTGCAGCCCTTTAACATGCCAAAAAGGTATAAGGACTCAATGATTTCACATGGCACTCACTTGTGACATCTTGAATACATAGACAAATGAGTTCCTCTTCATAAGCAAGTATTCTCTAGAAATGCAAGCTTTCAACAGTTCCTTCTTTCTCGCACCGTACTTCTTCATGGTTAGAGCAGCAGGGTGGCTCTTGGCTTTGTCAAATGGAACAGCAAGCTCATCACCTAGTTTCCGGCCCACATGAAAGGACTGAAATGCTTCTGCAAATTCTCTGGAAGTAACAAAATTGTATTGCTCGTCTCTGCGTGCCCAATACTGCTCTTGGTCTTTCTTTGATGTCACCTATGGTTCTCAACCAAAAGCATTTGAATAGTAAGCCCACTATGTTCAGAGCAAATTTTCTGGATATAAGAAGGAAAATGGATCTTATAGCTAGAATTACTTCTTGTAAGAAGTCTGCAACTCCTTTCCTCTCAGGACATCTGAATCCCATGTATTCAAAGAACTCTAGCACGTTTTCACGTGGACCTTGGTACACAATTTTCCCATCCGATATGAGAATTATGTCATCAAATAGGTCATAGGTTTCAGGTGCAGGCTGGAGGAGTGATATTACAGCTGTTCCTTGAAGTATGTGGATGGATTGCCTAATTGAGTTCACAATCTGGAAAGTCGTTGAACTGTCCAAACCAGTTGATATCTCATCCATGAAAAGAGCTCTTGCTGGTCCAACCATCATCTCTCCTGAATCAGAATCAAAAGAAGTGGTACATGGTGGAAATTCAGACAAATTTAATTTCATCAGGAATGACATCAGAGGACAATATGAAAAGGCAATTCTCCCCCAAGTTCAGGAATCTGGAATACCAAAAACAAGAAATATGTTTATACAATGCAATGAGTTGTATTATCATACCCGTAGTGAGTCGCTTTCGTTGCCCTCCAGAAATGCCTCGTAGCATTTCATCCCCCACCAGTGTATCAGCACAGATTTCAAGTCCCAAAATCTGCAAAAGTTAGCATAAAAATTGAAGATTTCTCATGTGTTCATTTCCGTACTCTATCCTTAGCTTAGTATAACTTTCGTGTTGGTACCTTGAGAATGTAATCTGTTACAACGCTGGCCTCTTGCTCTTCAAGTGACGCCGCCTGTTAAAACAATACACATATTGGAGCATTCTGGGACCAAAAATGTAAGAAAAAAAAAAAGGAAAGGGAAATAAAGCTTTCTCACAACAGCTATGGATAATTGTTAGAATGGTATAACCATCATCTTCAACTTACTTTCTCAACCTGTTCAAAAAAACAAAACTACTTTCTCACCTTCATATAAATATCAACATCAGGATCTGGCTTAATGTTTGCTTCTTTCTCTCTTCTTGACAACTCTCCTAACATTTCTGCATAATTTCGAATTCAAAATCAGATTAAAAAAGCCAGATACTCAAAAATTAACGGATTTGCATCATAAAGGATCCAAGTGTCTCATAGAACTAGAGAGAGTACATAATACGTTGCAAGGGTGAAGCTTGCTCACCATAACGGGCTCCAACTCCTTGGCATCTTGCTGAAAAAGCTAATGTCTCCCTCACTGTCAGTTCTCCCAAATGAAGATCATGTTGACTTATATAAGCAGATGTCCTTTGTGGAACAAACTCCTCCATTCCATGACCATTGTAGGTTACTCTCCCTGAAACCTGTATTTCCAAGTGCAAATTATGAATCACGAGGTGGACAATTTCCTAGAAATTTATGAATATAAATGACTCATTTCTTTACTTTCAGATCTGAAACAAGTTTTCCAGCCAATGCCAACAGCAATGTTGTTTTGCCGGAGCTTGGTGGGCCTAAAAGCAATACCATTCTGCAAAAACCGGTAAACGAAATAAGAAAATGAGGTGTTATGATAGTTTATAATGCACCACTGTAAAAGAATTGCCTTCTCACCTGGCTGGCTTGATGATTCCACTGACATCATGAAGTATTGGTAATGGTTTCTTCCGACTTGGAAGAACATGAATAGAATTCAAGAACCCCTTGACAGAGAGAGATTGCAAGGTGAGTTTAATTTGCAATTGAAGAAACTTCTATCACTCCGTGTACAATACCAACTTGTAAACTTACCTCAACCATATTTACAGAGAAGTTGAATAAAGTAGGCAGTGCTCTGCCGCCAACATAAGCTTCTGCATCAACATTTAAATGCTCAAACCGGACTTCAATAGTGGGGAGATCAAGTCCGACTCTGTACCAAGGCAAAAAGCACCCAAAAAAATCACACAGAAACTATATCAAACAAGTAAAAAACACAAAAGATTCACAGAACCAGATCAGTTGCAAGTTAAAATACAATTTATTTTCAATTTTTATGTTGAGATTACCGATCAATGCGTTCCTTGAGCTTCGTCAAGAACTTCTCATTATCTTCCTCTGCGATTTTCACAAGCCTCTCCATCAAGTTCTTTTTCTCCACTGGCCCAAGATTCGCTATGTCAATCTCTCTTGATTGGCCGCCTTCTTCAGTCAGTATGCCTCTCCTTATTCGAAGATAAGTGGGAAGTTTTTCCAGAGCAGCCCATTTCAGAGCTTCTTCATCGTCTTCTTCACGAGAAGACCTCGAAAAAATTTCTCTGGCACTGTTCCTCCATACACTAGAACTACTAACTCGTGCACTACTTACTCTAAATATATCTGCACTCTCCATTGTCACCACATAAAGATGCAGAAATCAATGTACAAAGAACCCAATTTCGTTTCTGGTTGTGTTCGTGGAAATAATTGGAGTTCTTGAGCTCTGGAGGTGAAGCATAAATGGGTATCTACTACTCTTTCTCTGTTTGCTTTTATAGAGGGTTGTTGGAGGGACATTTGAGTTTCTGAAGTGTTGTTTGATAGGAGGAGAAAAAGGTATCTGTATACTGATATGCAAATGATTTGAAGTACAAAAGGTCAACTTCAAGTTGTATGTTTTCGTGGTAGTTGACGTAAGTGTTGATGTAACGTGGATTTATAAAATAGAAACATAAATAATGGCTCAAATAATTAGATGCGGGGATTATGGGTGAATATAAACAATTTTCAAATTCTCAATTTATACCGTGAAAAAATTAGAATTGTTAGATTGCACCCTCCGTACTTTTTTTGAGTCTTTACAATTACAACAATTCGGTGAGATTAAATATACTTTTTGTCCCTCAAAATAAACGGTGAGACTAATTTCGGCCCTGACGTAAATGATATAAGATCTCTTATAGATAGTTGTGTGGAGTTAAGAGACAATACTCTCTGATAGATATATAGAGTGATCTATTTACATATTCATTTGATCTATTTTTTGTTTTGTGTTGATATTTTTTTTATATTATAATCTTTATTTTCTTATTTCTATACTCTAATTATTTATATATTATTCAATTTTATTAAACCATATCACATTTTTATGATATCGAGAGTGCAATATGAAATTTTAATCTTCTTTAGGTTATTAAATAAGAATATGCAAACATTCCGTTTGAGTTTTATTTAAACTTCAATTTGAGTATTAACTGATCAAATTTTTTTTAACTCAGATTGAACTGCATCATGCTACTTGGGTTGATATTTGAGTCGAATTTAAATAGAAATTGGATTTTATTTTTTGGATTACACAATTCGAACTGAATGATTGTTTATTTTCTAAGTGTTCCTTCCATTTATAGTTCCTAGCCTAACTGTTCCACCTGAAACATAGAATAAAAGTAGGAGGATTACTTATTTGGATTAATTACCCTTTACCCCCGTTAATTTGTGGAGTAATACTATTTGGACCTAAAAATTTGACCTAATTTACTGACATAATGACGTGACTTCAGTAAAACCATTGGATCAACATCAAGTTCCAATGTTTGATTGATTTCACAGTTAATCTAAAGGTTATAGTGAATTAGGTTAACAAATTAGATCACTAAATTAGGTCTCAATAGAATTGTTCTAATTTGTGACACCACTTCATTTTGACTTCTTGAACATATTAACCACCGCTCAAACAAATGATTTAGTGGTAAGTCGTACCCGTTTAGAGTCGTTCTTGACTTCTATGAAGTTATCAAACAAATTTCGATTCACGGAAACAACACGAATTGCTATTTGATTTTGGTGGTGCCTTTAGTGACGGGTTACCATTCTGGGACATGTAGTTATGACTCAAACAGAACATTCCACAGTGGGAGAACCCTTATGCTCAGGCTCAAGAGGAGTTACTACCTACTCGTTAGCCCTCCCTCCTTTTCTAGTTAAAAAAAAAAAAAAACACATTAACCACTTAACTATTTCAGTTTGGGTACATCTGTACAAATCTTTAAATCTTAAGACCAAAATAACCTACATAGTTTTATGTGAAATAGAATACATTGATTATTTCCGTCCAAAAATTAAACTCGCACCAAGTATAGTGAATTTGAATCGATTAGGGTGTAACATGTTCAAGTCAGTATTGGGGAGGATAAAAAGACAATAGGGGACGAAAGTGTAATTACCCTTGTTTATTTTATATATGGTACTGTTCCTTTCCTTTGCATTAGTTTCTAGACCGACTACGCAGTTGTTTTGCAGCTAAAAACTTGGGATTTGCTGTATGCAAGATCCTATATTTTATTAAGTATTAGGTCTTTACATGTAAAAAACAATATCAAACCAGTTGTGACTGTGAGAGGCACATGCCGAGCATTGTTTTACTACCAGATGAAATCTTAACCTCTCTCTCTCTCTCTCTCTCTCTCTCTCTCTGCCATTTTAGATGTATAAAAGTTGGCAATGTCAGTTCTAATTTTTACAGACTGTTTAGTTCTGTAATTTGACTATCGCAGAGTTTTATAGTAAGAAGGAATATAGAGGGGTGGAGCCATAAGTTCAAGTTGGGGGTTCAAAGTCCAAATATCGATTTTTTTTGGGAGGAAAAACTCAATAATTTTCTAAAACAAAAAAGACAAATTAAATGGGTCTGTTGACAATTTTAAAAAAAAAATTCCAAGATAACCAAGTAGAACACTCTATGGCCTCGATTTGTAACGTTTTTATTTTAAGTTCGTTTTTTTGTTTAGCTTTTAATTTCTTTTGTTTATTTAGGAGTCACATTTTTGCATGTGAATATTTTTTTCAAAGTTAACGGCGAATCCGGACGAAAGGATCATATTGAGTCAAACTGCATAGTTCATAAATTAAAGTGACACAAAACATAGTTTAGAAGCTTGATCGACACAAACAGTATAATTTAAGGGTCAAATAAGTAGTTAATTCGAATTGATTTTTCATTCGAATTCAAATCTATTTAGATGTAATTTGAATATTAAGCAGTTAATGAAATTAAACGATTATTGCCAAAATGATATTAAAATTTAGATGTAATTTGAATATATTCGACTTCCTACTATTTATAAATTGGTGCGTCACTATTACATAATGGGTGATCTATCATTAAACGAAATTATGTATAATCAAAGCAAATGATTCCAATATTAATTAGTTAGTTTA
>CM042198.1:15204114-15222809 GCA_023539305.1 Ilex asprella | reverse complement strand
TTTTGTTGCACAACAAAGCTTGGAGCTGGTTTCTCTATGGAGGAGTTGTAGTGGTTGATTAAGTCGGTGTAAGGCTCACGATCAATGTTCCTATGGCCCGATCTTCATGGTGGCAATGGGTAGAACAGAGGTGGAGAGATGATTTTGCCACCTAAGGTCATGTCGGCCCATGCCTTGATGAACATGGTGGCCGAAATGGGATCAGCTAGGAGGTGAATGCAGCTCAAGCCAATAGCCAGCTAGTTCTCCACCTTCAAATTCAGTCAGCTGCAATAGGCCAACAAAGTTTCAAAACCATGGAAGTTTTATCAATGTGAAGATCATACATAATTAAGTGGATCTGGGACTTATTAGACTTGATGCTTGCTTAATCTTTTAATTGAAAATTTTGGGTCAACCGATATTTTCATCAGTTTAAATGTATATTTATGAATCAATTGATTTTTGTCTCAATCAATTACTGTTTGAATTGTGACGGTAAGCCACACGTTGTTTTCATCCCTTATTTGTCCATGGTATATGGACACAATAACTATGATTGCTTTGAAGTAAGTTGGTTATTTTCCCTTCTACCATGTAAAATACACAGATATCACTTTAAAGTTTGAATTGATGCAAAAATGCAGCCCATTATGGCTATTTGGTTGAGATTTATTAGTGAATTGCATTGTTTGTATGAACATTGAATTTATTGTACTTCCAAGAGAAAACTCTAATTAAAAAAATGGAATGAAATGTTTTAGAAGCTAATGAGGGAAAGAGCTAGATTAATCCACCCCTATTTAGGCTCGATCCCGACGTTGTTAGAAATCAAAAAATGCACTTTGATCATAGTACAATAGAATTGATACTGCGTTGTTTAGAAGAAACTATACCAGACTTCAGAAAGGGTTCAGAAGGAGAATCATTAATCTCTTTAAACTTTGGGGTGCAAATGAGTCAAAGATTGATCCTGATTTAGGTAGGATGATTTTACTTCGAAAGAACTATTGGATGAAAAGATTATTTCTGCCAATTAGAAATAAGTGATAGAACTCATATACAGTAATAAACAAGTAGAAAAACTTCATCCACATCTCTTTTATACTACTCTATCTTCAAGGAAACTCTTTACATGTTTTGCTAGTTTACTGACATTCCTTCTCATTTTTGGTTTGTCAGTAACAAACACAAGCGACAGGCGTTGTGGTTGGGATGAATATTTAATTTAGAACAGAATAACGTGAAGTTTTAGAAAATAGATAAGATAATTTATAGGAATTGCAAATGAAAATTTCCCCCAGCATCTTTTTGATGATGATATGGAACAAAATAAGTTTTAGGTTTTAAATTTTTAATGTTGTAACTCAGTAGAATAAAAAATAAATTATTTAATTAGTTTGAACTAAAAAATATATTAAAGATGACTTCTTAAAAAACCCCCAACAAGTACGTCTATTAATGGATCGATTTTTGATCTAAATCCAATTTGTATTTGAATCTGATTAGTTGGATATAAATTAATATTTTTTAATAATTATTCAAACTTGAATATGATCTCTTATATTTAGGGGATTCGAATTTGGATATACCAATATCCAATCTAATTCGATCCAAAATATTTATATGTTTTTGTATAAATATTAAAGAAATTAAGTAATTATTTAAAGAGAGTTAATTAAAATTTAGAAATAAGGAAAATAAAATTCATCAAATTACTGGATCAGACATTCAAAGTCAAATTCGAATTCAAATCCTTCAAAACTTGATCCAAATCTAATATGTTGTCAGTTCTGCCAACAAGATATTATTGAGTTATTTCGAAAAGTAACGCTATACTTATCAAAAATTTTATCAAAGGGTTCGTTTATTTAGCGAGAGAATGGTAGAAAATGCAAGAAAGATTTTTTTTTTTTTAAATTTTCATATGTTTGGTTATCGTGAAAAGGAAAAATGATAGAAAAAATAATTGTCTTTTATGCTTGAATTTTCTCACAAATAACCAATTTTTTTCTTGTAAAAAATATAAGGAAATGCAAGAAAATTATAATCTATAACTAACTTCCTATTTTACCCTTATTTTTCTTAAAATATTTTATTGGTTATTAATTTTAAAAAAATTTGGTATGAATTTAATTAATCATATAATTTAGCCCAAAAACCTTTGTGTTGGTGATTGTATTAAAATTAGGTTTCAAACATTTTTTTTTAAATTTAACTTCCAATTATAATTACATATTTTTTTTAGACCTATTTAATATAATGAAGGGTAATTTACACAATTATACAAAATTCTCTTATAACTTTATGTTCTTTCAAACATTAGAATGAATTTTTTTAAAACTTTCTCGTAAATTTTTCATTCTAATTAAATACATGCACAAAAATATATTTTTTATATTTTCTTTTCTTTTACTTCACTTTCTATTATTTTCACTTTTTATCATTTTTTTCTTCTTAACCAACAGATCAAAAAAGTGATTTACCAAATGAGTTGGCAGTTCCAAATTACTCTTGCACCCACCAAAAACCGATCAAAATAATTTTAATTGGATAAGATTACTCTTGGACCCACCAAAATATTTTTGATTGAATATAGAGTTGTCAATTTACTTGGTAAAAACATTTTTTGGTAAAAGTTATGATATTCATAGTATTTCCCAATTTTTTTTTTTGGTACTTCGGAAAAAAGTATTTCCCTATTTCAAAATGGCAAGGGGTCACTATATAATTGATTCAAAGACCCAAGGTTGTCAGTGAATTTAACCAGTAATTAATTTGGTTCGTGTTTGCCCTCTCTCTCTCTGGATCAAAGATCTCTCCACCAACACCAATTCGATCTCTGGTAGAAAAAGAAGAAGAACACCAAAAGCAATTCAATGTCCGCATCGACTATGATGTCTGTGGGAGCTTCAAGCTCCTGGTCAAGGGCGATGCTCCATATCTCACCTTACACCTTTTCTGCCGTCGGCATCGCCATTGCTATTGGCGTCTCTGTTCTCGGCGCTGCTTGGTATTATTATACATACAATTGCACACACACATAGTTATATATATATATATATATATATATATATATGTATATGAATTGTATTATTTGACTATTTGAGTCGATTTCCGACAAATTTATTTTTGTTAGGGGGATTTACATCACAGGAAGTAGTTTGATCGGTGCTGCAATCAAAGCTCCTCGTATCACTTCTAAGAACCTCATTAGGTAAAACGGAAACCCTAACTTTAGCTCTAGCTGTGATTTCCTAGAATTCAGTGATCTTTTCTTGTTTTTGTTGGTTAGGTTTTACTAAATTTCTTGATACTGTTCTGTTTGGAAGAATCCAAATTTCGAATTCGGTTCAATTAGATAGCAACGATTTCAAATCCAATACCAAGTGGCCTACTGTTTCAATTTCTCTTATACCTTGATTTGTATGCAAAAGCAAACAACTGTTGAAATTGTTGTAATATACTACGGATACGGATGCTAAATGTATAATAATAAAGAGAGATCAAAGAAACGTGTTGGCTTGGGGCATGAGTAATCACTGTCTTTAAGGAAAGATTTTGTCCCTCGGAGTACGAAGCTCGGTGCAATAGGATAATGACGACTAGCCTCCAGGATATAACGACCGCTTCTTGAGAATGTGCACTCGTAATGTGAGGAACCAGAAACAACTCGAACTAGATTATCCTAGTTAAAGATATTGAAATGCTAATGAAGAAATAATTTTGTGGTAAGAACAAAAGAAAGAAGAAGGCTTCAGAATTTTGACAAATTAAAAACTCGATGTCTTTGGCTTGAGAAAAGCTTTGGTGAGCAGACTGAGAAGAGAAGAAAATGTTTGCTTATGTCTCTGCATTGTCCCATGAAGCCTTTACATGGGGCTGCCCCAGTGTTATTTAAGGCGAAAAGCGAACCGAAGCGACCAAGGCTCCGAACGCCTAGGCGAGAAGCGAGAAGCGAAGCGACACGCTTTACCGAAGCGAAGCGAACAGTTTAAAAAAATATATATATTTTAGTTTAATTACTTCTAAACAACTAAGTTCTAATTTTATATATACTAAATATTTAAATGCAAGGAAAATCATAAACATTTAACTAGAGACATTATCATCTACTGCTTTGATAAAAAAAATTTAAATAGAGACATTAACATTTAAATAGAGACATTACATTATCATCTAAATATTTAAATGCAAGGAAAATGCAAGAAAAGAGAGATTATCATCCTTAGTGAAAAAAAAAAAAATGAACAGAAGCAACAACGATCAGGAAAAAAGAAAAAGAAGAATAGAAGCAGTAAAGAAAAGAACAGCAACAGCAAAAAAAAGAACAGAAGCAGAATGAGGAAAAATAAAAGAACAGAAGCATAAAAAAAAAAAAAGAACAGCAGCAAAAAAAAAAAGAAGAAGAAGAAGAAGAACCAGAGAAGAAAAGAAGACTAACCTCCAACAAAAACAGCAGCAGCGATCAACTGTGTTCGTGTAGGACCAGGCAGCAGCGATCGACTGTGCTCGTGTAGGACCAGGCAGCAGCGATCGTGAGGACTGAGGATGAACAACAACCGTGAGAACTGAGCGACCGTGAGGACTGAGGAGGAACAGCGATCGAGAGGACTGAGGAGGAGCGGCGATCGTGAGGAGGCCCAGCGATTGAGTCTAAAATTAGGGCTTGGGTTTTAATTTATGGGATAAGGGGATGGTTTTGTGCATCACTATCTTTTAATTTTTTTTCTAATTGCCCAATCAACGGTCCATAAAAAAAAATAAACAAACCTCGCCTTGGATAAGTCAGGCGCTCGCTTTTTTGCTCTTCGCTTAAGCGAGAAGCGAGCGCCTTGCTCGCTTTTTCTTCGCTTCGCGCAAGTCCGCTTCGCCTGACGTCTTCCAGGCGACACCCCTTCGCCTCGCCTCGCTTCTCGCCTAGGCGAGCGCCTAGGCGCGCTTTTTAAAACACTGGGCTGCCCATGTTAATGAAAAAGGGAAGGAACCCTTTGATTGAGCGAATTAAGGCTTCCAACGGCCAAATGATTGAGTGGGCATCAAGTCACTTATTTTGCACATGTGAAAGTAATTGGTCAATAGCTATTTAAGGAAACAAATATAAATTTAAGGAAAATGAATATATGAGATTCCCATGTGAACAAATCAACATCAAAGATTGCAAATCTTTGACTTTTGAAATAAACATGTATCGAATATATAACAATCCCCCACATATTTTGAAAGACAATATAGAAAAGTTTGGGCTGATCAACAAGAGTACAATACTTTGTATTTGGTGCCTTTTGGGCTATGAACCAAACCTAGGATGAGTAAGTTGTGATTCAAGGGAGTATGGTGAATGAATTTTTTTATGAACCATGAATCCCAAGTGTGAGCTAACAAACTTACCACCCACATTGTTCTCTCTCTAGTCAAGCTGTTCAACACAGGTTAGCGCTAATAGGCCATTCACCCTATCTGGATATTCATGAGTGTTCTAGAGAACCTGCCTAAGTTCTCATAAAAGCGGCCTCACTTTACACTTATATAGGTGAATCCATCAAGTGTGCACCCATAAGGGATATGAAATTCATTAAGACCATAGCTCAACCCTCAATCATTGTAATATAGCACTGTGTACACCATAGGAAGGGACATAATCAAAAGTTATAGTGCTCACTATGTCAATCAGTAACTTGTTATTACCCATATGAACCTATTTCATGGGATTTCTGATCACATAGGTTGGGTTACCATCACTCTTAACCCATTGTAATAGGTACAAGTCTTATTCCCCTCGATGTATAATACATTAGTTTCTTACCTAGTGGCTTGGTCAAATGATCTGCTAAGTTCATATCTGACCTCACATATTCAAGGGACATTATCCCATCATTAAGTAATTATCTCACAACGTTTTGTCTTAGACAATGTGTTTGTTCTTTCCATTGTATATCTTATTCTTTGCACGGCTATAGCAGCCTCGCAATCACAAAGCATAGATACAGACGGAGTTGGTCTCATGCATAAAGGGATATCTCTAAGAGGTTTCTAAGCCATTCAGCCTCATTGGCTGCCATCTCCAAGGCAACAAACTCAAACTCTATAGTGGATCGAGCTATAGTAGTCTGTTTTGCAGACTTCCATGATACTGCTACCCCGCAAGGGTGAACACATAACTACTAGTGGATTTTATCTCATTTGAATCACTGATCCAGTTAGCATCATTATACCCCTCTAGTATAGCAGGAAATCCACTATGTAAAATACCATAGTCCATGGTACCTCTCAAGTATCTCAACAATCTCATCAAAGCAAGTCCAATGATCTTGATTAGGACTATGTGTATATCTACTAAGTCCTTGGTAACTGTTGAAAGTTATAAGAGGAGGACAACCTGAAAAAATGAACAACCTTAGAAGATGAGATATACCGTAGGAGATGAGTAGCTAAATATAGAGGTTAGGAACTATGAATAGTGACTAATATTTTTTCAATACAATTGTTAACAAATAAATCACTCCTTTTGGCTTTCTAAGTTATTTATTTTTCTCATCTTTTGGCTTGGAATAGAACAATAGTGCCTTGCAAAACTGTACGATGGATGGTGTTGAGGCCTAAGGGGCAACAATGATATCATAGTAACAAGTTAACAACTGTGGCAGTAAATAGCACAAGCTTCATATTGTAGCAATGTTCTTTTTTTCAACTTCTATTAGATAAAAGATGGGGGACTAAAAGTTGCCTTCTTTTGGAGTGTCATCTTATGCACAAACTTGGATATCATTTAACAATTTTTGTTATGGTGGTTGTTCAATGTAACTTCGGATGCTTTTCTATTGAGTCATCTGACACTCTTGTACTCAATAGTCAGATGCTGAGCTCGTAGCTGAGAAGCTATAACAAAACTTGTTCATTGGCTGAGTTACCTGTTTCTTATTATGGGGATCACTATTGCTTAATATTTTTGATTCAAAGTTCTTACAAGGATGCATATATATGCACATCTTCGATCTATTTCAACTCAGTAATCAACCTTGATTATTTGATTGTTTCATCATCTCGAAGTTGTCTTATGCCAATACTTTTTTCAAAGATAAGAGCTTCTTCAAGCCTAGCTTGGAAAGTAGATTTTCCACCGTGCCTATGCATGTTGGCATGTGAGATTGCGATTGATAGAGAGGTAGAAAGAGAGGGACAGGGAGGAATTATCATCAAAATGGTTGTTTGAAACAATCAACATCATCACCTTTGATCTGAATATTTTGAAAGTTTTCATACACATAAAGGATGGCTGCACGAGTGGCAAATGGACACAATTGTATCCCTGCCTGCAGAGAGGTGGTTTCTGCGACTCGTAACTCTTTACGCCTATGTCACAATAGAGCAAACTTACCACCACCATAATACCCACTCGCAAGATTCTTATTTGATTGGATATAATGGTAGGGGCCGTACATCTTGCACAATTTACTTATTTTCTTTGTGTGCTATGAGTTTGAGTTTTTCTTAACACCCTTCAAATTGTCTCTACTCAATTTGCTGTCTACTTCACTAATGGACCAGCTTTCTCCACTGAAACTCATTTTGGAGGATTAGGTTTAGAATTTATCAAATACATGGAATGTGAATTTTTTCTGAAATGCTAAGAGTCAAAGTTGTAGTCTTCTTATATATGTAGAGTTACATGACCATTTTCTGAAGCATGACTGTAAAGTATATGCATGTGTGAAGAAGATGCTTCATTTATTAATGATGAATCTTTGACATAAACCTTATCCATAGTCGGTTTCTTTTGTCATTGTGGTATTTAATTGGATGACTCTGAAGGGATGTCTGAAAAGATTATATTTGACTCAAATTCTTGTTTGGCGTCAGTGTAATATTCTGTGAAGCTGTCGCTATATATGGCGTTATTGTGGCAATTATTCTCCAAACAAAGTTGGAGAGTGTTTCAGCATCAAACATATACGCAGCTGAGTCTCTTAGAGCTGGATATGCAATCTTTGCTTCCGGAATTATTGTGGGCTTTGCAAATCTTGTCTGCGGGTTTGTCCAAACTTAGATTTTTAAGCCAGATATTCATTGCTTTCTTTTTCTGCTTACGGAAGTTCATTAAATACGTGACTTTTTCTTCTTAATCTTCTTGTTGACAGATTGTGTGTAGGAATTATTGGTAGCAGCTGTGCGTTGTCTGATGCCCAAAATTCTTCACTTTTTGTGAAGATCCTTGTTATTGAGATTTTTGGCAGTGCACTGGGGCTTTTTGGAGTTATTGTGGGAATAATCATGTCAGCCCAAGCAACATGGCCTTCTAGCAATTGATTTTCTTCTCTCATCAGTTCATGGAGCATTCCATATATTACACAAGGCAACATACTGTGTATGCTGAATGAGTTCCATATCGTGTTCTCTAGTTGGATCAGTCCTGGTCTATATAATTCTCCTATTTGAGTTGTGTTAGTAAACAAGATCAAATTCATATATGCATCTTGATTAAGCTCGGCATTTATAAAGGTGTTTTTTTTTTCGGAAAACCCTTATTGGAAGAATTGCTATTGGACTTAAGGTTTCACTATAATTGCATGAAAATCCATACTAAGAGCTTGTGTTGGATTGACATTTGGAGACTGAATATGGAGAATCTGGACTACTTAAAACCACAACTCAATTCCAAATTTATTCGTAATACATGAATCTAGAGACAAGTAAGTGGTATTATTAACTATACATCAAATGTAAGAAAGGAAGTACTGGTACATTTTTCCAAAGCACTAGCATTTTGCATCTGCTCTGCAGTCCAAAATGAAGCTTAGTGTCAGCTCAACAGCAAAAGCATATGGCCAAATAGGGCATGTCTTTCTGCTCAAACCAAAAAAAAAATGGGCGATTTGGAACGTTTAGGGCCTTGTTTGATCCGGCCTTGTTGCCTCGAATGTAGCCCTTGCTTGCTTCAGCAGCTAGATAGACTGATATTTTCTGAGAGCTGCATTCAAATTTTCCACTCCCCTCTTCTCAAGACATTTTCCTGTTACTGCTGTTTCAGTATTGATGTGTTTGTGCTGCTTAAACCCTAAGGAGTTGTAGGATGAGCTGCATCTCCAATCAAGACCATGTTCTCCTAAAAATATTGTTCCAAAGAATCACAATAGTATGTGACATTTAAGAGAGGTTCCTTTGCGTCTTTTATGACTCAACAATTTTGGAACCCAAAATTTTTCAACTTCATTTTACATCTTTTTGATCTTGTTCGGACAGTAATGAATTAGAGTGAGAGGTTTACAATCACATCGTTGTATGTAAGGGAAGTTCATTCAATTCATAGATCAGTTTAAACCGTAATTCAATTTTGAGTTCTTGTTTAATAGTTGGACCATAGTGATGTTAAGTGGTGTTGCTTACTGTCTTGGACACGAGTTTTCCAATATTTGGTTTCAGAAAAATCAATTAAAGTGGGTTTAGTCTTTTTATAAGTTTCATTGATAAGGGGTCTTAGTCTAAATAATCATATTTGAGGCATCCGTTTGATTTAATAACAAATTTCAAGGGTTTGAGTATAATATACCTTAAATTCATGGGTGTGAGAATGTAATTCACCATAATGTGTGAGAGAATGTAATAGAACAATCATCATTACCGGCATGCACCCGAATTAGGGACGAATCCCATGTGGACTCGGTTGCATCTCTCTTAAGTCCGATTATGATCAGGGAGGCCTCTGGGCCAAGATGGTGATGGGCTGGAGTTATCCAACATCGGATAACCTTTTAGTGTGTGTTATATAAAGACCTATAATATTTATATTTTTAAGTAGAAATATTGTAGTGTTTTTTCGTTAAAAAAAAAAAAACCATCATCATTGTGTGTTCAAAAAAAAAAAAAACTATCATCATTGCATTATACGACGCGGCTTACACTGTAATAATCACGTTTGTTAGGCTTGAGTGATTGATTTCTCGTGTAGTCTAGAGGTAGAGAGAGAAAGATCAGCAAAATGGGGCCTGGACGTGAAGTGCCAATCTCATTGGACGGTGTGAGAGATAAAAACTTGATGCAACTGAAAAAGCTCAACACTGTCCTGTTTCCTGTTCGCTACAATGACAAATACTACGCTGATGCTCTTGCCTCCGGTGAATTCACAAAGCTGGGTATTATTCTCCTACTGGGTTTTGCTTATTTTTTTCATTTTATCGACTGGGTATTTCCAGTTTTGGGCTTTTGATAAAGCTTTGTGAGTTCTGGGTTTTTTTAGGGTTTGGGTTTCTTGTATTGGGGAATGTTTTTGTTTTGTGATTCTAATGGAATCTTTTAGTGAATTTAATCGTACCCTTTCAATAAATAACCTGAGAGCTTGTGCTGGAAGATGTTGGTTTTGTGATTCTGCTTCTGGGTTTTGCTTATAATTCTGTTTATCAACTGGATATTTCTTCGTATGCAATTGTATTATTGATGTAGATTGTAATAGCTCTGATACCAAATTGATGTAAATCGTATTAAAGAAGAATTAGAGATGAGAAGGGAAGATGATGGGTACGAGAGAAGAAAAATATGGGGATGAGAATAGAGAGAATTTGAAGAAGAAGAAGTTTCAATATCAATAATCAATAATCAAAGTCTAACCAAAATAAATACCATATCGCCCCTATATATATATATATAGGGAGAGTACAAATCCTAAAAGAACTTTAAAAGAAATAAATAGTCATAATGACAACTAAACCCTTAAAAGGTAAGAGAAATTACTTAAAAAATAAATATTAAAAATATCAAAATAACTATTATAATTAATATCTAATATCTATCCAATTCCTACATGATCCTCATAATTCTCCTCCGGTTGAAAAAAACTCTCCTCCGGAGAGTCTTCAAAGTAGAAGTACTCTAAGAGAGCAACATGAAGATGATAGAACGCCTCATCTAGAATGAAAGAACCATCAATATTTTTCCATCGATCAAAATAAATGTAAGAATCTCCTTCTGTAGCAATGTAAATCTGGTCATGTAGCACATTATCTATTTGGCCTGAAATATGCGATGAAAGTGGAAAGATAAGAACTGGAGCTAGTGCTGAGGAAGAAACAATTCCATCTGTAAAAACACTGGATAACAAACTAGGAGGTTCTGGAATACCTCGATTAAGTAACATGTCCTCCAAATAAAAATCTGGACTAATACTAACATTTAATGAAAAATTAAGCAAATAAGCATTAGATCTAAATTTAAGAATAACAAAACAATTCTCATTAGATTTGAACAAAAGACATTTAGTAGGACAAGATATCAATGACAGAAAAGTAACTATAACACCCTGGTGTTGAAAATAAGAAAGTACAAACTCAATTAAATACTTGACAGGAGGCAAAGAAACAAAGTTAACCCTCTCAAGTGGGACAGAATCCAAAACAATGTCAACAATCTCAAGTTGGGAAGAATCCGTAACAACGTTATGATGACTTGGACAAGTAGACACTGAATAGTCACTAGTAGATGTTGCAATAAATGACTCAATTGACTTAATATCTTGCATAGGTTTCGACTCAACAAACTTTTCCACAATTTCTAAAACCGATGATGGTTCAAGAATTGATACAAGCAAAGACTTACACACACTTTCTTTCGATTTAAACTCTTGTGGGTGCAAAGGAGGATAACTTTGATCTAATAAAACTGAATGAGGGAGTTGGACGTCAATAGGAGTAATATTTTTCTTTTTATTCGATATTAGCATATCAAATCTTTTGCCACATTCGGATTAGGAAAACATGCAGAAACAACATGAACATCGTTCAAGTAATCATGGTACTCATATGTGGTGGAATTAAAATTGGAAGGTCTTTCATGCTGTTTAGCAGACTGTGATTGAGAACTCATCAAGTTATAGTTGGATTTCTTATGAAATCTCTCAACCTTTAGAGCATATTGATAAACTGTAACAATCGTATTAAAAGTATATAGCTTGACTTCCCTCCTAATTTTTGGTCTCAACCCAAGAATAAACTGATCAATTGCCCAAGGTTTTCAACAATGTCACACAAGTACATGAGATAATCGAACTGGATAAAATAATCAGAGACACTAGAAGAATGTTGTCTAAGATTGAGTCATTGGTCATAAAATTGATTCATGTAAGAAATAGACAAATACTTCTTTTTCAATTTATATCTCATTTCAACTCAAGTGATAGGTGATTCTCCAAAAGGATCTAGGCTTCTTTGGATTGTTTGTCAATACTTTTTTGGCGGAACCCTTCAACATCAATTTAGCAAAACGGATACAGTGAGAACTTCTTTAGCGGAACCCGCCAACATCAATTTAGCAAAACGGATACAATGGGAATCCGACGTGCCATTCCAATTAAAATATTCTTCTAAATTAGCTAACCAATCCAAGAATTCAAAAGGATCTAAAGTCCCACTAAATATAAAAGGATCTTTGACTCGTTTGGTCATATGGGTTGACTCCATATAAACATCTCTAGACTTCCTATAATGATGACCTCGACAAGAGACCCTTGAAACATGTGCATTAGAGGAACTCATGAGTGACTCTTGAGAATGGTATAAGAACAAATTCAAGAATGCAATTGATAATTTCAAGAAATTTTAAATAGAAGAAAAATGTGTTTTGGACCCTTTACATATTCTTTAATTTCTCAATGAATAAAAATATTAGTTTCAAAATCTATGAGAGTATGCATACCATAATCAAGAAGAAATTTTGAAACTTTTTAGGGATGATTCTGCAATTTTTGAAATTTTATGTTGGTAGTTCTTTAACTTCTGAAATTTTTTGGGGTGTTTCTGTAATTTTTGAAACAACTGGGATGTTGCTGCAATTTTTTGAATCTGCTGGGACAGATTCTACGATTTCTGCAACTTTCTGGTGGTAGTTCTATAACTTCTGAAAATTTTTGGGGTGTTTCTGTAATTTCAGGAACTGCTAGGACAGATCTATTTTTTTTCCCATAGTGATGAGCAGTGTCCCGTGAACAGTAATTTTTTTTTACCAATCGAAGTTAGACTCTGATACTAAATTGATGTAGATTGTATTAAAGAAGAATTAGGGATGAGAATAAAGAGAATTTGAAGAAGAAGAGGATTCAATATCAATAATCAATAATCAATAATCAAAGTCTAACTAAAACAAATACCATATCCCCTATATATATATAGGGAGAGCACAAATCCTAAAAGAACTCTAAAAGAAATAAATAGTCATAATGACAATTAAGCCCTTAAAAGGTAAAAGAAATTACTTAAAAGATAAATATTAAAAGTATCAAAATAACTATTATAATTAATATCTAATATCTATCTAATTTCTACACGATCCCCATCAATTATGTTTTGTGTTGCTTATGATATTTTTTTTTTTTTTGGGAGTTTTGGGTTTTATGTATTGCCAGATTGTGGAATTTGTGAATTGAATAGTGTTTTTTTTTTGGTTAATGAGTTGAACTTTCTTTTAATGAATTAAGTAAGATGTAGATTCTAGTTTTGCTTCTAGTGGGTAATGGAGTTTATTTTGTTAAAATAATGATTGATGTTGAATTAACGCCACTGAATCCAGGAAGATAGGGTTGGTTGATCTTCCTGGTTTTGCTTGTTTTTGCCTGATTTTGATGTGTTTGTGTGTTATATTTATATGATTCAATGATTTGAAGCTGATCCTTTGATGGGCAAGGGTGGTTTTGTAGTTTAATATTTCTATTCCTCCTCTACCCTATTAATGAGGGCTAAACTAGGTGTCATTTTTTTTAGTTCTAGTTATATACTAGAGTGATGAATGCTTTGTAATTGGTTTTCTGTGCCGCATGCTCATGTAACTAGGTCTAGTTCATTTATTATGTTTTCAGTTTATTTTTGCACGATATGTGCTGGGTTGTATTCTTATGCACTTTAATACTCTCTGTTTTAGCATAGTAGTATTGGCCATAGTTGTTAATATCGTACGATACGCGTTATATATCGTTCGATACGTTCTGATACAGGCCTGAAATGATACAAATTGTAGTTATGTATCGTTTTTTGTGTTGTATCGTCCGATACACGATACATTTTTACGATACGATACGAATCAGTACGCTACGATCGATACGTGCAAAAGTTTTTTTTTTCTTTAAAGGAACGATGTCGTTTTGTGAATAGAGACTGCTTTTTTTATCCCTATAACCACTTAATAGAGAACCACCGAATAGAGAGAAGAGAGAGGGGCTAGGGTTTACAAAAAAATTAAAATACTGTGTCTCACGATCACAGCTTTGAAGTGTTTGACGACGATCATAGCAGCAGCAGCAGCCATCGAACTATTTAGTCTTGTGAGAATAGTACCCTTCGACGATGATCGCAGCAGCAACCATCGAAGAAGCAGAGAGACACTCGCAGCAGCAGCAGTAGCCATCGAAGAAGCAACAGCCTTTGACGACGATCGCAGCAGCAACCATCAAAGAAGCAGCAGCCTTTGGAGACGATCGCAGCAGTAGTCATCGACGATAGCAGCAGTAGCCATCGACGATCGTGCTTTCTCTCTCTCTGCCTCTAGATTGCTTTCGCGATCTTCCCTCTCTCTCGTCTTTTTTCTTTTCTTTTCTTTTCTTTTCTGATCAGAGGACTCTGTCGGTTGTTTTAAAATAGGAAAAATTACATTTAAACCGTTTGAGGTTTGCTACCTAATTACTTAGACCCTTAACATTTGAAATATTATACACAGACCCCTTAAAATTTATATATCTGTTAATAAATTACATCTAGACACCCTAAAGTTTGTAAACATATATATATATATATATATATTTATAATTTATTTAAAATTGCACCGTATCTTACAATACACGATACGATACACTATTTTTAAAAAACGATACTCCTTCCGATACATGATTTGATAACTATGGTATTGACTTTATTCTTTAGAGTGTGTTTCCTTGTGTGCTTTGATTGTTTATAGTAATGATTTGAAGTTTCCACTTAACAGTATGATACTACGATGGAGGGTTATAGTGTTGATGGTTTTTCATTCCTCATTTTATAAGTCTATTCTTCTTCATTTGAGAATTGTTTTCTATATGCCTGTAACATTTGTAGAGTAAATCAGTCCCTATCATTCCACAGGTCAATACTAATCTCTCGAATGCATTTAGCTAATCAACTAAACTGGGATAAGTGTTGCGTAATCACATGGATTTCTGTGTTCATTCATTTCCAGGATTCTAGCACTTATGTGGGAAACCTGTATCATTGGTCCTTGAGTTTTTGGGTGCGTCTGGAGTGTATCATGAATTCTTGTGGTGGCTAAATGTTGCCATATCAATGTGACTTTTGTTTACCAGCCTAAAGATATTGCTATTTGATAACTAGAGATATATGAGGTAGGTAATTGTAGCTGAGAAAAGCACAAAAAAATAGTTGAGCTTGATAGAAATGTGTATGTAGCTATATTTCTCTAGCTAGGACTGGAGATGCCCTCGCTAAATTTTCAATTTTTTCCCGCCATAGAATATTCCTTTCATTGTTCAATCATTCATATGAAGATTTGGATGCCCTCCATTCCACAAGAGTCTTTCACTTCTTCCTAGAATTGGGCAATTCACTGTTGCTGAACTGAGTGATGTCAATTTGTTGCATTTTTCTGATGGTATTCTATTTTTCAGTTATCTTTATGTTGCTCACTTTGAGGTATTTCTTGACTAGATGCCTTAGTAGGTTAGGTCATGCCATATATCTTTCCAGTTTTTAAAGAGCTAAGTGAAAGGTATTTTTGGAGCAAAGGGATGTCTTGGTCCTTCTGGTGGTTAATATACCCAATTCCTATTCTGTGATCCATTTTGGAAAGTTTCAGTTCTCGCTTTATCTCTTCAGTAAAGGATTATACAGATAATGTTGATTCCTTTGATCTGCAATTGTATGAAAACTCCCAGTGGTTACTTGTTTAAATTTGGGTGAATATGAGCGAAAAGAATTTCAGCTGAATTCGATTTGATTCGCACACAAGTAGAGTTGCAGTAGGCAAATGGTGAACTGAGATTTGCCATGCAAACTTTTATGAGCATGCATTGAACCTTAACATCCTATGCAATCTTTCTCTGAATTTCTGTATGACGTTTTCTATATCGCTTGGTTATTGAACAGTTTTGGTTTTCCATTTCTTTTGTCATTTTGTTTTGTAGCATTACACACCTACACGCAAACCATTGAAATGCTAACATTGCCAACCTAATACGAGTTGTCCAAATTACCCAATTTTGAACGAATGACACCACTAGATGCCTACTATTTTAAGCCATCTAACATTTTTTAGGGCTTCTTTGATGAAGTTTCAAAATAGTTTTGAAAACATGCTTTCTAAGATTAAGCAAAAAGTGACTATTTTGGAAACATGGTGAGGTTTGGGTGGTGGGGTTCTCAGTAATATATCTGAAGCAATCATTTAAGCATTGTAACGATTTGTGAACTTGTTACATTTGATCATTTAGTCTTATTGACAGGAAGATATACAAATAAAGGTCATCAAATTTTTTTTTTGCCTATTGTCCGCTCCATTTGTTTTCAGACAGCAACCATAGTCTCTCTCTTTCGTTGTTGGTGAACTTTCAAATTTTACGTTGGATTTACATTTTAATTCTGGCTGTCATCACCCGATGGCAAACTTCACCGCCAAAAGTTGTTGCCAAACAATAATCTGTTGTTGTGACTCTTTGAAATTGTGTCATTTGTTGTGAAAAAGTGTTAAGAGTCCATAGTGTTTCTCCATTGAGCAATGCTACATGGACATTATTTAGTGACCTTATCATTCTCTGCTATTAGATTGATAGTGGACCCCATTATTAGTTGAGACCTTTATGTAGATTAGGAAGGACTAGAAAAGAGAATAGAAAGAGAAGAAGAAAGAATAAAGGGTGGAAGGGGTTTACCTCATTCTTGCAAGAAATTGGTGAAGAAACACATAAATTCTCCACGGAGAATCACTTTTTATTATATTGCTCACTCTAATCAAAATAGTTTGGATTACACCATTATTTATAGGTCAAGTCCCCTACTAAAATAAAAACTACTTTCCTACTAAAATACTAAAAGAATTTCATAATCAAACTCTCAAATCCCTATCCTACAAAAACTCTATAATAATTTTCTAGTTAAACTTTAATTAATACTTCTAGTCAAACAAATCTTCTCTAACTAATAAAATAATACTAAAACAAATAATAAAATTCAATTCTTCAATTTAAACTCGTCCAATCCTTTTTCGATCTCTATCAATTCTTCTCGACTGAAAAAAATTCTTTTTCGAAGAGTTGGAAGGCCACAAGTACTCCTAAAATCCGAAGAAGCTTGTGTTTCAAGAAAATAGTATTGTAGATCTCCATAATAAAAATTAATCCCTTCGTGCATTGCATTCATCACAGTCTTATCCACGTATACTATTATAGGTGAAAGAAGCATATAATCCAGTGGAGACAAAATAACAACTCCATTTGTAGTGGCACCCATTGAAACTCTTTTACCTTCTTTTGTAAAAAGATCCTTTGAGATTAGCTTATCAAAAACAATTGATGTATGATGAGAAGAACTTTTAGGCTCATCAACGTTATCTGATTTCAGCTCATCATTCAATTGAACTGGAACTTGCAGTTGTTGAGGAACTTCTTGGGGCAAAGCTTGTTCAACTATTTGTTGATGATTAATGGATGAAAAAAATGAATCAAAATCTATCTTATTCACAAGATTCTTATTTGGGAGCTTGACTCCAAACATGACAGTCAACTTGTGTACACCTTCATGTATATATTACATTGATGTGTGGAGCGAATCCATTGATGCTTGGAGCGAATCGAGCTTAGCATCACGGGCTTCAAGTTTGACAAGTAATTCAACATTGGTAACCATCTGAATTGAAGAAATAACATGAAAAGTTGTAGAAAATTTTAAGATCAAACTGTAATTTTAGATACTTTTAGGGGGTTGAAAGTATAATTTTAGAAATTTCAGGGGTCAAATCTATAATTTTAGAAATCTTAGGGTTACACAGCTGGATTTTTTTGGCAGGGCAGCATGATGGGTTTTTAGAACTAGAACAAATAGCTGAAACACAAGATGTAAGTCTCAAAAAACACAACGACAATCGAGAATGATCGAAGTTGGGCTCTAATACCAAACTGATGTAGGTCGGGAAGGACTAGAAATCAGAGAATAGAAAGAGAAGAAGAAAGAATAAAGGGTGGAAGGGTTTTCATTCTCGCAAGAAATCGGTAAAGAAACATATAAATTCTCTATAAATAACCACTATTTATTATATTACTCACTCTAATCAAAATAGTTGGGATTACACCATTATTTATAGGCCAAGTCCCCTACTAAAATAAAAACTACTTTCCTATTAAAATACTACAAGTGTTTCATAATAAAACTCTCAAATTCTTATTCTACTAAAACTCTATAATAATTTCCTAGTTAAACTCTAATTAAATACTCCTAGTCAATCAAATCTTCCCTAACTAATAAAATAATATTAAAACAAATAATAAAATTCAATTCTTCAATTCAAACTCATCCAATCCCTTTTCAATCTCTATTAGATCTACTGTCAATTCAATGGTTATGATTCATCGTGTCACCAAAAAAGGTCACTAAATTAGGTACAAATATCATTTTCTTTCTCCATTTCCTTTTTGCTTTCTTCTTTGTTGCTTTTCTCTTGAGAGGGGAAAGGAAGAGAAAAGAGGGAGGGAGGGAGACGTC
>CM042198.1:15191465-15203714 GCA_023539305.1 Ilex asprella | reverse complement strand
AGGGAGGGAGGGAGGGCGGGAGGGAGGGAGGGGCTAAAGGCACCTGAGACTTTCCGGAGTGGAATTCCTCAATGTAAAGTTGAGATGTCTGAAAATGTGCCATCCAGTCATCGTTTGTCTTCTGGTTTCTTTAGCAGATTTCTCATTTTTTTTGTTGTTTTTTTGTTTTTGGTGCCATTTCATAGGATTTTGTGTCACCCATCCGATATGTTGGGAATGAATCAACCTAATATACACATGATGAAAGAAAGAAAAAAATTGACAGAGCCTTGTCCCCGTTGAGAGTATTTGTATCATTATTATTTTCTAGTTATATTGTTGCATTAAGTATACCTCCTTAGGGTATTCTCATTTTTTCTGTTTCATTGTCTAAGTATAAATATGAGTTAAGAGTGAGAGGTAGGGTTACAGTTTTATCTTTCTCGTATCTCCCATTTCTTTTCCTAAAACCTAAGTTTTACAATTCCCACCTGTATTAGCACCTGCTCCCTTGTTGTGACATCAGCCACAGTCGCTAAATTTGTTCTTGGTTATCTAGTTGTTGCTCTTCATGCACATAGCCAACAACCAGCTTTCTTTGTTTAGGGTATTCTTGTCTTTTCCATTTCATTGTATGAGTATAAACGTGAGTTGAGAATGAGAGGTAGGGTTACAGTTTTCTCTTCCTCATTTGACCCTGTTCTTTTCTTAAAACCTAAACTACACAATCCCCACTTGTAGCACCTGCTCCCTTGTACCGACATCAACCGCAGTCTTTTAATGTGTTCTTGTTTATACTAGTTGCTAGTCTTCATGCGCATAGCCAAAGCATGTGGTTAAACTGTATTAACCAGCTTTCTCTTGTTTTCTCCTTTGCTGGTCCTATTTCTGAATCTTCAGAAATGCATTCTTCAGTGGTCAACGTTCTTATTATGTTACTGATCCATCTTAACATCCTTGGTATCACATACTCATATTTTAAACATTTGACTGAATTCGCAATTTTGTATACTGCTGAAGGAAGACTTCAATTTTTTTCCTTTCATCAAGATTATCTATGAAATTCTGATGGTGGATTTCAATCTTCTTGGGAGCAGTAGTGTGGTGATTGATTTCATTTTGCCCTACTGGGTTTAGCATGTCAGCATTGCCAAAAAAAAAAACTTGGTTATTCCCAAACCCCAAACATTACCTCACTTTACTATTTCACTAATTATTCGTGAATGCCATTAGCAGTGAAAAGAATTCAATCTTATTGGGTACAGATTGTTACGTCAGCATATCATAATTCTTTTTCTTTGTCCTATTGTGTTGTTGCTTCCAGTGTTCTTTCATGAAAAGCTCAGTCCAGACAAATTCCTAGGCCTTAAACTGTTGTTGGAAAATGAATGTCCCGCATTCCCGGCAGTTGAGATACTTGCAATTGTTTAACTCGTCTTTAAAAGTTGCGTAGAATAACTCCTGTGTAATATCTTGTTCTTTACGTTCTAATGCAAATTTTAGACAATTGTCAATATGTGGACATGCTGAAAAGGCTTATGATTAACAAAATGTGGTGGCAGCAGTGTGTATGATATCTTTTTGTTATGGATCCTGCATATTGTCAATAGTTCTCTATTGAATGATAATTTCAGACATTGATCCTCCTGAGCACATGGTACAGTTTGGGTTATGGCTATTTTTTATTTTTTAGAACAATCCTTTCTGGCCATTAGCATATTTACAGAAAGGAAACACAAAAAATAAAAATGTTCCACTATTTGAACCTACGTGAGTAGTTATTTCTACCTCTCAAAATTTTGGGGATTTCCTATGTTTGGCATCCATTATTGTTAGTTTGTGGAATTTTACTTGGGTTTTCCTCCCTTTGCCAGCATATTACAGTGACATATGTGTTGGTTCCATTGCATGCCGGCTTGAGAAGAAGGAAGGAGGGGCTGTTCGTGTATACATTATGACATTGGGTGTTTTAGCACCATATCGTGGGCTAGGTATTGGTGAGTAACCTACTTATTTTCCTCTTGCTTTTCACTTTAGTGAGAATGATTGGGTTAACCTGAATGTCCGGTCCTTAAGTACGCTGATTCTTCATCAATGAACAATGTTAAGTATGCCCATAAATAAGAGTGAGGTGCTATAAAGGTTATCTCAGCGTGCTCCAGTATGAAAATGCTAAAACAATGCTGAGTTGGTTTTCCACTATACTTCTTACTTTGCTCAGCTTCTAGCTTCCATTTTGTGATTTTCGCTTCCGTATTTTTTATGTTGTGACTTCTCCAGCTCTTATTGTGAGTTCGGTGAAATGTGGACCAAAATTTAGTTGTAGATAGAAGGACCAAATTTAAAGTTAATCTTCTTACGAGGATTTAAATAGCTCTGCTTGTTATGGACTAAACAGCCAAGTTTTTGAACCAATAAAGAGAGAAAATTTAAGGAGAAGAAGAGAATGATTAGGGAAATCCAATTGAATGCAGCTTTCTCCCTTTGTCTGGATGATGGAAAAAATTGTGGCGTGTTTAGTTGATATGGATTCTGGAATTGGTGCAGGGACAAAGCTGGTAAATCATGTTCTTGATCTCAGCTCCAAGCAGAACATCGGTGAAATTTACTTGCACGTGCAGACAAACAATGAAGATGCCATCAACTTCTATAAGAAATTTGGATTTGAAATCACAGACACTATCCATAACTACTACACAAACATTATGCCACCTGACTGCTATGTTCTTACCAAGTTCATAACGCAACCTCAAACGAAAAAATAACATTGTAGAGCTGGCACCCTTCTAGAAAAAAGTTTCATCTTTGCTGTTGCTGCAGTGTCCCAAGTTTTGAGGTACTAAAGATTCTAATTTACCAAAGTGGGGTTGCTTATAGAGATTATATTTGTTATGCTCCCTATGATTTTTTTTGCCCCTTTTGTTCTGATGATCTTGATGCTTTCGATGAATTGAATACCTTTACTGTTGATCTCTTAGTGTGAGAACTTTTAAACCTCTTGTACTCATTGGGAGTAGGCTTTTTTTTTTCTTTTCAATCGGGCATTGGGACTAGTTGAACAAATTCCGTAGTATAAGAAAATGAATACTATTCAGTTTATGACATCAGATTTTCCCGCGTTGAAAATTGATTCGCAGTTGTGTCTAATATCATATTTTTCCTGACCACATGTTATCATGACCCAATAACAAGAAACAAAGTGTACCTTGAGCTGTGTATTGTACATATGCACATGATTTTGTTAGAAACCCAGATTGGGGCTTTCCAATTATAAAGTTTACTATTGTCAACTAAGCACCTCGGAATTTCTTGCATATGGTGATTTTGTGAAGATAAAACTTAGAACATAGACTATGTTTGCTTAAGACTTTTGTTTTGGCTATAGGTCCCAAGTTGAAGATGGGTTTTTAGCACTGTAGTTGTGTCAAACCATGTGCTTATATGTTCAGAATTTCGATTTTCCTCCGATGTTTAATTTGCAAAGATTCATTAGGCATTCAATTATCAACACGGAATGCTCCAACAGAAGACTTCAAAGGAATGGTTATATGCCACATTGCATAGGATAAGTTTAGGGTACCCACCAAAAAAATGTGAATACCTTACTGAAATTAATGTAAAGCTGTAGATTTTATTTTGATTTGATTTATAGCCATTGATTATAAAAATTATCAACATAAAATTAAAAAATTAAAAAAAAATAAAAAACTTAAAATGAGTCATGATTTTATTGGATAAAAAGTTTATATGAGTTTTTCTGCGCTGTAACCGAATTCGAATAGAATAAGGTGAAGAAAACACCAACTCCAAGAGATTGGGAATACAAGTCAGAAGCAAACATCAAGCAGCTAAAAAAATCTATGTATAAAATTTGTATATACAAGTTTGTATTTACATAGATTGATCGGACTCACATTTGATAAAACATGAAAGAGTTTACATTTATATTACATAGGCACATAATCTGAAGAGGAAGGCAAACATTGTCATGCTTTAACCACAAGTCATTGGTAATTGACAGAGGTCCACCATTATAACTGGATGGACTCATCAGTAAGCCACACCACCGGAAAAACTATTGCCGTCATGAAGTAAAGACTCTGTCAGCCAATAGCCATCCCAACATCCACCAACCCTCTGCCAAGTGAATGCCACTAGTCAATTAGAGTACTGAGCAATGCCAAATGTCCCCAGAAAACGAAGTATTTTAAGCTGAAAGATCTCTTTGTTGAAAAAGATAAAGGAAAGGGAACTTCTGCTCGAACAATTTGCAAATGAAGTTTAATCGTGGGTTATCTTGTCACTCTTAACACTGCTTTCACGTGTAGGCTCAAACACAGACATGAAACTACACACATCCTGGGCATTCAATTATAAGATGAACAGGGTGTGTTCCCCCTCCCCCTCAACCTTGTCCTCTAAAAAATTTGACCATCAGATTTAGGAAGATCTAAATATCATATAAACACCCTTCCACATACAATTATCACATCCAATCTTGAACTTCTGATTATTGATTTCTAGACTGATAACTAGAGCATATATCTAGGATGCCCCCATTAATTTTAATCCGTCCAACTGCATGTGAGTAAACAACTCATTACACAGATAGAAACCGTGAACACACCTGAACCATAGTAAATTGAAATGTTTCTTCTTCTTCGGGACGAGCCCCTCGTATCCAAACCCGTTGCTTATAGCGATTCTGTTTTAGTTTATACAACACACTGTACATTAGAAAAGAATCATAAGTAACTGTGGTAGTAACGCTATTTGAACCTCAAATACATCACAAGTAGCAAGTTTCTAACCTCCTTCACATGCAAACTACTCAGGATTTTCCTTTCCCTGTGACCAAGTAATACTCGATAGGTTGAATGGTGAAAAATTCGCCTGAAGCGTTCAAACTGCATGCACAGTAGACAAGCCAAGCAGAAAAAGGCATTAGCTTACCTAGTACATACAGTAGGACATATAAGAAGTGACTTATTTTTAGAGCTGATCTTGCTGCACCAAAATGTTTCAACTGACTTTGATTATTGATTTAGGGTAATTCTCTGCCCACCATGGAACGTCCAAAAGGTTAACATTAACTGACCTGCCCCAAATCGAAGAAGGGCCCAAAATATGTAGACCTTTCAAAAGGATCAAATCCAGCAAACTGTCATTGCATGAAAAGATAACATATCACCCCATTCTGCACATAAAATAAAGCAAGTTGATACATAGAAATAAGGTATTGTATACGAAATTACCCTGTACATCACTTCAATCCCATAATCTTGACGAGGTTGGTCGTTAAACATCAATGCATCAAGCTGGTATCTAACAGCTTCTTCTGCCCTAAACTACAAGAAGAGTTAAACTATATCAATATATTACAAGGAAACAATATTGATGTCCGTTGATCAATCTTTTAGTTAGAAAGTTACACTTAATCTTGGGCCTAAAGGTCTCTTCCTGCGAGATTCAAGCCTGCAATGTGAAAACTGTCACCAACTAGTTGAAATGAGAAGGTGTGATGCCTTCAAAAAGCACAGATTGCTACGTGTGAGGCTAATATAGCTGAACATTGCAGCACTAAGCAAGTTGTTAATATGAACCAAACCAGGGAGAAGTTTAAACAGCTAAACCAAAAAGCGGTAAAACCCTTAGAACCTAGTTGCTAGCCCATTTATATGTCCTCATTTTAACATTCAAGGTTGCATCGAGTCTACTCTCTCTAAGATATGATAGTGAATCGCGATGAATAGTAAAGAAAGATAGTGTATTGGACCAAGAAAGTGGGATTTAAGGCTTAGTCTAGTCAAGTAGTTTTATTTTGACCATGGAATTGATGTAAATTAATAAAAAAAACTCTTCTTAAAAGATAGGCTAACATTTTGAGTTACTAATTGTAGAAAACACTTGGTGAAAAATGATGCTAAAATTTACTTGACAGTCTCTTGTGCACTTGTATGAGCAAGTCCTAATCTCTCTTGTCCCATCCCATTCCTTTCATCGTTCACTCCTCTACAATGCCTTTGTCTCAAGGCTGTTGAGAATGACCAAAAGTTCATATTGTTTGTAATTTGTTCACTTCCCTGATTGCCTTTTTGCCGTGATTCCTTGATAAGAACCAATGATGCAAATATAGCGCTAAAAATACTCGCACTCTGTCCTTGATAAAGCCTATGTCTCTCTCTTCCTTAGATACTAATACAGTGCTGTCAAAGTTTATTCTTTTATTTGTTTTAGTCAATGTTTTTGCTTTAAGTTTCATAAGCCACTGTGACTTGAATTTGGGCTAGTTCATGAGATATAGGTTTGGATTTTGGGAGGGAAAATGGGTATCTTCATTGTGAGTTGATTTTACCATGTTTGCTATGCGGCAACAGTTGTTGGGGTCTTGGGGTTAGCTTTTCTTTTTATCTTCTCTTGTTATTGGGTTGCTCCTGGCTTGTGATGAGTGTTATTACAATCTGTTTTACCTACAACATCAGTGTATAATATCTTTTTTACTCAGTACATAGATATTTGTCAAATATTTAAGTTATAATAAGAGTACAATAGAACTGTATTTATCAAACAGATTGGTTGAGTTCATTCCTTAAAACTTCAGTAATTGCCAAAGAGTTTTTTAAGTACGAAAATTCATCAACTTATTATTTCAAACACTTACATTCACCATTCAGTTTTTAGTTCTTAATTTTCAATTTTCATCAAACAACATCAAAGTGTTTCTCTTAATATAGCTATTTTAAAGCGATTAAGTTGCTGAAACCACACATCATGATGGCACTCCGCATCAACAACAGTTGAACTGTGATATTTCTGCGATCGCAGAGCATTATTCATTTTGTTTTGAAATTCAAACGATTCGCAGAATATGAATCACCACAGAGACAAAGAGAGAGAGAGAGAGAGAGAGAGCATACCAATCTGCAGAGAGGAAATCGGGAACGTCAGCAGAAGCTCTGAAGCGAGAGGTTGCAGCTTTGCAGCCGCTGGAGGGTTTGGAGAAGAGAGATAGAGGCTGTGGAGATGATAAGGAGGAAGAAAACGACATCGTATTCTCTTCAATTCCCTCTCCCTCTCCCTCTCCCTCTCCCTGTTTGTTGCGTTGGTGATTGGGGGTGGAGAGCGCAAGTTGTGGTCTGAGTAGGATAGGAATGAGGAAATAAGATCTGTGCCGTTCATTGACCAAGGACTACAGAGTACACCATGGGGTGCAATTGCAAATAGGATATCTTTTTTTTACTATAATAATTATAGTATTTATTATAATTAAAAAATAAATATGATTGAAATATTAATTTTTGTTAAATGTTCAATCCTGATAGGCAATTTTACTGCCACTAAAATATGACAAGTGAGAGATTAATAAGTAAGAGTTTAAAATTGAAGAGGTCAATGCAAAATTTATCCCGACTTTTTTTATCTTTTTTTTTTTACTTTTACTAATAACAAATTTATTTTTTTGAGCGTAAATTAGTTCGAGCACAATTATTTGTGTCATTATGGCCATTCTATGCAAATTTACGGTTAATTTTGATGGAATTCCTCAGATGCACATCATGTGCGTCGGAGATTAGAGTATAATTTAGAGATCATGTGTTGTGCACGTGAAGAATTCCTTCAAACTTAAGGATGAATTTGGACGAAAGGGTCATATTAACGCAAAAATTATAATTCAGAAGCTAAAATGATGCAAAGTGTAATCAGGACTTGATTAATACAAATAGTATAGTTCAAAGATCAAATATGTAATTAACTAAAAAACCACATCCGTCGATTTAGGGAAAAGTTTATGCAGGCACAAACAATCTCTTTTCACGAGTAATGCTTTGTATCTCAAATTTGTATTCCAAATGTGTACCTCAAATCAATGGGAATCATTGGATGAGTGGGTCTTAATGAAAAAAGTTGATGAGACTCACTCATCCAATGGTTCCTATTGATTTGTGATGCATATTTGAAATACAAATTTGAGATATGTAGCATTGCCCCTCTTTCCACATCAAAACCGTTTGATTTTTTCCAACATTTTCTGCACTTTCAAATGTCTATGATCCTCGCTTTTGCATCTGCATTGCTTGAAGATTAATCGGCTGTCCGCAATCATTAACTGATTAGCTAATGGATACTTTACTTGATATCAGTATCAGGCTGGTTAAAAGTAATTTGAGGTCTAAAGTAAAAATGTTAAATAAAATTATTTTATTTTTAACATTAATTTTAAAAAAAATAATTTATTTTATTTTTTTTATGACAGAGAGACAAAAGAAGGATGTGCTAGTAGATGTTTTAATTTTTGTTTTTGCCTTATCTGTGAGAGAGAGAGAGAGAGAGAGAGAGAGAGAGAGAGAGAGTTTTGATTTTATTTTTAATTTTTTTTAATGGAGATAGAGAAGGAGTTGGATAAATATAAGTTGACTTTTGAATATTTTTTTATTTTTAAACTTGTGATTTTTAAGATTTTTATGTTATGAATTGGATTTATGGACCAAATTATTACAATAAAAATTTTGACTGGACTCAATTTTTTGGGTTTTTTTTTAGAGTTTAAAATTTAATGGATTAAATTTTTTTTTGTAGACTAGTAATATATCTAAATTATGTGACATTCTAAAAATTTGATGCATAAAGTCCAAACTTTATTTTTTAGGGGAATTTGGAAGCCGGTACTAAAATTTAGATTTAATTGAGTTAAACTATATTAAGAAAACTTATTTGATTCTAAGTGCATTTTTTTGAAAAAGACTAAAAAGTCATTTATTACTCCATTACTCTCTCACTCTCTCTTTCCTATTTTCTCTATAGAACAATACTATTAGAACCTAATTTGCTGACCTAATTCGTTATGACCTTTGGATTGGCTGTGAGAACCATCAAACATTGAAATTTGGTGTTGATCTAATGGTTCTATTGCAGTCAGCAAATTATGTAAGTGTTTTAGGTCCAAATAGTATTACTCTTCTCTCTCTATCTCTCTCTCTCACACATTGATAATTTATTTATTTTTCAAATATGTAAAGATTTGATTTAATTTTTTCATCTTTTTCCTCTATTTTCTCTCTCTCTCTCTCTCTCTCTCTCTCTCATTCTCAGTCTCACTCTCTCACCTATTTTCACTCACCATTATTCTTTCTTTCCTTATTATCTTTTTCTCCTTATATCAACGTTACAATATCACAATTATACAAATCAGTTATATCAATTAGTTATAATTACACTATAATACATCAAATAATTACTCATGTGTTCTAATAAACCAAAATAGTTATACTAAATAATTACACAAAATTATAATATCAACATAATTTGTCATTCAATTGTTTACATAAACTAAATAGTTATACTATTTAGTATCACAACATGATTACATCAATTAGATACACAAAATTGGGTTTATCCTTATACAAAGAGCAATGCTATGTATCCCAAATCTCTAACCCAAATCTCCATCCCAAATCAAGGGAGACCATTGGATGAGTGGGTCCCATTTGAAAAAATTAATGGGACTCACTAATCCAATGGTCTCCCTTCATTTGGGATAGGGATTTGAGTTAGAGTTTTGGGATACATAGCATTTTTCTTATACAAAAGCTTTGTCATTATACCAAATTTAGTGTATATAATTAATGTAATCATGTCGTGATACTAAATGGTGCAACTTTTTTGTTTATGTAAACAACTGAATGAAAAATTGAATTGATGTTATAATTTTGTGTAATCATTTGGTGTAACTGTGTAGTTTATTAGAACACATGAATAATTATTTGATGTATTGTAGACTAATTGTAATTGATTGGTGTAACTGATTAATGTAATTGTGTTTGTTATAACATTGATGTAAAAAAAGAGAGAGAAAATAAGGAAAGAGAGTAATGATAGAGAAATAGGGGAGAGAGTGAGAGAGAGAAAAAAATAAGGGACAGTAATAGAGAAAGAGAGAGATGGAGAGAAAATAAGGAAGATATAGCGAGAGAGTAATAAAGAGAGGGGGAGAGAGATGGAGAAAAAAAGAGGGGGAGAGAGATGAGGAAAATTAAAATTATGCTTAATTTAAGGAAAGGTAAGTAAGTAAAAAAAATTCAAATGTCATTTGAATTTTGTGCTTAATCACAAGATATTTTATTAAAATTGAACTTAATAGAATAAAATACTTATCCATACACCTCCTCTCAAATAAATCTAAAAATTTGTACCTACACCCAAAATACCCTATTTTTTGAACTGTTGGACCGGCCCTAATTGTACCCGGATTTTAGATTTCCATTTACCTTCTAGGTTTTCTCAAGAAAGTTTTAAGAAATTTTTTGTCTTGATTTGAGAGAACTAGTTTTTTAATCACCTGAGTTGTTTGATAATTGATACATGAAGTTTCAATCCAATCTAAATCCTCAAACTGCTTGAATCCAAACCAAACACACCCTTAATCCCACCATCTTCATCGCGAATGCTTCCTAATTTCAGACAATTTATCAAATTGAAATATGTGAAAATTAGGATATCATTATCTCCTTACTCATGGAATGTACCTGCTTTTATCCGCCCTCATTGTTGTAATTGTGGCTCAACTTTCCACATTCTCTCTCCGGGACTTGGCTCATGTTGTGATATCAGTCATCGACTCAAATAAGTCAAATATGTTAGTCACAACATGGTATTAGTGAACACGACCTAAAATAAAATGTTGAATATGACAGATTCGAGTCATTTATCAGCATGGTGAAATCGTATCGAACGATTCGGTGATGATAATTATACGACTCGGAATTGATAGGTATAACTTGAGTCTTGGAGTTTATACGTATCGTGTATCGATATTGTCTTGGAAGGTGCCAAGTCGGATACGAGTCAGCCGTATTCGACTCAGCTAACTCCTATTAGTATCACACCGATGATATTAGGGTTGTACTAACAATATTTATTTATTAGTTAAATATAAGGGCAAATTAACTTATCATGTTACTGACAAATTTCATTCTAATATGCATGATAAAGTTCATAGCTTATAAGTTAATAAGATAATTTTTTAATATGTTGAGAAGATGAGACTTATACTTCTTAGTACTTAACTCTTAAATATTTTTAGTCATAAGATTAATATGTAATTCAAATAAACTAGCGTACCCTATATTTACTCATATTTGATACGAGATGACTCGTACAAGTCATTAGTATAGGGACATTGAAGTAGTTATGTGGGTGTTTGTTAGAGAACAAATACACTGAATCTGACTATTGACTAACATAATAATTTCATATATTGTTTTACATATTATCAATGTTAAATCATAAAGTTATAGTTATGCAACTGATCCTTAATAAAGGTGACAAATTGATGGGTTGTGTTAGTTTTGACCTAGTTTAAAATGAGTTGGTGCAAAATAAAGGATCATTTGGAGGTCGGTACCTTTTTGTAGACTTATTTGGACTTAAGTCCACTCAAAAAACTTGTTTGGGAATAAGTCTATTTTGATTTTTATTGTCCAAAACACTCTCAATAGTTATATTTAATTAAAACTTGTTCGAAAAAACTAACAACTCCTAAATTGAGAATCGTATTAAAATTAACAACTCCTAACTTGAGAATTGTGTTAGCATTAAAATGATTTTTCTATTATCTATTTATATATAGTAATATTAAACAGTAAGATGCTCAATAAAAAACTTAATTAAAAATTTAATCATTTCAATAGAGTGACACCATACATTAAATACTTATTTTGTTGTGGGCAAGATAATAGTTTTAAGTACTCACATATGGTGTTACTCTATTGTAATGATTAAATTTTTAATTAAGCATATTACTGTTTGATGCTACTATTTTTTTGTTGAGCATGTTACTATATATATAAAGAGAGATGATAAAAAAATAATTTTAATGCCAGCACAATTCCTAAATTAGGAGTTGTTATATTTGAAACATTGAAACTAAGAGCAACTCCAATGGACTATCTAAAATGGGATTTTTAGCTATTTTAGATAGCCAGTTGAGAAATGTTGGCTCAAACAGGTTAGATATCCCGCTAGCTATTTTCGATAGCCTACTATTTGCTCGCTGCTTCTACCGACCTCCCCTGGCTAGCTACTTCATTGGCAAACCCATTTTTTTGCGCCAAAATGCTCACTCCACATAACCTCCATCATCCCAGATCAGTCCAGAAGCAGCTGGTCTAGATCAGTCCTCTCCCTTTCAGGCTAACAATCCACATCGACCCCTTTTGATCCCATTTTCTGGACCTCAAATCAAAGGTGGATTTCTGTTTTTTTGATTCATCA
>CM042198.1:15168493-15181465 GCA_023539305.1 Ilex asprella | reverse complement strand
AACACACAATTTCTTAGAGAGGGCCTTGAGAAGCATTCTCTCACTCTTTTCTAAATTAATAAAATTTTAAATTATTATATTAATCAACAACAAATCAATTCTAATCCAATCTTTTTTTTTTCCTTTTGGTCATCAAACTCTTTCAAACATAAGTATTCTTGGGTAAAAAACAAAAAACCTCCATATATTAAGCCTCAATCTCACTTCACTCCTATTTTTACGAGTTTGACTTAACCCCTCCAACTCGTGAACAAATTTCAGTTATAACAAAATTTGTTTATTGTAACGGTGCGGTAATTGCACGTGCAAATTAAGTGTGCGTTATAAAATAAATAATTTTTGCCTAAATTAAAAAATTAAATTATCAATTTTAGCCTTCCTTTGTCTCTCTCTCTCCCTCTCCATACATGCAAATTCATTTTTGTACCATCAAGTGACTGGCTTTCTCAAATCTAAAGTCATTTTTTAACTCCATGACCCCAAATTAGCGAGCTCCAACCCTCCTTTTGAAGTTTTAACAAGTTCTCTAAAGTTTTGATTTTCAAGTTTCCAAATCTTAGTGGGTTTCTTCACCACACCCCCCCTGGGCCATAGCTTCCAAACCACTCTAATACACTGTACAACAATTCCATAACAGAACTCAAGTCACAATTGAGGAAGAAATGGTCATTTGCTATGCAACCCATTTAAAAATTCAATTATCACTTTAAGCGTCAAATACAAATTTGAGCACACACAACAACACGAATCTTAAATGTAATCACACGAATGAAATCCTCATGGAAAAATAAGTCTGACCAAGTCGTTTGCTAGTTGCAGGTTTTGATTTTTAAAGATAAGGGTTTTACAATGATGACATAACAAAAAAATTTAGATTACAATCAGGGGGGTAGTTTAGTTTTTTTGTATAAACTATTACCTCTGTTAACATTTGCAGTTTGTTCATAAGTTGAAGTGCGTTAAGGGTAACGCAAAAAAATATAGGAAGTAAAGTAAATTTGAGGCTTATTTTTGGATTTTTTTTTTATTTTTTACCCTTAATTCTTCTGTAAGAGCAACACTCCTCAAGAAGATAGGAATATTTCTCATTTTGTTATTAAATGTCCGACCATTAACCTTTTGAACTATACTAGATGAAGTATATTGCAAATATATGAACTCTGAAAATCCATTGGGAGGAATAAGATTTTTGAAGAACCCAAGGGGGTATAAGATAATTTTGCAAAATGGGCTGGCGCGCTTGGCCACAATGTGGTTCCGCCCTTGCACACAAACACGCACGCACGCACACATACTTGTCCGGTTTGGAGTGTTGAGTGGAGTGAACTGAGAACAGATCAAACATTTGACTTCAGTCATATGATTTTCAGTATTATTTGATTGTATTTCGACTGGAACACACTTGGATTTGAATAATTTAAATTTGAGATGAATTAACAACAGAAAAATAATTGTGTAATTAAGATTCAACCGCTTAATGTTCATGTAGAGATCGAGGTTACATTCATATAAGTGATGTGATTCAATCTTACCTACTATTTGGCCCCTAGTTCAGAAAATCTGGATGCCACACATACCTAAACAGATAGTTTGTGCTTGAAGGCACTGTATAACATAAAGTCTAAACGTCTAAAAAAATGATACTACTATATCAATTAATATTTTTTTTTCATTTTCTTTTTTAATTACATAATTTAAAATTAATTTTTGTCAATTATTATTTTAAAAGAATAGACAAAATTTTCTCAAAACAGATGAACTCAAAAAATATTAACATGTGTACACTATTATATATGAAAAATATCTGAAATAAAATTTGTATTAATCCATAAATTAATACAAAATTAAATAATTTAACTTGTAATAGAAATGTGTGATGTAATAGAAATGAACAAATATATATATATATAAATATATGTATATATACAAATCAGAATCGAACTTCTAACTCCCTTATTATATACTAGTGATAACTCTGTGCCTGAATGCAAATTGAAAAATCAAATATTTCTTCAATATTTATATTTTAAATAGTTGTTTGATTTTTTTAATTACGCAACATAAAATTAAAATGAAGAGAGAGAAAATAAAATTAAGTGTGGATTGATGAGATTGTTTGACATTAACGAGTGTGTTGCAGTATTGATTAAGTTGTTTGGCACTGGGAGTCTTGTAAAGATTATGTTTGCGTAAATTTTTTTTTGGATGAATTTTGTAAAGATAATGTGTTAAAATGTAATACGCGCGCACACACACACATTTCTAAGTGACGTGTAATGCATTTTTTTTATTTTTTGTATAGTTAAAATGTAAATAAGTTGTTACAATATTTATTGTTGTTAGAATTACTTTCCCAAAAAAATATTTATTTTTGTTAAAATGCGTATTGTGATTAAAATATAAATATAGTTAAATATTTATAGGGTTTAAATGTAAATTGCAAGTTAATTGTTGGATCATAGTTTTAATTGATGTAAGGCTTTGTTGTGTTTTTTACCATATTTAAACGTAAATGAATGGTAAAAATATTTATTCTGGTTAAATTATGAACGAGTGATTGATATGTGAGTTTTTAAAAATATTTATTGAGGTTAAAATGTAAGTACATTTTAAATGTTTATATTAGTCATAATATAAATATAATTAAAATATTTTGTACAATTAACATATTTAGTGTTATTAAGAATTAAATCGTAAAATTAACCCGTAGATCAATTTAAGCTGATGTACTATAAATTTTAGAAATTTTTTATAGATAGTCTATTGGCTAATTGATGTATAGAATGCTGATTGAGATGTTGCATGGTGGTTGTAGAGGTTGACCCAAGTGGGTGAGCTAGTTTGGTGGTTGCTCCACCTAGTTATTTTTCCTACTTTTCAATTCCTCATTCATCAAACCAACCAAAATGAAGGATCCAAGAATTAAAAAAAAAAAACAAAAGAATGAAGGAAAATAAGAGGATGAAAAGTTCATCTTATTTTTTTTTAATTCTTCTTATTTTTCATCCTATTTATCAAACGAGTCATAATAAGAAGTTTCACATGAATGTGAAAGGTCATTCAAGCGCACAAGATTTACAGCTCGTTACATATTTTGGAAGAAAGTATGCATAAAAAGCATGTTTACAAAACATGCGTAATCGAATTCACTTTACCATTGTCTTTTAAAAGCATGTTTCATTAACACATTTTTACGTAAAAACGTGTTTATTAAACACACTTTCAAAAAAGTATCGTAATTTAATAAATATGTTCAAAACAATGGTAAAGTGATAAAAAAAATTCTAAAATGTGATAGATATGTGTAAGTAACTCTTGGTCCACCACATCAACTAAAAATCCAAGAAATTTTATCATATTAACTTTATATTTTTGTTTTAACATATGGTTTAAAATTGATCCAATCTACATGTTTTCTAGATTTAGTAGCTATAACTTCATTAAGAGATTATAAAATTATATGAAATGGGTTATAGTTTTGCTGAATAAATTATATTTTGCACCTTGTAAGATGCTTGCATTCTCAGTTCACATATTAAAAGATTGAAATTGTGATATTAGATCGGCAATCAACAAAAAGATAGCAATGTACTCAATTTTAAGAAGGTTAGGTACAAAATTGTTATTAAAACTAATTAAAATTGAGTAATATGCAAGTAATTAATTGTATATAGAAACAGAATAATATGAAAAATACAACAAAAAAATTTATCAAAAAAGGCAACACACATTTATTTTGGGACTACATTGTTATATTTGACTGAATCTGTAATGTGAGAATTTTTAATCTTTTGTGTTGTAAATTAAAAATTTTAGAGTACAAAGTGTTTTATTTACAAATTTGAACTTAAATATGCATAAAGTAATTAAATTTTTTTTTGGAGTGTATAAAGTAAGGGCTTTTCACATTTTACACCCTAAAAAATTTTAAGATTCTCACTTTATACCCTCAAATATTAAATTTTTCATATTTTATTCTCAATGTATTAAAAATGTTATAATATGACTTTTGTTAACTTCCATTATTTTTTCTGTCAAAAGACAACCCATTGAAGTCGAAGAAAAAATTAACGGAAAGTCAACAGAAATGTCACATTATGACACCTTTGATATATTGATGGTATAATATAAAAAAATTATTCTTTGAGAATTTAAAGTGAAAATTTTAAAATTTTTTAAGTTACAAAATATAATTTGCTCGTAAAGTAATTATTGAATAACTTTCCATTGGCCTACTCCATGGTTTATTATTTTATTTTTGATTCCTCAAGTAATCTGGCCATTTTTTAGAAATTATTATTATATTTTCTGTCTTCTTATTTGAGAGTTACAAAAACCGAAAATATTAAAGACCATAAGTCATTTTAGTATATATCGAGTTTGTCCCAGGAGCTAGTCTAACATTAAATCACTTAGTGTCATGTCGGGTTCTTTGAGGGAAAAAAAAGAAGGGATAAATGGGAGTAACATAATGGTTGAGGCAGCTTAATTACCGATGAAGTCTATGATGAGAAGACCATTGGAACAGCGACCGGTGGGCCCGCTATGAAAGCTTTCGCCGTAGGGTAGATAGGCAGCGGCTGGTATTTTGCCGGTGGTGGAGCTTTGGCGAATAAGGTTCCCTGTATCCGCCAATGAATCTCCCAACTGGTATATATATTCAAAGGGGTGTATGATTACATGTGCTTCACATGGAAGGAGGAGGAGAGAGAAAAGTATGGGTACGATGCAGAAAATTGCAGAAGCCATGTTTTGCGGGGCAAGTTCCGGTCAGTAAAGGCAACAAATGAAGAGAGAGAGAGAGAAGGTGAAGGGGGAGGTGCTGAGGCTAATTATTTGAATGATAAAATGAGGCTATCAAAGTGAGGTGAGGGGCAAGGGAGTAGATGGGATTCAGAGGCTAATAATGAGAAGCAGCGACCGAACTATGTGAGTAGGCCATGGCGCCCCTCAAATTTTAAAAATTTCCATCGTTAATTTCTAGTTTTCCAAACCTCTTCGCAGGGGTGCAATTTGGGTAGGTTGGATGGATTAAGAGGTCAACCCTAACCCTATTTTAACCCGAGACACTCAACCCGAGTACTGTTCGAGTTTAATTTGGACGGGTTCGGATTAAATTCGAATTACTTAATTCGGGCTGCTTTTGAGTTAAAAATTGGATTGGACTTGAGTTACTTAATTCGGATTGATTTTTTGAAGTGTAGATTTAATTTTTTAAAGTGTAGATCTGATTTTTTCAAGTGATTTAAGATGAAGTGTGAGGTACGGATGAAGAGAGAGGGAGGAGTGACAAATAAGAAATGAAGACTAAGAGTTTGAGATGACTCAGACGAGTGATGATTAAGAGAAGGAGGTTGAGAGAGGGAGGAGTGACGAGTGAGTTAGGGAGGCTGAGAGTCTGAGACCAGATAAAAGACGAGCGAGGTAGGGATTTGAGACTGATGAAGGCGTAAGGCTGAAAACTTGAAGTGAAGTGAAAGTCTGAACTTTGAAGAGTGAAAATAAATACTAACCCTAGTTAAATGTATTTATATATTTACTAGCAACACACCATGTGCATTGCACGTGAATAATTTTCGTATAAAAATATTAATATTATGTATATGTGGTTTATCCAGTTTTAGATGGATGTTTGAGAGGGAGAAGATAAAATGTTTTCATATTGGATAGTGAGAGAGAAGTTAAAGGATTTTTTAATTGGTTTGTATGGCGATCCGAGGATTTTAGTAGGGCCGGCCCTAGGCCTAGGCCACTTAGGTGGCTGCCTGGGGCCCCCATTTATATTTTTAGTTATGGGTACATATATTTTGAATGGACTGATTTGAAGAGGCCCAAAATTTATTAATAGACCCATTAGCTCTATAAAACTTACTTAGTAAATTGCTATACTTGTATCATCTCTTTCTTTCTTGTTTATGAAAAAAGGAATTCAATTAGCAAAAATATGAGATGCTTTAATTCAATTAGAAAAAATTAGTAATGATCCTAAAACAAGGAGTGAAGCCACATGCTTAGCTACATATGAGATTGAAAATTTTGAATTTTTATTGGGTATAAATATTTGGTATGATATATTATTTGCTGTTAACACAATTAGTAAAAGCTTACAATCCAAATACATGCATATTGATCAATTAAAATGACTTTTTTTTTTTAGAATCATATGGAGAAAATGGATTTCATTCTGATTTGATTTCATCAAAAGAGATTGCACTTGAAATAGAAATAGAACCAATATTTTGTGAAAACCATAAAATTCTTAGGAAAAAACAATTTGGTGATGTAGTTGAGAATGCAGTAATACTATCAACTGAATAACCTTTTAGGCTTGAATATTTTTTATATGTAGTTGATTTAGTTATTTCTTCAATTCAAAGTAGGTTTGAAAAATTCAAAATATATGAATTTTTTTTTTGGTTTTTTATTTTGTTTTAAAAAATTAAATCTTTAATAGTTTAAAAATGTATTGTCTTAACCTTGAAATTTTTTTGAAGAATGACTTATTTTTTGATATAGATGGTTTAGATTTATTTCAAGAATTGAATGTATTAAGAAAGTCTTACAATATGAAATTAACACTGCAGCTGAAACCCTAACTTATATAAAATGATTAGATTTTTTTTTTCAAATGCATATATAACTTTTATAATATTATTAAAAATGCAGTAGCTTCACCCGAAAGAAATTTTTCAAAACTTAAATTAATAAAATCTTATTTCCGATCAACTATGTCATGAGAAAGATTCAATGGATTAGCTATATTATCTATTGAAAAAAATATATTAGCAAAACTTGAATATCAAAATTTAATCAATATTTTTGAATCTCAAAAACCAAGAAAAATAGCCTTTAAATGAATATATTTCAATGATTATTTAGTATGATATATATCTATAATATAACGATCTAAAATCAATTCAAAAATCTCTAATTCAGTGGCTCACAATACATCTCATTCAAAAACTAAATTCAGGCAATTTCAACACACAACCCAATGCAGAGACAGAGACAGGCGTGCTCTCTCGTTCCCAAGCCAGCAGCAAGCATACCGTCTCTCTCTTTCTCTCACAACTCTCTCTCTGTCTCTCTCTCTCTCACACACACACACATAAGAAGCAGATCAAGCCTCTGCCATGTCTCCCTCTCTCTGCCGTCGCCCAAGTATCCCTCCTCTCTCTCTCTCTATCTAGCTTTCTCATCACAGCTTCCATCCAAAAACATCAAACCATTCTTAAAGATTACACCTTTTTAAGTATTAGATTTAGGTTTCAAGTTTCATATGCGAAGTTCAATTTGTGACTAAGTCGATGAGGCTCTTTGTGTGATTTGAAGATGCTGGAGGCGATTCAGTGTGGGTGACAACGGGAAATGGGTATTCAAGAATTATGGTTTCAAAAGAAGCTTTTGCTAATCTACTGCGACATGCTATCCCGTTTAGTTCAACAGGGTAACTTAGAGTTCTAGATGGCACTCAAGGTGATCCGTTTGTTTGGGTATTTGAGAGATGTATTTATGATGTTTGAAAATATGCCACAAAGAGGTGTTTGTTTATTGGAACTCATTGATTTTCGGGTTTATTCGAAAAGATAGTCTTTGAGGCTTTTAAAACTTTTATGAGGACGCAAAAAGTGGGTATGAGGTTTAGCTGGGTGGCCAGATTATGAAATGAATTGCAAAACATGTGTTCTACTGCATTGTTTGGTAGAACGGGAGTTGTGTTCTGGTTGAGTGCTGCTTGAGATCACCATGCTTGTTCATTGGATATATAAGGTAGAGTTGGGAGAATTGGGTAAGCACTACAGTTATTGAAAAGCTGGTGCGGTTTATTACTCTTCGTGCCAACTTTACTGTAATGTTTCTCTTGCAGAGGCCGTTGCAAAATGGTTGTTTGAGCTCGAACCTAACAATCCAAGTAATTATGTGATGGGAGACGTTTTTGTAAATGTAGCTATATGGAAGGATCTAAAGATGGTGAGAAGATAAAAGGGGACAGAGGGCACGACAAATAACTTGCTATATTGTCCAATAAGTTTCACAAATAATCTCCATGTTTGTGTAGATTGCCACCATTGGATGAAGCTTGTCCTAGGAGACCAAAAACATCTACACCATTAGAGTAAGTTCCGCCTATTTCAAAGCGCTATCTACACACTAGCCTAAATGTGCTATGAGGTTTCATGGTCAATGTCATAAGTCTAATTAGGATTGAAGGTTTATATCTAAATTTCCCTTGAGACGAAGTCATCAACTCTAGGTTTTAGATCAGTCAGGGGTGCCAAATGTTTTGGATCAAGGTGAGCAACCATTTTGGTATAGAGGTATGGCGAAAATCTCTCTAAGCTTCAAAGTGTATATGATGTGCTTACCCTTTTTCAACTAACTAGATGTAGTTATACTATGACAAACATCTCTCTTAATCTTCAAAATGTACATGATGTGCTTGCCTTTTTTCAATGGAGAATAAAACTCTCAAGTGAAGTAATTCTGTAAAATTGCATATCACATTAAATCTTTATATAGAAAAAAGGTATACTTGTGTAGTCATTCATCGTTTGAATTATTACTAGAAAGAATGTTAGATAAGTTCAGTTGGTAAGTATTCTAGATTTTGGACTCAGTTAAAAATCGATCAGGAAACTAAATACGATGAGATCGATTTCGAAGGTTGTATTTTCTTGTAATAGTGGAGGTTGCAACCGAATTCTCTCTTACTTCCTCTGGAAGCATAAAGTCTGGGTCTTGTAATTTGTCAACATCTTCTGGTAGCTCAGTGTCAACCCACGAAGACCAGTTCACCTCACTGTCCATGTCCCACAATGACTCTTTGTTTCTTTGCATGACATTGACTTTCTCAATCAGTGTAGCTAGCATCTGGTGGTTCAATATTTCATAGTCTTTGCACAATCATCAGTATACTTACGTGAATATATTACTTATATGTACACGTATCTCAACACCAAGATTACTCAAGTTTGTATTTTCACATGTATGTACAAATGGCATATAGAAGTTGGATTGAAACAAGAAGCACAAAGAATGATCTAGCGATACTTATTATCCATGCTTGTTGTTTGATATCATTTGTGCTGTACCGCAATATAGTGAATTCAATCAAGAATGCAACACATAACCTTGCAAATGAAAATCAAATGTAAAGCAACAATCTTGAGTCTAAAACCTACTCTATGTTTCATATTTCAGAAGATAACAGTTGATTGATCAATTACCTATATAGAGCCTTGGTCTCACAGTGTGTGTTTGTTTTGTACTGGTGAATATGTAGAGCACAAAGATAAATATCTATAATATAAAACAAGGCGGCTTCAACATCCAACGGTCACAAATCATTTCATTCAATGGTCAAAGATCTTCTCCTTTTCCCCCAAATTCATCATTTTTCACTCATATTTTTTTTCAAAAATCTGATCAACTCAATCACTTCACCTAGCCTCAGTCACTTCACCTATCGACATCGTTTTTATTTTCCCTCCCTTCTATTAGACAAGCCTTCTTCAGAGGCCATCTTTTTTTTCCCCTACCATTACTCCTTACCCCCCCTCTCTCTCCCCATCTGTTTCTTGTTACTAGCAACACCACCACCGCCCCAGCGACACCACCAGCAACACCACCACCACCACCACCATCACTGCCGTTGCTAACCCCTCCCAGGTATGCTTCATCTCTGTCTCTCACACACACATCCATCTTACCTCTTCCTCTTCTCTACCCTCTTCTACTCAACATCACCCCCACTTCTTCTCTGCCCCCTCTATGCTCTCGCTCACTTCACACTCACAACGCACAACACACAAATACACACTCATCACCCACACACAAATCGCACACACACACACAAACAAACCCAGACCTATCACACACACACCCAACACAGACCCATCACCCACACCCACTCGCCCACACACACATCACAAACAAACCCACACACCAAGTGTTTGTTGGAATTACCGAGAGAAATTTTGTGTACTCTACCTTTATTTTTATTATTATTAATATGAATTTTTTGGGGGGAAATGAGAGGATCTACACAAAATTTGAACATTGAAAGAAATTAGTGCTTTGTTTTTCTTTTGTTTATTGCTACTTTGCATGTGGATTTGTTTGTGGACTGTAATTAGTTTTTTGTGTGGTTGTTATATATGTTTATTGATTTTGGAAGAGTTGACAGATTAATTTTATTAATTTGTTCAGGTTTGCTTAGTTGCTATATTTGTATAGTAGTTGTATGTTGATTAGTTTTGACACAAATGACGAAATGGTTATCAGTCAATGGCTATTATGTTGTTGTAGTATTTGCTTAATGTAAGTGTATTAATACAAGACTAAGGTATAATGGTCAGTCCTATGATTGGTCGGTTTGGATCGTGTTTTCTTTAAGTACAGGTTTTTTAAAAAGTAATAAATAGGCATATCAATTATTACTATCGTTTTAAGGTGTTTTTATGAAATTTGAAGATTGTGTTCACAAGTTGTTATTTTTTTGGGTGCCTGTTTTTGAACGAAATTTGATTGAATTGTTTTAGAAAATAATCAGCCAATACTAATTTTAATTTGTGTAATTAAAGAAAGGAAGGAAAAATAAGTTTCTATTTGAAATATTTGTACTGCATGATCTTTGTTTGATTTAATTATGTTGCAGTGCCTTTAGGCACCGGTTATTTTTCAGTTTTCTATATAGGTTCATATTTTCATGGTTTCCTATTTTCAAAAGAAACCATGTTGAAATTTGAAAAAATATTGAGTTATTAATAGATTAATTGATTTATGTGACCAATTTTTTTTTATACTACGTTGATTTTACTTTCTTTAATTAAATGAAATAAAAAAAAAACTTACATCAAATTAATCGGATTTTCGGGGGCTAGAAAGAACTTTCAGTCATTGGTTGTTTGCCTTGATTTTTTCTTTACGTTTCTATTGTATGAACCAAGTTTAGTAAAGTGAACCAAACATATGTTGTGTGATTGGTTTATTTTGATTGGAAGTGATGGTTGTCAAAGTTTGATGAGTTCAGAATGGTGATTTTTGGGGGAATTTTAATTGTGAACTTTGATTGTTGTTATATATGATTGTAAATTATAAATTCAAGAGATTTTGAGTTTTGTAGACAAGTTGCTAATTTCCTGAACTTCTATTGTTAGAGTAATCTCTACCGAAATAGTAATTGTAAAAAAATGTCAACTTGTTTAATTGTCAAAAAATGTCACCTTAAAGTAATTCTTTTTTCAAATTAATTGGTTAGTTTACATTAAAGGCACGGGTTATATATATATATATATACTCCACATCATATTCTCGCGTAGAACCTCTAGATCTGTTGGGCCGCCCCTGTTTCGCCGTAGGGCAGATGGGCGGCAGCTAGTGTTTTGCCAGAGGCGCTTTGGCGAATAAGGTTACCTATATCCGCCGATGAATCTCCCAATTGGTATATATATTCAAAGGGTTGTATAGTTTCATAGGCTCCACATGGAAGGAGGAGGAGAGAGAAAAGTATGAGTCCAATGCAGAAAATTGCCGGAGCCATGTTTTGCAGTGCTGTACTCTCTGCTTTCCACTATTATAACATCATTTTATCATTCAAATAATTAGCTTCGGCAATCTCTCTCAGGTTAATAATGAGAAGAAGTACCACCTACCACTCTCAGCCAAAGTGGATATGACGACGGAGTAGGAGTAGGACTGATTGTTTGAATCTACTAATGCTTTTTGGGGCTACAAGTGCTTTTGCTAAACAGCTTATATCATCCTCATCTGCATCTCATTCATACTCCATAAACCATAGAATCAAGAAATCCTCAATTTCATCATCACCTCCAAAGTCAAGGTTAGAAATCGAGAGATAGAGAGAGAAAGAGACAAAGAGAAGTGCCTTTTGTTGTTGCCGGTGGTGCTTGGGAGCAGGGCGGAGCCATGAATTCTGGTCAGGGTGGGCACTTTAATTACCCTCTAATTTTTTTCTTCTAATCAATTACACTATATAATACATTTATATTTATTATATTATATTTGATACATAAAATCCATTTAACATAAAAAATGTCAAAAAAATATATATATTGTCAGGGGCGAAATCATGAATGTCTATGAGGGGACAAAATATAACTGGTATAAAAAAATATTTAGCCGAAATTGATACAAAAAAAAATCATTTCAAGAATAACAAAAAAGTTTTGTTTTTAATATTGGGGTAAAAGTTTTATTTTTTTAATAGGTTTGAATGATTTATGAAAGGTCAAATATTTGATTTTTTAATAAGTTTGAGTAGATAATAGTGGGTTCAAATTTTTTTGTTTTAAATGGTATTAATTTTTTAATTATTTTGAATAAATAATGTGGGCTTAATATTTTTATCTTGGATTTTGGGTTGGCACAAATAATATTTTATACAAATATATAATATATATACTTAACTAAAAAAAAATTTTTTTTTTTGAGCGGGGGCACCATACCCTCCCTCCGCCCTTGCTTGGGAGGTTTGTTTCGCTTCTACGTCGGCGGTTTGGAGTCATCAGCAACGGCAAGGAACGATTCTGAAAATTGTGTGATTGGTCTGTTTGTAAACTGAAGTTGTTGATATGGGCGAAGGTGTGAGAATCATCTAAAAGTCTACTTTGTATCAATGTTTTGCTGCGTCAAGCAATTTACCAATTATATCATTAATTAATTTTGAGCTACAAACTAACAATGAACTATCCATAGTGGACTAAAAAATTCAGTTCTAATATAATAGTAAATTTTCATTTATAATATATTACAAAATAGATTAAGTTTTTAGTTCATTATTAGGTAGTTAATGTGGGTGAGGTGGGTGGTGTTGGTGGGATATGGTGGAATTTTTAAATAATTTTTTTCATTAACAATATTTTTGTTAATTATGTATTTTATAAAATTTTCGCCTTAAATATTATGGTGAACCTCTCGTTTTAAAAATACATAACTTTGTATCTGACACCT
>CM042198.1:15129361-15163493 GCA_023539305.1 Ilex asprella | reverse complement strand
CTAATTTTTATATATGAGGTATATAGAATATATAGGGGTATAAATGTCATTTGTATACTAAACCCCCAAACCCATATATGAAACCCACCCTCCCCTTGGGTTTCATGAAACCCATGAATGAGGGTTTTATGATCGGGCCGGCACCGGATCGGGTTTGAAACCTTGTCCCTCCTTTACACATACCAAACATGGGTTAAGAAGGATTTACTCCCTAACCCATGTTCCCAAACCCCCCCAAACCCCCATACCAAACACACCCTTGGAGTTCAATCTCAATTGGGGGGATGTGTTGTGTGGTATGTGTGTGTGTGTGTGTGTGGGGGGGGGGGGTGTTGTGTGCGTTGAGGCGGCGATGAGCGGCGCTGGCATAGTGTCGGAATGATGGCGGTTGATTTATTGATTTAAGGGTAAAGTTTTTACTTTACGTCCCTATGGTTTAGCCTGTTTTGCACATCACCTCCCTATGGTCTCTAAATGGCAAATAACTCCTCTATGGTATTTGGATTGCTCTGCACCGTCTATAAAACCGTCTAAGTTAATTGGAATTGTGACCCACGTGCATTACATTTTGCGTGGGCATGACAAACCCTGTTTCCCTCCTAAAATCCCAAATATAAAAGACCAAAACATTCTAATTCTCCTATTATTTAATGGCTTCTATGTATAAAGCCCTGAGTTGAAGAGGGAACAAGTCCCATAGAAAGATGGTAAGTGGGGGGAAAGAGTCAAATTACAATCTCTTCTGAAAGTCATCAATAAGGTACAGGAAGAGGTTTGGAATCCTCATCACGAATTTCATATGGGATAACGGGCAAAATATATTTTTTTTGAAGATCAAGAGCTAGAAAGATAAATACCTTATTCTATTCTTTCCTAAAATCAAGAATAGCGGCCTTATCGAAATCTAGGAATGAAAATCTTGCTTGGGGCTTGACTTCTTGGCTCTAAATCAATCAAAGCACGAAGATAAAATTCAGGACTCTAAGACTCATAATACTTACCTATTACTTTTACTTATCACATGAAGGATCCATCTAAAAGGAAAAAGACTTACTACTATATGGACTAGACTAACTAAGGCCTCGATGCACATTGTATTGGGACAGTGATTTCTGTAATGCTTTATATGAATAATTGATTCCACCATCTTCTATTTGAGGTTGTTTTTTGTTCTATTTGACTAGTTATATTTGCTTGGTTATTTGTTTTTTTGAAAAATTGTATTTTGTTGTGAATATGTAGGTACATGATAATGGCATATTCGAGTAATATGGGAGCAGGAAAACACTCGACTTACAATTCACTACAACATATTGTGGACATGGACAAAAAGCCTCTACTGAAGTCGTTGAGTCTGAGAAGCCATCAAAATGGAGGTCGTATTACAAATGTGAGGACGAGGGTTATAAGGACAACTTCCACCTCAACCCCACATGGTTACAATTATGCTGGTGGGTCACAATTCCAATTAACTTAGACGGTTTTACAGATGGTGTAGAATAGTCCAAATACCATGGGGGATTATTTGCCATTTAGAGACCATAGGGAGGTGATGTGCAAATGGGATAAACAATAAGGAGGTAAAGTGAAATTTACCCTTGATTTTTAATTCTTAAACATAAATAATTATCAAAATTAATTAATAATTAGAGGATGTAATTCATAAATAGCTCTATTGTTATAAACAATTAATTTATTGAGTAGTAAATTTAATCTAGAATCTATTGTTATAAATAATTAACTAAATTGAATAGTAAATTTAATCTAGCATGGAAAATGATGTAAGTGGTTTGGATTAAATTATAAACAATTGACTAATTTGCATGAAAAATTATTATGATTAACTTCATTCTCATATTTGCCTTTTCAATATTTAATTGTTTGTTTGATAGAGTAGGACATGGCAAATGGGTATTTGGGGGTATCACATTGAATTTTGTTGATGAGGTCATTTTATCTCATTACTTATTTTGTTGGCCGAAGGGGTGCAACTGTAACACATGTTGAAATGTCAAGGGGTCTAGGTGTAGTTTTTGAAATGTGAGGGAAGGTTTGTGTAATAAAATTAAATGTCAGGAGGTCCAAGTATAATTTACACAAAGTAATTTGACAAAATTTGCTTTTTTTGCTTAAAAATAAAGTAGATCGAAAGTATATTTGATAAATTCATATCTAAACTATTTATAAATGTCAAAATCTTTGAAATTTAATTGATTTTCTTTGTTATCCCTAATTATTAAAAGAAAGTCAATGATACCTATCTATTATTTTCACCCAATTTTTATTTCCTATACTTATTTGACTTATAAGTGTTTTTAGATTCTTCTATAAATAGTGCTTGACTTCCAAATTCTTTATTACTTTCATGTAAATCTTATTTCCTACACTTATTTCACTTCTAAGTTATTTTAGACTCTTTTCTTAATAGTATTTGATTTTTTAATTATTTTGAACTCATTTATTATTAGTATACTTACGTACATTTTTTTATATCTTTTGTCTATATTTATATAAAAAAAATAATGTCTGATCTATATTTTCTTGCTATATATGTAGTTGTCGTATTAGACTGTACAATCAGATATACATCATATTTAATTTTTTGGTATATAACAATGTCATATTATTATGATACAAACAATAATATTAAAATTTAATTCATCTTTTCAACAAAAAATATAATAAATGTATAATACAACTAGATGTTTAAATACTGATAATAAAAATCTTACAACAAAATTTCATTATAAACAAAAGAGGAAATTTCTAATGGGTTGGGGAGATACTTAAACAAATGACAGATTACATATTTAAAATTGTAGAATAAAGCTATAATTTGGTTTAGCAATAATAAAAATAAAAATAAATTATTTCTCACAAAATTTAATATTCAATTTAATTACATATACAATTTAATAAAAAAACAATCTTACAATGAAACTTCATTGTAAGCAAAAAAGGAAATTTCTAATGGGTCGAGGAGATACGTAAAAAAAATGACATATTATATACTCAAAAAAGGGTAGAATAAATCTGTAATTAAGTTTAGAAATAATTAAAATAAAAATTAATTTTTTTAGACAAAATTTAATATTTAATTTAATTACATATACAATTTAAATTTCATATAAAAGTTATTATTTAAATATAATAATGTGTAATACATGTCGTGCATTGCTAGTATCTTTAGAAGAGTATGTACATACACGAGAGAGGGAGAGAGATACATACACGTCTCACTCTCTAGGTAGAGCTTTCCCTCTCCTTAAGTGGCGACTCTTTCCTTGAGCAGAATATTGTGCGGGCATAAATTCGTCCTATGAGTCACCACCTTGTACGGAGAGAAAGGGTGAAGAGGAAGCCTTTAGGGACTTGCGAGACAAGAGAACACCTAGGTGAATCGATGGCCAGAGGCGACTAAAAGGACTCAGATGCTAAATCAGATTGTAAGTCAGAGAGAAGTACTGAGTCAATAGACTAAGATTGAATCCCATACTTGGTACTCGGATGCCTTTATTTATAGTGGTACGAAGTTGTGTCCCAAAGGAACTCAAACTCTAGATTGATTAGTTCAACCTCGTCACCTGGTCCTAAGGTACGGGGTAAAGTTAGATTAGAACTCTTGGTCTTAGGTTCTTATCACGAGATCCTAGTTACTTGGAGTAGTATTTTGCTAGGGCTCTAGGTCCCAGGTTAATCCTTAGGTGAGTAGGACTCATCCAATGAAAACAGGTAACTAGGAGAAGCCTGTGCAGAGCGCCCCTTGGCTAGTAGAGTGTCTACTGGTCGGCAATGCCTTGGTGGCTGCCTTTTGCCTATTGGGATTGCCCACGTGTGACCTACATACCTTGGTGGCTTGTGCATGTTGGTCGACACCAGCAAAGTGTCCTCACATGGCCTTAGTTGGAACTAGAAAAGAGAGGCTAGTTGGTTTGTGCTTACCGGTCAGCACAAACAAAGCGAAAGAAGTCCCCCACAATTGCCCTCCCATGCCTTATTTAATAGATGAAATTAATTGAGGTATGTTTTCGAAGGACTTAGATTTTTTGGGTCTTCATTGCCTAAACAGCGAGGGCTTTTCTTTCCTAAGAAGCTTAGGGATTTAGTCGCCTAAGATGATTAGCGCTTTAGTTACCTAAGATGCTTTATTTTTATTCTCTCTCATCTCCTCTTTACTCACTTCCCTTTGTGTCCCTTCACTTGGTTCATAGGTTGAAGCTTGATTGATAGAGGAGAAAGAAAAGCATTCATTGTTGCTTGTACAGGAGATTGACTTACTTTGCTCATGAGCTAGTTGAGTGATAAGAGTCACTTGAGAGTCAGATTGAGTCTGACGGGTCATTTCCAATTTGGGAGGATGTTTCATGGTCTGAGAGTGACTTCTCGATTTCTAAGATCATGGAGAAGTTCGTTGGTGGTGGTGGTGGTGGTCTGAGCCTTCTATCACCTGTGTGCCCCATTTTGACTGAAGGGAGAGAGTCGTCATAAGTTGAGGTGTTTGATGCTCGAAGGTGACAAATCTTTTAAAAAAACTAAGTAGCCTAATAAGCAATCGTAGATGTTACTGGTTGTCTGTCGAAGGTTAAGTAACTTAGAGGGCAACCTTAGAAGTCGTATGGAGGTGAAGTAACCTTGAAAGGCAACCTTTGAGGTTGCATGGAGGCTAAAATAGCCTATAAGGGCAACCTTAGAGGTTACAAGGAGGCCAAGAAGCCTTGATGGAAAACCTTTTAGGTTGTATGGAGGCCAAGTAGCCTGAAGGGCAACATTAAAGGTTGCAAGAGGCGAAGGAGCCTTGAGGTGAAACCACTAAGATTCGCTAGAAGTGTAACCACAGAGGTCGGCTTAAGGTGCAACCACATAGGTTGGCTGTAGGTGCAACCACAGATGTTGGCTTGAAGTGCAACCATGGATGTTGGCTTGAGGTGCAAACAAGGACTTTGAATTGATGTGTAATCACAGAGGTTGGCTTGAGGTACAACCACAAAGGTTGGATTTAGGTGCAACTAAGGAGGTTGACTTGAGGTGCAACCATGAAGGTTGGATTTAGGTGCAACAAAGGAGGTTGACTTGAGATGAAAGAGCCTTGAGGTGCAACTACTAAGGTTTGGTTGAGGTGCAACCAAAGAGGTTGGCTTGAGGTGCAACCAAGGAGATTGACTTGATGTACAACCACAGAAGTTGGCTTGAGGTGCAACGACGAAGGGTGCAATAATCACAAATGGACTCTCCTACCTAATTTCCTTTAATGGAAACATCACTTTAGCTAGGTAAAACACCCTTCTAGATTTTTCCCTTTTCTTTATAACCAAAAACCCAAATCCGCCATTCCCTAGACTTACCAGAGAACTCCCTTTATCAAAAAAGACCATGGAAAAATTACATTTGCACAAGGGTTGACAACGCCCGACCTAAACCCGTGGTTACCAATGGTAGGTCTGGCTGATAGAGGAATTGATCTGAAATGTGAAAGATTGAGCGACTTTTGTTTCAACTGTGGAGTCAAACATTTCATCATAAAAAAGGCTCACAAGTTATAGCGATTAAAGCTCATTCTACTCCCAAGGTCAAAGTTGACTTATCTACATCTGGAGAGAAAAGAGTTAGACCGCCACCCATGCATCGAACTAACCCTAGAGATAAGGGAAAAGAAGTGTAGGTGAGTTGAGAGGACTTGGAGAGGCTCACCGCCTTAACCTAATTGAAAGTCACGAGTGGTACCATGGAGGTTACGTCACCTAAGAAGTAAGTGAGGTAAGAGTATGAACCTTGGTGCACCATTTATACATTGCATTACACCCCAAGGGTCATATATTGTATATATTAGGGTAAAAATCATTCGGACCCCCTGAATTTTGTCTTAATAACACGGACACCCCTCACATTTTATTAATTACAGTGACACCCCTTATCATAAACGGAGTTAACAGAAGTTGTGCAATGACAAGAATAACCCCCATTTTACTAAATTATAATATAGCCAGTCAAACCACAATGTGTAAAATGACATAAATACACATCTTACTAACAAAACCCTAAAAATTTGAAACCTTTCTACAACCCATCGTTTGTAGAAAGAGAAAGAGAAAAATCAAAACCCAGAGAGAGAGAGAGAGAGAGAGAGAGAGAGAGAGAGAGAAATCAAAACCCTTTTACAACTCGTCGTTTGCCACAGAGAGAGAGAGAGAGAGATTCAATTTATCTAGCCTAGATTGGGTTAGATCTGGTATGTAAAACCCCAAATTAAGTGAGAATCGTCGATTCGATTCAAACCTCTAGCCCCCAGCAAATTGTTGATTCGATTCAAACCCTAACTTTCCTTTTTAGAATCAACCATTGTATGTGTTTGAATTTGAAGCGACACCTACTAGACATTGATTCTCTTGCATCCATTGGTAAGAATTATGGGTTTTATGCGATTTTTTTTTCGTTTATTGAATTTTTGGTTTGATGTAAAATTGTAGTTGGGTTTTGTTTTTGAAATTTTCGTTGAATTAATCATGTTTTGGAAAAAAATGGGTGAATTTGAGCATGATATAGTTGTCCATAGTGGTGATATCATTGTGATGATTTATGGAGCAGACCCAGATGAGTACTGTCATATGGATTTGGTAGCCGATATTGACAAAATATTACTTGGTGGTATACAAAAAAATTGCGTGACATATAAAATTAGGGGTGTCAAATGTGTCGAGTTAAACGGTTACGTGTCGAGTTAAACGGGTGACGGGTGAAAAATATATAAACCCATATACTACACGTTTAATAAACGGGTAAATTTTTTTAACAAGAACACGAACCATTTAATAAACGGGTAACACGACACGACTCGTTTAATCTATTTAAAAACAAAAAAAAAAAACAAAAACAAAAAAATATTATTTTAACAAATTTTTATACTCCATTTCTTTACTTCCAACTATACTTTCCTCAATTGGAGGAGTTCTAGCCAACAGCCTATGTGAAAGCCAAGCCACAAAGATTAGCTAAAATGAGGAGGCCCACTACTTTTTTTTTATAGGCAACTAAAGCTTCCTCTCTCCACTCCTCTGTTGATGTGGGATTCAAAGAAAAGCAGTTCAATGCCTCTCTTTTCTCCTATATTTATTTTTAGTGCAGTTCCTCGTTTTGGGTAAGTTGGTGTAGTTCTTACTATTTAACAGTACATGAAAATGGAGTCTCTAACACTTATAAATTCTTCACTCACCGAAGCAAAGTACATTAATCAGCCGTATAATCAGTTTTGTGCAATGTTACCAATAAAAGCATTGAGGTTTCTTTAAGATGATCCTCCTCTAATAATTATTAATTTATTATTATATTAAATTTATTTAAACAGGTAAACGAGTGATAAACGGTTTGATAGGTCTGACTTAAACACAAACCGTTTATTAAACGTGTCCAGCGTGTCGACCTGTTTACCACCCAAATCCCTTAAGGTCTCACACAAACCCGTTTAATTCGTATCGATTCATGTCGGTTAATCGTGTCGTGTCGGACTTTGACAGACCTATATAAAATCACTGTAAATAGATCACATGGTCATTGGAGAATGACAGTTGATGATGATAAATGTTTAATGGATGTGTTTAATATGTATTAGGGTAGTAAAGAGATACATATTTTTGTTGATGTTGGATACCAGTCTACACTCCCACTCCCAACTTCAAATGCAAATATGGATGCGAATGAAAACAAGGAAGTTGATAATATGGTTGCAGGTGAAAATGAAAATAGGGAGGTTGATAATATGGAAACAAGAGATATCAATGTAGAATCTGATGTGGGAAATATGGAAACAGGTGTTGCAAATGTTCAGTTTGAGGTTGGAAATGGTGAAACTAATGTGGGAGATAATGATAAGGAGGACAATGTATATGGTTTTAGTTATGAGGATGAGGATTGGAGAGGCAACGGTGATGATGTTCTTGATTCTAGGAATGATTGCCAATATGTTGGGCCAATTAGCACATGTGAAGAGTGGGGTGCAAGTAGTGATGGTTTCTCAGATTATCAATCTTGGAATGAAGGTGGTAGGAGTAGTAGTGATTCAGATTCTGATGATGTAAAGAATATAAAGGTGATATCAAGCGAAAGAAAATCCAAAGTTTATGATACATCTGAATATGGGACTGGGTTTCATGTTGAGAATGGTGGAAACTGTGACTGAGATTTCTGTGTGGGGATGTTGTTTGAGAATGTTGATCTTTTTAGGGATGCTTTAAAAGACTACATCATTAAAAAAGGGATCAAAGTGATTAGGAAGAAAAATAAGAGGACTAGGGTCATAGTGTATTGTGTTGTTGAATGGTGCAAATGGTGGATCCATGCATCACCTCTTCCGGATCAGGCTACATTTAAGGTGAAGAGTTACAAAAGTGAGCATAACTATATTAGGTATAGGAAGGTGGATGAGCAAAATAGCACCTGAATTGCAAAACAGTTACATGGGGTCATCAAGAACAACCCAAAGATTACATTGGAGAGTATGCAATCTAAATTGAATGATCGATGGGAAATTGAAAGTAATGGTAGTAGGCTTTATAGTGAAAAATTGAGGGCTATAGAAGCAATATAGGCTAATCATAGCCAGACATTTGAGTTACTACCAATCTATGTTAGACAAGTTTTGAAAAGTAACCCTGGCTTTGTTGCACTTATTGATTACTTTAAGCCTTCAGTGAGTGTTAATCCCTTTTTCAAGAGATTTTTCATCAGCAACGGCAAGGAACGATTATGAAAAAGGGGTTCAGAGAAGGATGTAGGACTGTCAATACAAACACCCTCTGATTTTATATGTTGTCACAAGCTAATCCATAATAGGGAGAGCTTTGGACAATTGAAGACAATGCTGTAGGGTGTTTGAACGTAATGGAGGAGACTAGTAAAAAAAAAACCATTATAGAGGAGAGAGAGAGAGAGAGAGAGAGAGAGAGAGAGACCATAAATGATGAAATAAAAACATCCCAAAGCTTCATATCAAAGCATTGTAGATGAACTATATAGTGAAACCACAAGGAAATAATGGGGGGGGAGAGAGAGAGAGAGAAAGAGGGTACTTACACAGGTTTAAAGTTCTTCACTTAATGGGTTCCAAAGCTCTTTACGCAATGAAAAATAGAAGTGACTTGTGCTGTGTTTTTAAAGTGCATTGAGGGATGTAACAGTGTTTATATTATATATTTTTGGGAAAATTTTAATATAAAATGTGAGGGGGTATCCGTGTCATTAAGACAAAACTTAGGGGGTCCAAATGATTTTTACCCTATATATTATTATTTAATTATTTTAAAACAAAAAAAATAATTAAAATTAAAAATCTATTTTTTTTATTTCTAGTTGGACATTTATTTTAGGATTTATTTTAATTTTTTTTTTCGTTTTTCTTACTTGTTGCATGTTTATGCATATTTTTCTGTTTTTATGGTATTAAGAAAAAATACAAAATTTTTGGAAAGAAAAAGTAAAAAGATTTTATCTTTTTATTTTTTGTTGTTTATCATGATAATCACACTTTGATTTGATTTGTATTTTATACATTATTAATTCAAAGTTGAGTGTAATACTATGAGAAATATTAGAGAATAAAGAACTTGAAGGTTATACGTCTTAGCATTTGATCCTTGAACTAATTCTCTTTTACCCTACATGCTTGATTATTGTGCTATTTTTAAAAATTCAATAACAAACTATGCGCCAACTATTCACCTTCATACTGTAACGACTTGGTTTGAGTGAACGAAAATTAGGACAAAAACGAAAGCAAGAGTGATTAGGGTTTAAAGTACAGACAACTGGGCTATGAATTGATAACTCTGAAGTGTGTACGTAGTAGTTCTGGGGATGAATAGGGTATTAGTTTGGGGTAAGAGTGTGACTGGTGAAGAGAGAGCAAGCTAGGATGCGAATTTAGACGAAGTAGGGTTGGTGCTTACCGGAGAATTAGGGGTGCGGGAATGAGGTTTGAAGATGAAATTAAATATCAATTTGAACTTTAAAAAATTTATTTGACCCATGGTTTGTGGGGTTGTGATTTTAAGACACTTTACGGTGGTCCCCGTAAAATCTTAGGTCAATCCGATACCCAAGTCTAAGTCAAGTGTAAAAAGCCTATTTTGCCCTCCTTGGCTAATTTTAGCCAATTTTTTAGTATTTTTTAGATAAATTTTATATTAGTTCTTAAATAGTTAAATTGAGTATGTGAATGAAATTTCATCTTTTTTTTTTGGTAGTTTCTAGATCAAAACACTACGATTATTAAGGTTTCTTAATTTCGGATCAGGCGATGCATTTTAAAATTGTTTTAAAACTATTCTTTACATTATTTGTAAGTTTTAGCATGTTTTGGATTACATGGTTAGATGTTTGAACATTGGCTAGAGATTCAGACCCGTATTAAGGTTTTGAGTGTGGTTATGCACAACTGTTCGAAATGACCATACGATTCATGTTGAATGTAATGTCAAGATCCTTTTGAATGAAATGTATCTGCACACAGGTCGAGTGGTTTAGGGTTTACCTTCCAAGTTGAGGTCGTAGAGGGTTTCTCATTGAGTTGGAAATGCCTAGGTGACCCAGTTGGTGTTCGAACTTGGGTACTGAACTTTGTTCAAAATGTTGAATCATATGTTCATGTTAACCCTGAGTGGTCTATTAGGATGATTTTCCACCGGTGTAGCACTATACAAGATGTTTCTGAACTCTTTTTTACCGTTCAACTTTGCTTAAATGATTCTGTTTTACATGAAATGATGTTGTTTCCTTTATATACGCAACAAATGCTCATTTTGCTTTTGCCCAATCATGCTAAACTAAGCATTTTCAAACTAATTTGTTTGAAAATTGAATTACTCTACTGAATTGTTGATGCTCACCCTATGTTGTTTTTTCTTTTTCAGATATGTAAAAATGAAAAGTTCTGTACATAGTTGAAATATCAGATGTTTTATATAGTTTAGTAGATGTTCGAAAAACTTGTAAATGAAATAAATGTAAATTTGATATGAGTGGTTTGTCTATATGTGATTAGACATGTAAAAGTTTTACTATAATGCATTTATCATGTATTTATGCTAAATGTTTTAGTTTGTTTGTGTGGGTTGGGCTACTACTTCACGCTAGATCACGTTAACACTTTTAAATGCTTCCGAGGGATGTAGTAACATACGTTGCATGCCTGGGTGAGATGGGATATGACACATACTTAGGATTCTAGCTAGCTTAATTAATTAATGACCTTACATGACTCTAAATATTGGTGATAGGTGAACAACTAAAAGTTAGTAAAGCCCTCTATCCCATAAAAGATGCCAAAGAGTCAATTGTGAGAAAAAACCCAATGTAACGAAACTTAAAAAAATGTGAGGCATAAAATAAATGATTAAGTATCAATTGCACTTAAATTGTTGAGAGTATTACGTGCTTAATGTCATTGCTCACATGTAAAGCTCGAAAAACTATATTACACACCTTTAGAAGCATAACATGTAGAGTACGAAATTCACTATTGAAGTCACATGAGTAAAAGGGATGTAAAAATAAGGGGAGTGTTTGACAGGAACAGAAAAGATGCATTTAGAATACTCACTAATTGGTCATGTATTCACTTAGTCGATGTATTAGGAATTCATATTGAGCTTTATCAATTCATTAATTTAGACGGATTCCTAACAAGGTTGGAGTTTTGTTTCACACACGTCACACTTGAATTAATCAAATATGCAATATTCGAAAACATGTGAATGAAATTGAACTAACTGAGATGATATTGCTCTCGGATGCATAAAGATTAAATTGTACATTCATTAATATGTCTTAGAGTAATGTACTTGATGATAAAATAGGGATGTATATTAGGGGTGACAATTTTTGACACGACACGATAACCCGACACGAACACGACATGGATAAATGAGTTTTGGGTTGACTAATTTTTGTGTCAACCCGTATATGACACGACCTGCCAACACGAAAAATTAATGGGTCGTGTTCGGGTTCAACCCGCTTAACCCAAATTAACCCGTGTATTTAATCGGGTTGACACGAATCCAACCTGGTTGAACTCGACCTGTTTTGACCCGAATTGACCCACCTCTTAGAGGATTTGAAAGATGCTTGTAATATTGCTTTGGGATATTAGTAAAGCTTTTTAAAAATTTGTAATATTATGGAGATTTGTATTTTTTTTTTGAGATATTTGTGATGTTTCTAATGTCTTTGTTTTATGTAGATTGTATTTGGAATATTTAAAAAATGTTTAAATTTTTCCTTTTTTGGTTAGGTCATGTCGGGTTGGGTCGTGTTAGGTAGGTTGGGTCGTGTTTATCCGAACACGACCTATGTAAATCTCGGGTCACAGGTCGTGTCGAGTTAGTCGTGTTTTAAATCAGGTCGTGTTCGTGTCCAAATGACCTAACCCGTTTAGTTCGCAGGTCGTGTTTGGGTTGATGTGTTTTCAACCCTAACCCGACCCGAACACGACACGACACGACACGATTGCCACCCCTAATGTATATGCTATATTGAGAATATGTATGATTTTTATGTTTAATAATATTTTACATTTAATTGGTGAAATTGAAAATTGCATTACATATTTTGATTCTTATTTCATCCATATATGTGCATATAGTTGCATTTAGATTGTAAATACAACCATGCATGTTTTTTAGGCTTGAAGGATGGATTGGAGGAGTTTGAGAAGGGTTGGGATGGCCCGTGGAAGTGCTAAAGCTGAATTGTCAATTTCACAGTATAGTTTCAGGGACTGCTCGAGCAACCTAGACACCGCTTAAGTGGCCCTACGAACAGTTAGCATTTTAGGGTTTAAAAGCTAAAATAATCGAGCCCTTTGTATTCCAAACAATCCACTCGTATTCCAAGCCTCTAAAAACCCTAAACCCTTATTCCTAAACATTCCCAAACACACTTTAAACGCTAGGGTTGATTTACTTCTTGGTTTGCAAGATCTACATTCGTGAGACCTAGATTTCTTTAGTGGTTTGACGAGATGCCTGCACGTAGAGAGAAAAAGGGATAGGGGGATAGGGTTTGGGAATCACATGAGGAAGCTGAGGTAGAGTTTGGTGAGAATACTCAATTCCAAAATCCGGTCTTCATAGGGAGATACAGGTTAAAGTACGCTCTCAGTCTAGTGATGATTGGACTAGGGATAAACTTTAAAGAGGTAACTTCTTCTATCCCTACAAACTTCGTCAGTAGAGGGTAGACACGGTTGTTCGAGGCCCAAGAGCCATTGAATGATGATATAGTGAGATAGTTACATGCACATTCAAGATCCTTGTGTCCATGTCGACAGTTTTGTCACGTATGTTAATGGGGTAGAGTTCACATTTTCTGCTTTTCTCATAGCCACTACTCCCAACCTGCCTAGGGTAGAGAACAATGCCCTTAGTGCGGGACCGGTTGATCAATTACGACATCTCTTTATTGTGGCTACCGAGCTTTATGGACTACCATTAGGTTACATATAAATTTTACCAGAAGTATTTGCCCCAAGATTACAAGCTATTGAATTTGATAGCCAACTACAATATAGAGCGGAAAACCCATATTTCACATTTTCTTGTTCAGTGAGCATATTTGTTACACACCTTAGGGACTAGGTTAGATCTTGACCTACCATCTATGATAACCTTTTAAGTGGGTAGAGTATCTGATGGCATTCCTTTAGGGTCTCTAATTACTCGGATCTGCAAGGCCAAAAGTGTAGCTATGTTGCCCGAGGATTGAATTAGAAATCCATGAAGCCTCTTAGCAAGAGTTTTTGAAGCAAAGAAAAGCCCAAACTAAATATGTTGTGGTAGTTGAGGAGAGAGAGGATGACATGGAGGATCCTTTTTTCAATATTGGACCTCGTGCACCAGTATTGTCTCACCCAGAGGCTAGTAATTATAGACCACCACCATTGAGTCTGGTTTGGATATCCTAGCTGCCTAGTTGGTGTCATTGTTTGACATGCTTACTAGGATAGAGAAACATATGGAGGAGAATCATCGCCTCTATTCATAGAGGTTAGATGATATGGATTACAGGATTGTGAGCCCAGAGGAAATTCAGAAGACTGGATAGGATATATTGCACTCAAAATTGGGAGACTTAGGTAGTTGTTAGAGGGGAAGTATGATAATGATGATTCGTCCTTGCCACAACCTCGACATGATGGAGATGGTGACCTTGATGGTAGAGATGATACGACTACAGGAGCTGTTTGATTTTAGGAGAGTTAGTACAAGACCATATGGGAGATATGAGAGTTTCAGTTATTCATGGTCTAGTATTAAAGTACTCTACTATTTTTCTTTGTTGACATTTGTTTTTTTTTTTTTTCTTTTGTAGTGAGACACTCTTTGTCATATGCTTTGATGTTTTATCATTTATACTTTGAGTTAAATGTCATGTTTGTCATTTTCTTTACTTCAAATGTCCATTCTTGCTTATGGGATTGTCTTGCTATCTCTTTGTTATATATTTTACCTTACATGTTATGTTTGTTCATTGGTTTGGCATTTCATGACAAAAACGGAGATAATTTTGGTATAATTTTGGAGAAAATTTTTGTTTCCTAGTTTAGATTAATTGCATGAGAATAGAGTAAGACAAAGTCTGTTCAAATACTCAAGGGGAATAAATATAAAAACTTGACATGAAGTCACTTATTTTTCTTGTTTATTTTTTATTTGTTATTTTAGTTGTGAACACTAACTAAGAAGAACTTATTGTACACTGTCTTTGATATATCTGTAGTGTCTTTGATATATCAATAGGTTCTTATGCATGATGGGCTAACATTGCTTATAATGTTACATGTTTGCACTTGCATGATGGTAACATGAAAATTCTCTATGCTTCTTTAGTGCTTACCATACTCGTGATTATGTTATACCTTTAATATATATTATGCTTTTCACGAGGTATTGGTTCGAGTTGTGATGTGCAAGGCTATAATCTTCAGCGCATTCATTCGAAGACAATTCTTATACATAAATATTAAGGTTTAGAAACTTGTACACGAGTGTTGAGATTTCTTTATAATTCGTTTTGTTCAATAGTTTATGGGTTGTAATGTAAATTTTTTACTTGTGTATTTTATTACTGAGGGAGATTGTTAGGATTATTTTTTTAATTGGATAATTTCATGAAATCTTTTGTAAATATCAATCAATTCCATTTTCATGAAGCTATAACATTAAGATCCAAAAGCAACAAATGGAGGGAGGAGTTCAAGCAACAAGGACACATCAAAGACATTTCGAATGCATCTTCATACTTAGGACAAAAGTAATGGGCTTAGAGACCTTAGCATCCTTAGTTTGATTTTATATCTTGTTGGTTAGATTGAAATGGAATCGGTGATTAATTTGTTAATGAATCCTAAGTGTTCTTAAAAAAAAATTCTAAACCTTTATTATGTTTTGAAAATATAAAAAATAGGTCATTAATCAAACCCACTTGAGTAACACCCTTTAGTGCTCAAAGGGACAAGTCTTTATTTGGTTTCTAGCTTAAAAATTAATAGGGACCACTGATTCGAATTTATTTTAGTGATCTGAATTTATATTATACACCCAAGTATAAGTGGTCGAATTGTAGTTTTCTCGGTTTAAGTCTAAGTATCGATCCCACGAAGAGTTTTAGTAATTAGGAAATAAAATTAAAAAGAGTAAAGTTGTTTTAAAGCAGAGTGAAATTTGATAGCTTATGATGTGAGCTTAGATTGATAACTAGTTTAATTAAATAAAATGTATAGGTAAACTTGTTAATGATAATAATATAAAATGTACCCTTCAATTTAAGGATCCCATATACTTTATATTGGTTAAATACTAGAAATGTCACCTTACAACAATTAACTTCCAGATCACTGGAAAGTCAACTAGTAGGTCTGATATATATACCACATAACTCAGCAACTTCTTAGGTTAGCTGGTGGTATTATTAAACCATAACTCAACAACTTCTTAGATTAGCTGGTGGTATTATTAAACCATAACTCAGCAACTTCTTAGGTTAGCTGGTTATATAGGTAACAATTGACTAATACGAGTAAACCAGAAGGTCAAGCCATTCATGAAGAATACTTGAATTACTCAATTCGTCTTCTTATTATATAAACCAGTTAAAACATCCTTAGTGCCTTTGGAGGTCAAACTGTACCGTTGGAACACCGTAGATATTCAACTGACAATATTATTATGTATACCAGTTAAATGATCTTTGTAATCCAGAAGGACAAGTTATTCAGGAGGATCACTTAGGTCACTAATCTGATAGTTTCTATATCAATTAAACAACCCTAACAACACAGAAGGACAAGCTATTCATGAGGATCATTTAGGTTATTCATCTAACAATAGTACCTTGCAATAGTTTAAACATCCTTAGTGTCCCTTGGAGGTCAAGCCATACTATTGGACACCGTGATTATTCAACTGGCAGGTTGAAAATTCACTGATGACATAATTCTGGGCTATATAGTAACACCCAATTATGTACATCACTGAATTATGCATGAAATTTATATAATATATATATATATATATATAGAGAGAGAGAGAGAGAGCTTAATAAAATATCAGTATTTCCAGAATATAACCACTATTATACATATTTTTACCCCTTACTGAAGGGTATAAGTAACTATTCACACCCCATTACTATAGACAAGCAAGGAGTGCGAGTAGTTTTTATTACAGAAGTAAATATAATACAAAGACTAACACTTCTCTCGTGAGGAACAGTTGAAATACAACCATCGTTAATATCAGTTAAGGTACAAAGGTGGCAACAGTTCAACTTCCCAAGTAGAAAGACATAACAGAAATGTAGAAATACAGAGTTTAGGCTTTAGAGGAGGACGGACCAAATCTATGACTTTATTTCTTTTTCTCTCTTTTTTCTTTCTTTTGAACTTCCTTTGAAGCTCACTCTCTCCCCGGATGCTGTAGAAGAAGGCCATGCATGGCCTTTATATAGAGAAGAAAGAAGTAGGAGGTGATAGATCATGATGGACTGTCAAGGAGTACTGTCCGGACGGTAGTGCTTTGCTGGAATTACGATCCTGATCATCTTGTTGTGCTGGCTTTCCCTTGGTTAATTTACACCTTGATCCCTGCTAATTTCAAGCTTTGACAAATTGCATCTTGTAATTTTCAGCTATTCCGTATGAAACCCTAAAATTTCAAGCAAACTACACATAAAACCATAGCTTACGCATAAACCCTAATTTACAGTTTTTAACTGATTTATCTTACAAAATTACTTATTTAAATATATTAATTTACATACTATTTAGGGTTAATCACACTCCCCAACTTAATCTTTACTTGTCCCTAGTAAATATAAAAACTATTAACAAAATAAAATACAAACAAAGGTAAAATCATTTTCATAGATTTTTTTATGATTGCATTTAGCATATGCAATAAGCCGTTAAACCCCTAGGTGATTCTTAGTGGACAAGTTTTGTCTCGTGAAAGTTTTCAGTGAAGCTACCTACAAACTTCAGTAGTTAAGAGTTTATAATTCATATTCTTCACAAAATTAAATCAATATTCCTTTTGCATTGCTGGAATACATTTTTTTTCTAATTAGTAATAAGAGTAACATACATTAGTTGTAACATTATCCATATATTTTTATAAAAACTTGTGTGTGTGTGTGTGTGTGTGTTGATTTTTTTTATTTCAAAAAAAAATCACTTAAGAAATATTACCATCTTTATTGGTAGTCTTGATGTCAATATTTTCCTGAAATATACTCAGCAAAGAATACACATACGTTATAGTGATTATTCACTCAGTAATTACATGTGATTAGAATACTGTTAACAAAATAAATAATATCACATGTAATATATCAAAAGAACAGTTATTTGAATAAAATTAGAATTTTGACATAATCTCATGAGAGGATATTAATACTATGTTAAACATATCATTAATATTCTCCTTGATAGGATTAATATAGGTTTATGATCTTTGGAATAAAAAAGGACTTCATTTAAGTTGTAATGCACCCATTGGTTTAGGGTTTAAGAAACGACATCGGTGGAATTCAAATAGCTACCCTTTATATTGTGGCACACCTGTTGTCCAAATTTGGTATTGACAATTTACGTGCAAGTATACACGATCAACAAGTAATAAAGTGATAAGTAAAGTATCATTCCCACGAAAAATTGTTGCTAATAACTTCCAAGTACTAATTTTATATCAATTCAATTTTATTTAAACAATTGGAATTGAACTATGAAATTACTAATGTAAAACTAAATCTAAAATTACTAAACAATGAGTGATTTCACCGGATAAAAGTGTAAGACCCCGTATTAAAATTAAATAAGGATACTATTATAGTAAGAGTTCTCCTGATATGAATAAAATGATGGTAAAAACTTAGAATCATTATTGAATGATTGATCATGAAGTTTGAGTTTCAAATGAATTGACTTTCGAGTCAAACTTAGTTTTGAAGGTGTGCAAGCTTAAAAAGAACGATTAGGTAAGTTCAAAATATTTTTAGGTCAAAATAAGATTTCCATTGAATCCAGAAGATCGAGAAACATTGGAAGAGATAATACGGGGTGTAATAAAGTTAGGAAGTATTCCGGAGTTAAAGCACATTCTAGAGAAAATTTGGGTAGAAAGGACTTTGGACATTGCTTAGTATTTGGACCATAATTTTTTACCCTGATGTCCATTTGAGCTAATATTTTGGCAGTAGATGACAAACTTTCAAGTATACAAAAGTGTATTTCACGAAAATTGTCCAATTCGACATCTAAATGGGTCAAAACTGCACTAAAAGTTGCAGCAAAAATCTGTCAGTTAAACCGTACCGGTACGCCGAACTCCAGTAGTTAAACTGTATCAGTATGTGTACCGGTACGCTTTATTCAAAGTTTGCTGAACAGTAAAAAATTCGAAATTTTTGTGTGTTTAAAACACCATTTTAAGCCTCATTTGACCCATTCTTCCATTCCACTCTCACCCCAAACCTCTTAGAACCCTAGAGGAAGTTAAAGGAAGAAAGAAAAGGGATGAAAAAGGTCTCTAGAGCTTGGGCTTTACTTAGAGATTTTGATTCAAGGTAGGAGTTTCTTCCTATTCTTTTACATTGAGGCTAGAGTTTATATATATGTATTCTTTGGACTTTAAATCATATCTAATTGCTATGAACTCATCATTTCTTGCTATTCTTAAGACTTAATTGTCCCTTTACTTTTGATTCCAAAGCTTGATATTTGTTTGTTATGGATCTCAAGACATGATTGTTCCTTTGTTCTTGATTTTAAAATTTTAGTGCTTTGTATTGAATAATAAAATGATATTTTTGATGATCTCATGTACTTTTCTTAAATTGTTCTATTGGAATGTTACATGTGAATTTGGAGATTTTGGTTTTTCTTGAGATCTGAGAAATTATGGGGTATTGTATCTCTGGTGTAGATGGTGGGATGAACATGGGTGATTATTGACCAGATATCGTGGAGTGGGTAGATGCATTTTTTATTTCTTGCGGGTTTGAATTTTTCCTACCACTCGTAGTAGGGTTAGTACCTTGCGAGGACTAAACTACTATTCACTCATGGGTATCAAGTAAAAGGGGTAGTATACTATTGCTTGGGTTGGATTTCATCACTGTCATTATGATAGTACACGCCCTTTTTAAAGTTGTATATCCTTGAGAGGATTTGGGTTTGTGTGTGTGGGTCATGATATTTTTTATGGGAGTATTCATGCGAGATCTTACTTCATACCTGATATACGAATGTCAGTTGTGGGTTATTATTCATTGTACTAGAAACGGTTTCTACAAGAATTTTGGGCAGTATGAGATTCCACAAGAACTTGTTGGAAACGGTTAATGGTGGAATGGGTTATAAATTGTATATTGGTTCTAGTTATTCATTAAATTACTGTTGTTACTTGAATGTGAGATCTTTTTAAATGTTCCGGTTTTACTTCAAAAGTTATATATGATAACTGTGAAATAAGACCGACTTGTTTTATGTGATTTCTAAACCTTGTTCGAGTTTGGGAGGAGTTTCCAGCAGAGCTTAGTGTCCACCCCCTGCAAACAAAATATTTTTTAGACCATGTGGTAGAGGAGGAGCTTAGAGCTGAAGAACCGGTGCATTAGGAGGCTCTGAATGATGGTAGCATGGGCCCTGAGGTAGATGCATAGTGCTATCTTCCCTTATGTTCTAGACTAAGGGGAATTACTTTGAGACCATGTGTGGCTTATTCTTTTGTCATTCCACTGCTAAGTTACGTTTAATTCTTTTGGGATGTACTTGCCATAGTTTGACATATTTTTTTGACATTGTGGCCATATTTGGGCTTATTCTTTTTGGGTAATGTTGTAGATATTATATATGATGAATGAAATTTCTTTATTGATGGAATTTACTTAGTTGCTCTCATAATGTGAATGGTTTTAAATTGTAATGCTGTACAGGGTGGATTTTGGGGCGTTACAAAAAGAATTTAAGATTACAACTTTCCCTAATGCTTCATATAAATCTTTCTATTCTCTTTTCAGTTAATTGATCAAAATAAGTTGTTAACTGAGATTTCAAAATTATTTATTAAACCTCTTCCGATAGTAAGATAAATATATCTCTCACAATTAAATTACTATATTCCTATGTAAAATAATTTAGAATAGATTCATTAAGTTTAAACTCTCATAAAAGTTACACACGACATATAGGTATATTCCTATCATATACACAAACCCAGCTATTCAATCTTAAAAAAACTCAACCAAACGCATGTCATCATATTCATATCTAAGCCTAGAATTCATCTCCTAATTTCATATAGGTTGTCAATTAATTGATGACCAATCAATCATATATTAAGCACAAAATATGACAAACAACTCATGTATGATCAATAGAACTAGAATCGAGAGTAGATCAATTTAACTAAACATTATGTTTTGTTGCAATCTTAATAAAAACTTAGTTCATAATGCAATTGAAAAACATCATTCTAAAATTAAACAACATCTCAAAAAATCAAGAACTAAAAGTAAGAGAAAATAATGAAAACTTAGTTGCAATCTTCAATTCCTCTCTAGCCTTCAAGTCCGATCTTCTTCGTGTCTCTTTCTTCGATCTTTGTCTTCAATTTTTTTATCAATCCTTTGTATTTTCTGAATGTTAGCAACCCCCAAAGCCGTATATCCTTATCCTAACTCAAACCCTATCATATATGTATCATTAGAGTCCAATTTCGGATAAAAACAAATCAGAATTCGTGTCAAGAGCCAACACACGCACAACAGTGCTCAAAATCAACGCAGAGGCGCTGAGTTACTGTTTTTCTAGTGCAAGGGCGTTGGTTTCCTTTCAAGCCTAAAATTGCCCTTGTCACTTCAAAAATCCAACTCTTAGGCTCCAAATTCACCTTGTTTCTTTTCAAATGTTATTGTTTCCTCCCAAATGATAATCCCTACAAAATAACATCAAAACACACAAAACAAATAAAAAGAAACATAAAATACTTGAAAAGTTGCAATTGCATCAACCCAAAAATACTCAATTCGTAGGTATAAAACTCACTCATCAAATACCCTCAAACTTAAATCTTTGCTTGTCCTAAAGCAAAATACTAAGAACAAAAATCATAAAAATTAGCCCCAACAACCAACTACTCAAACAATGGATCAATATGAATCTGAATAATGGCCCCAAAAGTTTCTACAAATAATAATTCACTGGAAACTTCAAAACAGTGCAAAATCTATCAATTCAACATACTCTTTAAATTTACCTCTGCTCATAAAACTTTAAATAAATGTAGATATCCGAACTATCCAACTAGTTATTGTGATGCCCCAAAATTCAGAAGTCCGTTGATTACCCATCAACCCACGGATTACCCGTGGATACCGAGTAACTCGATATCACGTCGTTATGCCCCATTTACTGGGATCTTTAATTTAACAAAAATTGGGCAGAGCCTCCTTTGTACGGGGAACTCTACCCAAAATGCAACCTGTGCAATCATATAATCATATGACTCATCTTGGGCCCAATATAAAACCATGACCACATCGGGTCCATTTATGCATCAACCATAGTTTAAGTTCAATTTACAACTCTTTTGCACATATTACATGCCCCAAAAACTAACTTACAAGTCTAGTTTTACAACAAAATGGGTTAAAAGTCACAAGTCGAATTTTCTTCAACCATGGGGCCCAGATTGTGAGCCGTCCGCCGGTGCATGACCCTCACCTAAAATGTTTCCCGTCTAGGATGAGCCAACGCCCAATAGAGTATATCCTACAAATGCTACTCCCCACCTTTGATGCTTATACAATGTATATATGCAACAAAAAATATTTAACAATCATTCAGTATAAGAATATGCATTCAATGTTGGAATGCAACCATGCCATGCCATGAAATGAGATGATACCCACTCATGCACTCAAACCCAAGTCCTCACCGACTCCTACAACACAATGCAATGTCAATGTGTAATGACCCGTCTTCGACGGAAATACATCAAACGATCGCTTTGAATAAAAATCATGAGTTTTATAAATCAGATCATTATTGGATGGTACTCATTGAATGAATATTTATATAAATCAAAATCTTGTGTCTTTGTTAGACAACGGATCTCCGAAATCACACCGCCGGCTCCGTGGGCGTTACACTTTTGCGGAATTTCACCTCGAGAAGTGAATGAACCAAGTGGGCCGGGTCTTGCACCCGAGGGAGAGTCTAGCCCTACTTGCTATACCCGACACAAGTTTTTTTCCATGCAACCATGCAACTCAAAGGGGATATTCGATCCACTTTTTTCCAAGTCTACATACCAACCACCAAACAAGGTGTTTGATTAACCATGCATCCCACACACCCACATTCATGACTTATGCCCATGAATGTGATGCCTCTATGCACAATGATACAATGTTCAATATACTATGAATGACATATGAACAATCTCAACATATCATGGTAAGTTATGTTCTAAGCATATAGATCTCATATTTGTCACAATGTCAATATATTATAACATGCATATACCAACAATTACATTTCCAATCATAAATCATGTCATAAGCCCATGATTTTATTTCACCACATCATCCAAGCATGTTATAGCATAATCTCATGCAATTAACACACTTTATTTCACATAAGCATTTTTTCAAACAAATTAAAGGCACTCAAGTCATATAATCACATAACACATTCCAAGTTACCACATAACTCAAGAAATCACATTAAGTGATTTTTACACAACAATTTCAACATAATACCAAGTCTCAAGAAAATTACATAAGTAACTTCCACATACAAAACTTAAACTACAAATTTGTCCAAGCAAATTCTATTCCAAAATCTTCATTTTCATAATTATAGGCAAGTGATATCACAATTTTTTAAGGCCAATAGCACACTTAATTACAAAGGCACAATATAACACATAAAAGCCCATGTACTAGCCCACATAACGACCCAAAAATAGTCTTCAAAAATAGTCCAAAAATAGTCCACTTTTTGGTCCGAAAAAAGTCCATTTTTCCTTGCAAAATCATTTACAATTTCAGTCCAAAAACAGTCACAATTTCAGCCTAAAACCAATCCCAATTTTAGTCCAAAGTCTGTCACAATTTTAGTCCAAAAACATCCCACAATTTAGGCACTAAAACCCCTCTAAAACAGCCTCAAATCAGCCCCTTAAACAGCTCAAATTTAGTCCCTTAACGATCCCTTAAAATAGGAATAAAACCAAAGTAGGAAGAACCCTACCTCTTAATGCGTAAGATGAGTGTAGAAAGCCTCAAGAACACTTCCTAAGCCCAAAGTTCTTGATTTCTCCAAAATATTTTCTTTGGATCTTTGATGAAATCCTCCGTTCCTGGTACGCAGACGTAGCCCTCGTCGCGGTGATCAACTTTAATTTTTGGCTCGACGGATTCTGACTGACAGAACTTTGAGAATCGGCGAAAGAAATCTTGATATTCTCCCTCTTTCTCTCACACGTTTCAGACTGATTTTCAGTAGATATTTCTGCTAAAAATCTGATTTTTAAGCCTATTTATAATTTTCAAGGCTTAGCTCAGATCACGCCAAGTGTCCCCCACTGGTTCGTGTCCGTTTTTGCCCAGAAATGATTTATTTGATCCCGGTTTAAGTTCGAATTATTTTTATTTGAACTTTTATTCAATTATGAAGAAATTTTAAATTTTGTATTTTTTGGGACCTTTGTGAGATCATCCACCACCCAGTCGCCTCGAACGACGTGCAAAATTTGACTATCTCGAAATTCAACAGCGTAACTAGATTTCGCGATGTAAATCCAACAACGAAGTCCGTTGTGTCATCCAAACTCTAGAACATGAGTATTTTAAATTACCCGCATTATAGTGATAAATTACCATTTTGCCCTTTTTTAAGAAAAAGTTTAAATTTACCCGGGTTTTACATTCTTCCCCCTTAAAAGAATTTCATCCCCGAAATTCACACATACATACACATACTGTCACATGCATATGCAACAGTCATTTAATATCAATTGACTATAAGAAAATACCTACATCCTCAAATAAAAAAGGATAATTGATACGTATAATGTCTTCGCGTTCCCATGTTGCCTCCTCCACTCCTCGGTGCTGCCACAACACCTTCACTAGCCTCACGGTCTTGCCTCGCAAAATCTAATCACGATTATCCATGATACGCATTGGTCCCTCCTCAAAGGTCTCATCCACATCAACAACAAGCTCGCCCCAATCCATCACATGAGTCGGATCTGGGTGGATTTCTGGAACATGGAGACATGAAATACCGCATGAACACCCAATAGATTTGGCGGTAACGTCAACCGGTAAATAATTGTACCCACCCTCTTGAGTACCTCGAAGGGCCGGATATACCTCGGCGACAGCTTTCCCCGCTTACCGAACCTAACCACTCCTCTTTTAGGCATTACCTTCAAGAAAACATGATCTTTCACCTCAAACTCTAGAGGTCGTCACCGTTTGTCGGCGTAGCTCTTCTGTCGCGCTCTGAGCCGTGAGAAGACGCTTTCGTATCAAAACCATCTTCTCTGAGGTGTCTCTAACCAATTTCGGACCCATAGAGGGTCTCTCTCCCACCTCCGTCTAACAAACTGGAGATCGACAAGGCCTCCCATATAGTGTCTCATAGGGAGCCATCTATATGCTCTCCTGATAACTGTTACTGTAGGCAAACTCCACTAAGGGTAAGTGTTCTTCTCAGTTACCCTTAAGATCTAGGACACATGCCCTTTGCATGTCCTCTAGAGTCTGGATGGTTCTCTCTAACTGACCGTCCGTCTGGGGATGAAAAGTAGTACTCATCATCAACTGTGTCCCCATGACTCGCTGAAAACTCTCCAAAAAATGAGTCGTAAACCTGGGATCCTGATCCGATACTATAGATACGGACACCCCATTTAACCAGATAACCTCTTGTATATATAACTTGCAGAATTCCTCTACTGTGAAGGTCATTTACACCGCCAAAAAGTGTGCCGACTTTGTAAGCCGATCCACTATCACCCACACCGCGTTATGTCCTCTCAATGTTTGTGGCAAGTGGGTCACAAAATTCATTATGACATGCTCCCATTTCCACTTAACTACCTCCAAAGGCTGTAGTAACCCTGCTGGTCTTTGGTGTTCAGCCTTCACTTGCTGACACGTGAGACATCTACTGACAAAGTCACCAACTTGTCTTTTCATTCCACTCCAGTAATACTGGCGACAAAGATCATGATACATCTTCGTGCTACCGGGATACATTGCAAAACGGGAGCATGAAACTCCCTAAGGATCTCCTCTCTTAGTTCCAGAGACTGGGGAACCACAATACTTCCCTTAAACCAAAGACTACCATCTGAGTGAATGGTCCAACCCTCATCACCTGTCCCCGACCGTACCCGATCCATGGTGGACAATATCTCCGGGTCCCACCCCAGGGGACTCGATCACTCTGCTCAGTAGGGAAGAAGTAGCCACCAAACTTCCCAAAGTACCCTGAGTCTACCCCATGTAGCGTAGCCCGAATTATCCCACAGTCTCGAGCATCTGCCACTCCTGGGAAGCTACACTAGCTAAGACTCCCTGTGACTTCCGGCTAAGTGCATCAATCACCACATTTGCCTTACCTGGATGGTAATGCAAAGCGAAATCATAGTCCTCTAGATATTTCATCCACATGCGTTGTCTCATGTTGATGTCCCGCTGTGTAAATATGTACTTCAAACTCTTGTGGTTTTAAAACACCACGAATTGCTCACCATATAAATAGTGGCGCCAAGTCTTCAAGGCAAATACAATGGCCGCCAACTCAATATCGTGCATAGGGAAGTTCTGCTCGTGGTTGTTTACCTGCCGAGAACCATAAGCTACCACCCTTCCAGACTGCATCAGAACGCATTCAAGTCCGTCTTTAGAGGCATCACAATACACTGTGTACCTCTGTCCCCTTTTGGAGACTATCAAAATAGGAGCTAAAGTAAGCCTCCTCTTCAATTCCTGGAATGCCTTCTCACACGAGTCATTTCACTCAAACTTGACCTCCTTCCAGGTCAACTTGGTCATAGGTGCAGCTAATCGAGAGAAGTCCTCAATGAACCTTCGATAACACCATGTCAATCCCAAGAAACTACGTATCTTGAAGACTCACTTCGACCTCTTCCAATTCATAACTGCCTCAACCTTCTCTGAGTCCACGGATACACCTGAAGTTGACACCACATGCCTCAAGAATTTCACGTCAGTAAGCCAAAATTCACACTTACTGAATTTGGCATATAACTGATGGTTTCACAAAGTCTGGAGAACAACCCTTAAGTGACCCTCATGCTCCTCCTCAGACTTGGAGTAGATCAAGATGTTGTCAACAAAGACCATAATGAACTGATCTAGGAAGGGTTGGAACACCCTATGCATGAGATCCATGAATGCCGCTGGAGCATTCGTCAATCCAAATGACATCACTGTGAACTAAAAATGCCCATATTGCATCCTCAACGTCATTTTAGGGATGTCCACCTCCCTAACCGTCAACTGATGGTAACCGGTGCGGAGATCTATCTTGGAGTAGTCTGCGCCCCTCTTAGTTGATCAAACAAATCGTCAATCCTCGGTAAAGGGTATCTATTCTTGATAGTAACCTTATTCAACTGCCAATAATCTATGCATAGACGAAGGGTCTTGTCCTTCTTCTTGGCAAACAGCACCAGAGTGCCCCAAGGTGAGGTGCTCGACCTAATAAAACCCCTGTCCAACAATTCCTGTAATTAGATCTTGAGTTCTTGTAACTCAGCAATCGTCATTCTATGTTGAGTTATAGAAATAGGAGATGTACCAGGGTGTAACTCAATGGTGAAGTCTACATCCCTATGTGGAGGTAATCCCGGTAGTTCATCCTAAAAAACATCATCATACTCACAAACCACCCGAGCTAGACCTAACTCCTGTCTCGCCTCGTCCTCTAGGGTAAAGTTTGCTAGCCAATCCATTAACTGTCCGTGCCATCTAGAGTCGTACACAGCTTGGGGCAAAGGATCGTGCTTATCTCCCTGAAACATGAAACAAATACCATCTGGTGTGTAGGCAGTGACCCTCTTACGATCACAACCAATGATACCTTGGAGTGCCGTCAACAAGTCCATCCCAAGGATAACATCAAAATATGACAAGTCCATGACCCTAAGGTCCACAGTGAGTAGAATTCCCAAGACCTCTAGCACACAACCCCGGCAAATTTGATCAATCCTCACCCTAACTCCTATGGGAAAACTTATATGCAACAACTCTTCCAAGGTTTCAACCTCTAAGCCCAAGTCTTTCACACAAGATGCTGAAATGAATGAATGTGATGCACTAGAGTCAAATAGTACTCTTGCCCATAAACGAGAGAATAGAAATGTATCCTGGATAACCGACTGATCTGCCGGCTCAGTGTGAGGTGTGATGGTGTAAACACGCCCTTGGGTCCCCGAAGTCCCGACCTGAGAGCCTTGTCCTCGGCCTCGACCCATGCCCTGGCCCATCTGGCCTGTCTGCGGAGTCCCCGCTTAGAAAGTGGTAGGGATATGTGCAGTGCCCTAGTGTTGGTACTGGCTCCTTTGACCCATGGTGGGGTAAGGAGGAAGAAATTGGGTCTGTGGCTGCCCCACTGAAGACTGGGACTGGGATGTCCCATAGCTCTGGGATCCCAACCGTTGAGGACAATCCTTCCTCACATGACCCGACTGATGGCAAAAATAACAAGTCTTTTGACCTGCCTGATAAGTGGTCCTGGAGTTTCCCCCTCCTTGGGAGAATTGACCTTGGCCTTGATAGTCAGGGCCCTGCCCTTGTTGTCCCTGCGGAGCAGAAGTCTTCTATCTCTTCCCCGCACTAGAAGAAGAGGATTGTCCCTCTTTCTTCTTGTCCTTAACACCCACTTCCTGGATGTTGCTTGCGTCCTCCACTTCTCTCTCGATGGCCATGGCGGTCTCAACCATCAAATCTAAGTCTTGTAGGAGAAGTCCCACAATATTGCCTCGAATAGACAGCTTTAACCTATCCTTAAACTTTTGCACCTTGGCCATATCCGTGGCCACATAATCACCAGCAAAATGGGTCAATTCCATGAATTTAGCCACATATTCTAGCACAGTCATAGTTCCCTATTTCAGATTCAGGAACTCCCAAGCTTTGACTTGCCGGACAGACGCCGGAAAATACTTGCCCATAAAGAGCTCTCAGAATTCTCCCCAAGTCATGGCCTCCAAGTTCCTGGAGTCCTTTCCCAATCCCACCATAATTGGGATTGGGTAATCTTGGTGGCATCATAGGTGATCTTCATAACCCTCAAGACCTTATCCACTTTTCGGAACCAATGGTCAGCCACCATCGGATCCGCCCCTCCAGAAAGACCAGAGGATTGTGTGTTTTGAACTTCCGGAGGTTACTTGATCCTTCTTGACCCACATTTGCACTGGTCTGTGCAATAGTAGCAGATGTAGTACTAGCTTGTGCTATCATAGCAGCCGCCTCACCGATAGCCTCCACAAAGGCTTGGTGATCAAAGGCCGGTGGTGGTTGGTTGTTGTTCCACCCACTGCCTCGACGTCCTCAACCACATCCTCTTTCCCTTCCTCTATTTTCTATCTACACACATGTAAAATAACAATAGAGTCTTACATTGTATCCCAAGATAGGGATCAAGTACAAATGTTGAGAATTTTCTCATTGTCCCCCTGGTAAAACGTGTGTCATATACTAGAAGACATTTACACATTGAACTATCCCGTTCATCCCTTTTTTTCGAACCCCCAAGGTTATGTTTTCTAAACACTAGGGTTAGAGTACTTTTCACCAAGCATATAATTCACATAACATGTAGCAAGCAGAGTACATAACATGAAATGCATATGGAATGCAATGGTCCACACCCAATGCCCATCAAGCCTTAGATAATCTGTATACCTAAGCTCTGATACCAAGCTGTGACGTTCTAAAATTCGGGGGTCCGTTGATTACCCATCAACCCACGGATTACCCGTAGATACCGAATAACTCGATATCACGTCGTTATGCCCCATTTACCGGGATCCTTAATTTAACAAAAATTGGGCAGAGTCTCCTTTGTACGGGGAACTCTACCCAAAATGCAATTTGTGAAATTATATAATCATATGACCCAACCGAGGCGCAATATAAACCATGACCACACCGGGTCCATTTGTGCATCAACCATAGTTTAAGTTCAATTTACAACTCTTTTGCACATGTTACATGCCCCAAAAACTAACTTACAAGTCTAGTTTTATAACAAAATGGGTTAAAAGCCACAAGTCAGCTTTTCTTCAACCATGGGCCCCGATTGTGAGCCGTCCGCCGGCGCATGACCCGCACCTAAAATATTTTCTGTATAGGGTGAGCCAACGCTCTGTAGAGTATATCCTACAAAGGCTACTCCCCACCTTAGATGCATATGCAATGTATATATGCAACAAACAATATTTAACAATCATTCTATACAAGAATATGCATTCAATGTTGGAATACAACCATGTCATGTCATGAAATGACATGATACTCACTCATGCACTCAAACCCAAGTCCTCACCGACTCCCATAACACAATGCAATGTCAATGTATAATGACCCGTCTTCGACGGAAATACATTCAATGATCGCTTTGAATAAAAATCATGAGTTTTATAAATCAGATCACTATTGGATGGTACTCATTGAATGAATATTTTTATAAATCAAAATCTTGTGTCTTTGTTGGACAACGGATCTCCGGAATCACACCGCCGGCTCCGTGGGCGTTACATTTTTGCAAAATTTCACCCTGGGAAGTGTATGAACCAAGTGGTTGGGTCTTGCACCCGAGGGAGAGTCTAGCCCTACTTGCTATACCCGATACAAATTTTCTTCCATGCAACCATACGACTCAAAGGGGATCTTCGATCCACTTTTTCTCGAGTCTACTAACTAACCACCAAACAAGGTGTTTGATCAACCATGCATCTCACACACCCACACTCATGACTTATGCCCATGAATGTGATGTCTCTATGCACAATGATACAATGTTCAATATGCTATGAATGACATATGAACAATCTCAACATATCATGATAAGTTATGTTCTAAGCATATAGATCTCATATTTGTCACAATGTCAATATATCACAACATGCATATACCAACAATTACATTTTCATAAGCCCATGATTTCATTTTACCACATCATCCAAGCATGTTATAGCATAATCTTTTGCAATTAACACACTTTATTTCACATAGACATTTTCTCAAACACCTTAAAGGCACTCAAGTCATATAATCACATAACACATTCCAAGTCACCACATATCTCAAGAAATCACATTAAGTGATTTTTACACAACCATTTCAACATAATACCAAGTCTCCAGAAAATTACATAAGTAACTTCAACATACAAAACTTAAACTACAAATTTGTCCAAGCAAATTCTATTCTCAAATCTTCTCTTTCATAATCGTAGGCAAGTGATATCACAATTTGTTTTAGGCCAATAACACATTTAATTACAAAGGCACAATATAACACATAAAAGCCCATGTAGTAGCCCACATAACGGCCCAAAAACAGTCTGCAAAAATAGTTCAAAAACAGTCCACTTTTCGGTCCTAAAATAATCCACTTTTTCCTCCAAAATCATTTACAATTTCAGTCCAAAAACAGTCATAATTTCAACCCAAAAACAATCACAATTTCAATCCAAAAAAAGTCACAATTTCAACCCAAAAAAATCACAATTTCAGTCTAAAAACAGTCACAATTTCAGTCCAAAACCAGCCCACAATTTAGGCACTAAACAACCCACAATTCAACCACTAAAAAGCCCCCGAAAAAATCCCTTTAAACAACCCAAATTCAGTCCCTTAATGGTCCCTTAAGATAGGAATAAAACTAAAGTAGGAAGAACCCTACCTCTTGAAGCGTAAGATGAGTGTAGAAAGCCTCAAGAACACTTCCTAAGCCCAAAGTTCTTAATTTCTCCAAAATATTTTCTTTGGATCTTTGGTGAAATCCTTTGTTCTTGGTACGTAGACGTAGCCCTTGTCGCAGTGATCAACTTCAATTCTTGGTTTGATGGATTCCGACCGAGGAACTCTGAGAATCGATGAAAGAAATCATGATTTTCTCCCTTTTCTCTCCCTCTTTCTCCCACACATTTCAGAGTAATTTTCAGTAGATATTTTTGCTGAAAATCTGATTTTTAAGCCTATTTATAATTTTTAAGGCTTGGCTTAGATCGCGCTAAGTGTCCCCCACTAGTTCGGATTCGTTTTCGTCCCGAAATAATTTATTTGATCCCGGTTTAAGTTCAAATTAATTTATTTGAACTTTTATTCAATTATAAAGAAATTTTAAAATTTTTGTTTTTGGGGACATTTGTGAGGTCATCCGCTACTCAGTCGCCTCGAACGACGTGCAAAATTTGACTATTTCAGAATTTGACGAAATTCAACAGGGTGACTAGATTTCACGGTAAAAATCCAACGGAGAAGTCCGTTGTGTCATCCGAGCTCTAGAACATGAGTATTTTAAATACGCATTATAGTGACAAATTACCATTTTACCCTTTTTTTAGAAAAAAAATAAATGGTCCCGAGTTTTACAGTTATCACCCAAATACATTTACATAATCTAATGCTTCATAGGAGATACACAATATCAACTATATGAACCTACGTTTCACCTCAACCTTTGCTTATTAAAGTAATCATATAACTAGAAGGTCCAAAGATTATTTTTTTCTTTATCATTTTTTTCCTTTTTTTCATTCGTTTGGTGAGTTCATTTTATGCTCTATCTCACCTCCTATTGAGCAAGTGCGTTTTACGCTCCATCTCGCATTTTCTTGAACGAGTGCATTTTACGCTCCATCTCGTTCTCAACATGTATTTATGAATGAGTGCATTTTATGCTTCATCTCTACTCACCACATGTCCCTTTGTTTTCATCTTCCTATTTTTTTTTCTATCTCATGAAAAATCAAATCAAAATAATTTTCAAAAACTCCTTTTTTTTTTATACTAACCCTTCATAACCAATATTTTTCTCAAATTTATTTGAATACCTCAATTCACTTTGAATGATGCTTAAATAAAATTTTTAAAGTTTCAATGATATCTCCCAAAAGCATTTAACCAAATAAATTCTCTAAATAATAACTAACCAAACAGATGGATATGTGCTCATGAATGAAAGGATCACAAACAATGTAAAATCAACTAGTATATCAAACTACAAACTCAATATGTTCATCAATTTCCCTTGAATTGACAATGAATCTCAATCATCATTGGTCATAAGCAAATTAAATCAACTCATTGCTCAAGTCATACTAAAACATGTTATTTAAAGTGCAAAATATGCTCTCTAACTGCGAACCTAATAATGCAAATGCAAACAAGAAAACACCCCCAAACTTAAACTAAACATTGTCCTCAATGTATAAAGTAGGAAAAATTAAGATAGAGGACTTCCTTGAGACTTCGGTAGTTGGCATCGTCGTTTGCATCCTCGTCGTCCATTGAGTCGGGAGTGTATTCAGGAAACATAGGTGGACTAGGAAACTTACGTTGCAAAACTTAATCTTTACCCATAGAGAATGGAGAAATTCCTTGGTGCTAGTTGATACTCATTGACGTCACTTGAGTTTCAAGATTGTTGAGTAAAGAGGTTGAGACATCCAGGATGATTAAATGGAATTTTGGGTGAATAAAAATTGGGGTGTATGTATTTTTAGAGATTTGAAATTTTTTGGTAGTGGTAGGAGTTGATTTGGGTTGATGTATGCAGAGCTAAAGGGTATTTGATATTGCTTAAAATCTGAGTTGGGTGATGGTTTGTACGTTTAGAATGCTGAAAATTTGAGTTTCGTGGATGAACAAAGTCAACGAAAATAGCATTAAGGTGAGATCAGAGCGGCATGGCTCATAGAATGGATTATGGTGTGAGGGCTAATTCTTTGCATGGGGATAATGACACCGAAGAAATATAGTCGTTCACCAGCTATAGAGCTTGGCTAGTCCACTCTTTAATGGAGGCTCTTGCTCCTTTTTCTTTACTGATCATCCGAATTACAGCATAGTGCTTCTTCTTTTCTGTCCCCCTTTCAATGGAGGTACTGTTTTGCATATATAGACTAATTCGTAGTTCTAAGGGATCTACACCGAGATCTTTGCCTTGCATCCGTGGGATTTTCTTTATTTTCGGGAGAAGATCTTGGTTGGTTGAGAATTTTGTGCCTTGACTCTAGCCTTCCGTTCTCATTCCTTCTATTTTGGGGATGCACGTTTTCTATCCAGTTGTCCCACTTCATTTCTGCTATTGTCCCGCTTGGATGGAGCTGAGCTCTGGTTCTCTGAGCTCTTTTGTCTTGGCTGACCTCCTGACCTGACCTAGAGAACTGAGCTTATTTTTCGAATTATATTTGGTATCATCAAGCTTAAATCTAAGGCACACACTTCTTTTCCGGTAATTTGCTTGCTTAATTTTAGATTTTTTATTAACTTAAATATCGGAGTGTCTCTGAATAATTAAACCT
>CM042198.1:15035965-15100896 GCA_023539305.1 Ilex asprella | reverse complement strand
ATATTAAAGTTCTCCCATAAAACTAGGAGATATTTAATGCACCACTTTCCAAAGAACATACACATGAATCAATGGAGGACAAAAATGTCACAAAAAAATTAGGTAAATTCAAATTATGTACTTGGATATAAATAAGTATCCAAATTAATGACTTAATAACCTTACATTTTTTTCTGTGTACTTTTAACAAAATAAGTCTATTTTGGTGTACCCCCTTCCAATTTCCCCTTTTTTAAAAGATATTAGGCTTGGGTTTAAGCGGGCCAACTATCGGGCTTCGGGTCGAGTAACAGGACTTGTGAATAACTCGGTTCATAGACACCCCTATGTATATTGGTGTTTGACCCTTTTGTATTTAATGAATATTTAAACATATAACACAATGTAAAAATATATATATATATACCACAATACTTTTATTAATTAGAGAAAAAAAATTAAATTTTAGTGGTTAAACGTGTCCACCCAAAAATATATTTGTCTCAACCCCTGTGTACAATGTAGAGCTTTTCACCTAACACACACTGCTCCAGAGCTTTTCACCAAACCCGGGCAATAGGACCAAAAAATTCCTACAATTGGACTGGTTTTGAAATTAGTTTCCATTTGATAAAAAAAAAAAACTAATTCCCAAACTCAATTACTTTTTAGGAAAAATCTAATTTTGCCCTGTAAAAGTTATAAAACTTTTTAATTTTTTCTCAATGATTAATTTTTTTAATTGTCCCCTCAAAAAAATAAAAATATAGAATGTGATCCAAAAATGTTGCAATAAAAACATTTTTAGACTATATTGTAATATTTTTATTTCATTGAATGACCAATGTAAAAAAAATAATCAATTACAAGACAAATTAAAAATTTTTGTATTTTTTATAGGACAAAATGAGATTTTTTTCTAGTTTTTAACATATAAACGTCAGTTAAGATAAAAACATTGTGATAAAAAACGTCATTAAGATTGATGATTAAACCCATCTTCATTAACACATGTCAAAATAACCTCAGCATCCCTCTATCCTCCTCTAAAAGCAGACTTCGTCTGCTTTTTCTCCGATAGACTAAAAATATATCTCTTCCATTCCTCTCTCTACAGAAAAAAAGAGAATCATTATAATTCCAAAAAAAATCCAATGGAAATCGAAATTGGAAAATGGAAAATCAAAATCCAACTAAAATTGAAAAAGATACAAAATCGAATCAAATTTGAAAAATAAAAAAAACCAACCAAAATCGCAACGAAAAAGAGTTAATTTCTGCACAAATATCGGTATAAATTGGTTCACTCACCGTGGTAATTTCAGAGCAAACTTCACTTAGGTAAATTGGTTCATTAAGAAGTTTGAATATGGAGTTTGTTTGATTAAACATCAAAGGTTCTTTGTAGGTGGGTTCTTTGGAGTACGTTTGACTGAGGAGGCAGAAGGGAAGAGGATAGTGGTGGCTCTCAGTGGCGAAGTGGTAGGAGAAAAGGAAGATTTTATTGGTCCTGGCTGTCGACATTGGACTAATCGGAGAAGATGAAAGATGAAGAATGGCAGTGTACTGGTTGCAGGAGCATCGCAAGATATGGATAGAGAGAGAGAGAGAGAGAGGAAAGGACAGTGATATGTCGGTGTGGGTGATGATATTTTGCTTTGTAAAATTAGGGCTTTTCATATTTTGCACCTGTTTTGGATTTTTACTTCGTACCTTAAAAAATTATTTTTTTTACATTACACTCCAAATATTAGAAACTAGAGATAACTCGTGCCTAAAGATGCAGTATATATATTTTTTTAAAATGACAAAATATTTACAGTACAGCGTAGGCCAATCGATTAATTTAGAGAAATGAAGAGTGAAAATCCCTGATAGCAGTGACGGATCCAAAAATATAATCTAGAGTGGACACACTTTAAATATAATAGATAAAAATAATATGATATATTTATATTTTTTTATGTTGAATTTGATACTTAAAAATTCCCTAAACATAAAAAAAGTATGTTTGAAAAAAAATTAATAAGATAACATCTATATATTAAGAATCAATTATATAATTTATTTGACACAAATATAAACAATATTTTACAATTTTTAATCTTCTTACAAATTTCACATAATTTTTTAACCTAATGAGACTTCAAAAAATCATACTAATATTCTAAAGAATCAATTTTAGTTTGTTAATTTTAAGAGATTTTATATGGAATTTTTGTTTTTATTTTTTTGTTCTCGTATCTAACTTGTTTGACCTAAATAATTTTGCTTTCACCAATGCTATTGGGACATAATTTGAGGATTTAATGTATTATGACTATTGGATTGATAGTGTTGAGATTCAATGACAATTTAATGTTGAGATTCATTGACAATCTAATGACCACAATCATTAAGTTCTCAAATTATATTCCAATAGCATTGCTCGTTTGTTTTTCATAAATCATTACAGTAGACCCAATTAATCCAAAAAAAATATATAAAACATATATAACTAATTTTTTTTTAGGATGACCCTAGACCCCTCTTCTCTCTCCTCGCTCCGCCACTGTCAAAGAGAGAGAGTGAAGAGTGAATAGAGAAAGGACAAATTCAATTTGAATAATTTAAGAGAAATATTGGTGGTCGTTAGATAAGTTTATTTGAAACCATCAGATAAGGTTTGTTGCAGCTGCCCTATTTTATATTATAGATAAATTAACGAATTATGATAGAATTGACTTAAATAAAAACATTAATTTATATACATAGAATAAAAATCAAATATTAATTTATTTACATGTAATCAAAATCGAGTTAAATCTAATACAAACTAAAAATCTAGTTTATCAAAATTATTAATTTATAAGAATATATTAGCGTTAAGTTTTCTTAAGAGATAAAAAAATTTAGTCGTGAACTTTTGATTAAAAATATGTGTAAGACATGTGAGTTTGAAATAGTTAATTAAAAAAATAAAAATAAAATTAATTATATTCAATAGAAATGTATTAAGTAGCGTTTTTATTTTTTTTATCTGTTAAATTAATGAGTTTTTTTTAATCAAAATATTATTATTGTGTTTTATAAAAATTTAAAATATTACATCACAAATAATATTAAACAAGGACTAATTATTATGTCAGAGAAAATTATGTATTCCAAAATTAGCAGTAATTGTTGACCTGTTAGGAGGGAAAATATTAAGGAAAAAAATTATAATTTCTTGACCGTTGGATGAATGAATTTAAGACCGTAGGATGTGTTCCAAAATCAGTTGTAATTGTTGATTGTTTTGGAGGAGAGAAATATAAAGGACAAAAATTATAATTTATTGACCGTTAGATAAATGAAATTGAGACCGTAGGTCGGCTTGTTGAAGCCGTCTTGTTTTATATTATAAACTGATTTAAAAAAAATATTAATTTATATACATGTAATCAAAATCGATTTAAATCTAATGCAAACTAAAAATTTAATTTATCAAAAAGCATATTGCCAAAATATTTTACAGCAAAAAAATATTTACAAATATCATTTATAAAATATTATTTTTTTAATTAGTAGAAGCTATTAAAAAATTATTAATTTATTATAAGAATATATTAGCATTGAGGTTTTTTAAGAGATAAAAAAAATTAGTCTTGAACTTTTGATTCAAAATATGTATAAGACATGTTAGTTTGAGATAGTTAATTAAATAAATAAAATTAAAATTAATTATATTCAATATAAATGTGTTAAGCAACGCCCTTATTTTTTTTTCATCTTAAATTGATGAGTTTTTTTAATATCATTGTGTCTTATACAAATTCAAAATGTTACACTATACATATGATATTAATGACATATTTGACCTATTTAATTATTATGTCAGAGAAAATTATGTATTCCAAGATCAACAATAATTGTTGACCCGTTTGGAGGAAAATATTAAAGAAAAAAATTATAATTTTTTTACCGTTGGATGAATGAATTTGAGACCGTATGATGTGTTCCAAGATCAGCCGTAATCGTTGACTTTTTAAAGGGGAATATATTAAGAAAAAAATGATAATTTCTTGAACGTTGGATGAATGAATTTGAGACCATTCGATCGGCTTATTGAAACCCTGTTCTGTTTTATATTATAGATGTGTTTCAATGTGACCCTCAGTCTAATATTTATTTCAAATTTCATTAAAAGTTGTTGGATTTGTCATCCACATGTATTGTTCTTTAGAAAAAAAATATGATGATCATTTATATTCTTGGATGACATGCGTATTAATTTTTAATGGAATCTGAAACGAATATTAGTTTGATGGTGATATTGGAACCAATTTATAATATTCATGGTGGAATAAATATTAATCCCAGCGCCAAACCTTCTTCCCCTTCCCTTTTCAATAAATCCCGCTTCCCTGTCAATAGAAACCCCTATTTCCTCTGGCAGAATCTACTTTCCCCTCCAATAACTCCCATTGGTGAAACACCTTCTCTCACATGTTTTTCTACTTCTTCTCTCCCTGTCATGCACACATATACATGTATTGCTCCGCCCCAGCCCAACAAAACCATAGCCTTCATATGTATTTGAACGCCAAACACCCATTCCCCTATCACAGATGGCTATATCTATCTCATACAAATTTGAATTTTTCTCTCCCCCCCTAAAATATATTTTTGGTTTGCAAAATCTATCAAATTATACAAGTGGGTTGGAAGGAGGTGGTGGTGGTGGCAGATCTAATTGCAGGGGGATGGAGAGGTAGAGGTGGTTCAGCCTTCGGTAATTACAAAAATGGACCCATTGATTGCTCATGGTGGATGTCACTTACTAATTACAGAACACATGATAATTGATTATTGTAACCTACTCTTATCACAAAGGAGGTGTTTGGATAATGGGTTAAAGGAGGTTATCCACTAGTTGGATAGGATAAAAATGGAGTGGGACCCATTTATCCCTTGTTTGGGAACTCATTTTTGAGGTCGGCTACAAATCCCGGGTCACCGCTTGACCCGGTGCTACAGTGGAATGGTAACCCCCATACACCGGTGTAAAATAACCCAGCTCCCCCTGGGTTACAAACCCAGCCAATAGGTTACCCTCCCTTAAGACGTATTTGCCCCTCTCACTTTCCTCCATGTTCTGTTCAGCGACGAAAGAAAATGACATTGCTCATCGCTGCATCTGTAGGTGAGAGCTTCTTCACAGAGTCGACGAAGAAGACGACATTGCTGTACAGAATGAAGAACACAACTTCTTCTTGAGGTAACTTTCTCATCGCACTCTCTATCTCTATTATTATGTCTCTTTCTCTTTCTCGATCTTTCTGGACTGAATGAAAAACACACACCGAAGACTAGATCTGTTTTCGTTCACCCTCTGTTTGAAGAACAGGTCTGGATTTGAGTTTGACGAACATTTTTAGATCTTTACTGATCTAGCTCTTAACAGATCTGCGATGACAGATGGTAATTTAGTGAAGACAAATTAGTATTTGAATTAGGGTTAGGATTGTTCTAAATTCTCCTCCCTCCCTCCATCAAGTACAGAGAGAGAACGACATTCACTGTATACATTAAGACTATAGAGGCACACCCACTTGACTTGAACTGCGACTTATGGACTCCAAAACTCCGAGTGAACTCAACTTTTGAAGATTGAGGTCTATGATGATTCATGGGTGTTTGGTGGGTGATATACATGGGTTTGTTTGGGTTCTTGGGTTGATTGGATAATGAGTGGTTGGGTAGTGTCTGCTGGCCCAGTGAGTTATTTTTTCTGTTGGGTTTTGGTCAGTGAGTCGTTAGTGTGTCTGGTTGCAATGCTTTTGGTTTGTCATGTATTTCCCTACTTGGTGACCTAACTCTTTTGTTGTTTGAGTTAAATTGACATGACCAAATTAGTTTCCTTAGCGAGTCATGGGTGATGGAGTGTATGTGATTCAAACAAAATAATTTGAAAGTGATAAATGTGCTATTACTTGATAGGTTGAACGAACAATAAAAGGGTAGAAAATGACAATGAAAATACTCTTTTGTAATGAAGAAATAAATCAACTTGTTTTTGGTCTCAAGAGTGGACATGTTGACCACCCCATCGGACTTAATTCAACATATTTTCTAAACAATCCTGACCCTACTTTGACTGGTTCTAAATTCTTATATAAAGTATTTGAAGATTTAGTGAAGACAAATTATTTCTTTATATCCATAATTTAGAAAGCTTCATGAGTTGGTCCCAGTTATTAGTTTTTTTATTTCAGTGCATATAATATGCACATAAAGAAAAATAATAAGCTTCACGAGTTGCTCTTTTGTATTTTGCAGGCTCGAGTCATCGAGAATTGTTGTTTGGATTGTGTTTTTGGTCTTGGCAATTTTGTTTGAGTATTTTAACTTTTCATCAGATTCAATTGTAAGTATATTTTATCCCAATATTGTGGCTTCTTTTCAATTTTCTTAAGATCCCTTTTGTTTTTAAGTCTGCTAATTGTTTATCATCAATGATTCCATAAATATTTGCACAATGTGTGATAAACAATTGTGAGTATTCTTGCAATTATATTGCGCACTAAAATGTTCGGTATGGTTCAGTGCTATGAATTTTTTATTGCAATGTTTGCTATTATATTTCGCACTATGCTAGGCAATAATGTTATTTTTTGCTTAGCTTCAATTGTGTTACATGAATACTATATTTAATATTTACGTGACTATTGTACAAAAAATTGCAAGTGCATTCAACAAATAAAATGCCAAACCGTATTAATGACATTGCTGGATTGATTGTTGTGTTGGATAGAATGAGAAGAGAGATGATAGTAATGTTCTATTTGTTCGTGGTCCTTATAGTTGTGTTGGGAAATGAAGAGACAATCAAAACCACAACCATCAAGTCAATTGTCTAGAAATCGATTGCAATTTGAACACTTGCACTGTCTAATTGGTGATAGTGACATTAATTGCATAGAACAACTGAGAATAGATAGACACACTTTTCGCGTTCTTTGTAATTTGGTGGAACAAGTAGGTGGCTTAAATCGCACGAGATATGTAAGCGTTAAAGAAATGGTGACTATGTTCCTAAATATATTGGGTCATGATGTGAAGAATAGGCTAATAAATTTCAACTTTCTTAGATCAGGTGAAACTGTAAGTAGACATTTCAATGCTGTGTTGAAGTCAGTTATTAAGTTGCATCGTCTGCTATTAACGAGGCCCAATCCGGTAACTGCGGACTGTACAGATAACAAGTGGCAGTGGTTTAAGGTAACGAAACCTTACAATTGTTGCATATGTCATTGGATAAAATTTGGATGAATGGTAACAATAAATAATTTGTTTCATTATTTTTGATTTGTAGAATTCTGTAGGAGCACTAGATGGCACGCACGTTAGAGCAAGGGTACCAATGGTTCACCAAGCAAAATATAGGAATATACATGGTGACATTTCAACAAATGTCCTTGGTGTGTGCTCCCAAGATATGAAATTCATTTATGTTTTACCCGGGTGGGAAGGATCAGCTGCTGATTCTAGAATACTACGAGATACAGTAACGAGGAGGAATGACTTTAAATTGGCTCGGGGTAAGTTATGTATGACCACTAGTTTTATTTTATTCTAACAGTTAGTAAGAGTGTTCTTACAAAACCACAATTTCTACGCAGGTACCTACTACCTAGTGGATGCCGGTTACACAAATGGGGAAGGGTTCTTAGCTCCATTTAGGGGCCAAAGATACCATGTGCAACAGTGGACCGAAAGGGCAACTGCACCTTGTAATGCTGAGGAACTCTTTAACCTAAGACATTCAATGGCTAGGAATGTAATAGAACATTGTTTTGCCTTACTCAAAAATCGCTGGGCAATCCTAAGGACTCCATGCCACTACCCAATACACACACACAATCGAATCATTGCAGCATGTTGCTTGTTGCATAATTTGATTAGAAATGAAATGACTTTTTACCCAGTGGAAGATGAGTTGCTAGAAGATGGTCAGACCGATGGTCATGGTGATATAGAGCCGGATGTCATCGACATGGTCGACACATCTATTGAATGAACTGCATTTAGAAACCAACTAGCCAACAATATGTACAATAAATGGTGTGAGAGTAGGGGTGGCTAAATGTAATTATTGTTGGAAGAATATATGTTAACTATTTGTGTTTTGTTATGATTAATTTACCCAAGTCATATATATTCGTGTGTTTGTCGGTTATTTAATGGTATTTGGCTTGTACTTATGTAAGTAGGTCATGTCAAATGTTGGTGCTAGCAGCCAAGTAGAGCGTGGTTCACGCCGAACATAGACAGTTGAAGAGGAAACTTTTCTGATACAAGCATTGAAAGAATTATGTGTCAACGGATGGAAATGTCAGAATGGCACATTTCGTCCGGGGTATCTACAAACATTAGAGAACAATTTAAAGGAAGCATTCCCAACGAATGACCTTAGGGCATCGCCACATATTGAGTCAAAGATCACAGCATGGAAAAAACAGTACAACTCTTTGTTTTCAATGCTAAGTACATCTGGTTTTGGATGAAATGATCGCGAGAAGAAAGTGGATGTTTATGGTGAAGATATCTGGGTGGACTACTTGAAGGTTTTACTACTTGCCTGCATCCATTAATAATAATAAACCAAGATAACTTGTATATATTATGTCCTATTAATTTTTCTAATTACAATGTAGAAAGACAAGAATGCAAAGGGAATGCGTGGTAGATCATGACCATTCTATGATGATTGGGTCCTTATATTTGGGAAAGATAGGGCAACGAGTGAGTTTGCCCAACGACTAGAGGAAGTGATTGAAGATAATTCAGCCGCTGAGGATGTCCTAATAATGCCAATGTAGAGGCTCATCCAACTGGAGGAACATATTCTGGTATCCATTCTCAGAGTGTAACTCAGGGCATGGAAGATGTGAATGTCACCCCACAAACACGTAAGATAAAAAAAAAATCCAGTGATCTAAGCGATTCAATGGTTACAAGTCTTTCCCAGATATGTAAGATATTTGGTGATTACGTTGTTTCAAGCGAGAACCAACTAGCAAGCATTGCACAAAGAGTAGGGTACAAGCAAGATGCATCTACAAGTAGACGTGCCATCCTAACAAAGTTGGCAAAAATAGATGGCCTTATAATGGCACACCGCCACGAGGCAGCATACAAAATTGCTTCAGATAACATAAAAGTTGGCATTTTCTTTAGCTTGCCAGTGGAAGAGCGAGCAGTTTGGGTAGGTAGCATATTGTGGCCTGATTTAGATGTTTATCAAGGTCGTATGTAATGTTACTCGTGCCTTGCTTGTGAACTAAATTTGGGTTGACCCATGTGTCACATTTTTTGTAGCAATATATGTATGATGTGGATGTTTGACTTGAATTATGTATAACTTATGTATGATGTGTATGGTTATGGATGCTTGACTTATTAATTACAAATTATGTACATGCCCCTCCTTGTATGATGTGGATGTTTTGGATTTTTTGTAGCTACTTATGTATGATGTGTATGGTTATGGATGATGACTTGAAAGTAATTGTTATTTTGTAATTGTTGTGGTATTAGTACACAATGAAGCTACGCGACATGACTGAGGATGAAGTTGATGTTATGCTTGACTTATTAGTTGACTTTAAGAATCGCGGAAAATTACCTATAGTAGACAGGTATTCTGAAAAACTGCTTGATGCACTCTATGCACGTATACGACGAAGGATGCCTAGATTTCATCTGTCATTGAGTGATATGTTGAGGGTAATTATTTTCTGGGAGTGTCAATATAAAAGCATTACAGAGATGTTAAATAGTGGAATGTTTGTTTGAGACACAGAGTTCGTGTGTTGTTGAAGGCCCAGAGTCTGGTGGTTTGAATTTCATTCAAGTACGATTTCATTCAAATAATTTGTTTCATGTTTGTGTTAGTGTGCCATTGTTTTATTACTTGACACATTTATGGTTCTATATTATAACTTGACACATTTATTACAGGATGATGGTTTTATTTGTAACTATTGTTTGGATCCTTGTCCAAACTTCCCAATATTGGAAATTATTTTCAAGAACAATGTATCAACCCCAGGTCAACAACACATTGATAGCAGTGTTGGATCATGCCCATCAGTAAATTCGAGAAGGAGGGAAGATGATGTCATAGTTATTGATGATGATTGATATCGTCCTTGTCATGTAACAAAAACTCGGGGTCTATGTACTTGGGCAAACTCGCTCAGGTGAACTGTTGAGCCAATGACTTCTTTCATTAGTTATTGGATAATTCGATAAAGCCAATGACTAGTATTGTTGTATGTTTTTAGTGATGGTTTATGTATTATGTTGGATTTGTGGGTTTAATTATGTTGTGTGTGGCATTAAGTGCACAAGGTTGTATTTGATTGAATATGATTCTCAAGTATTAGTGCAAATGGTTTTGATGAAGACAGTGGTGCTTTTTTAGTTCATTTTTTGGGCTGAATTTGGGGAAGACACTGGACAATTTTCAGTGTACATTTTTTGGGCTTAATTTGGCTGAATATGGGGAAGACAGTGTACATTTTTCAGTTCTCAAGGCTGAATTTGGCAGCATCTAATGGTGAACTTTAGCTCACTTTCCATTTGCTCTAGCCTCTTGAAGTAGTTAAAGTGGTCACTCTGATAAATGAATAGGGTATTCTAATGAAGTAGCTGCATTGCAACAGTTTCTTCATGCTGTAAAGTTTGATTTACATCACATTTATTAGCAGCATTTACTGTTCACGTGAACAGTCAATGCTGATTTATTTTCTCTCTCATTTAGCTGGATTTTTCAAAGGCAGCAGCTGGAGTCATTGGACTAAGGTTGAATAGGTGCAGAAACCAAATTGTTCAAAAGTGTTCAACCACCAATTTGAGTGAGCAATTTTCATGCTACATTTTAAGTAAGATATAAGAAAGTCTGTGTATGCATTTTTGCTTTATTTTTATAGCAGTTGGATTTAAGAAATAACATAAAGTGTTGATTTGTTTGAAAAAGAATACAATATATATATATATATATTTAAATTTTCTTATTTTTATATGATTTTGTGTATATATGAAAAATGTATAATTTTATTAGGCTTGGATAGGTTAACCAAACATAGGATAGGATTGGTTTGGATAGAGTCATGGGTAGAATGGTAAACTACTACAAAATTATTTGTGTAATCTATGGGGCCCAATGAATTATACATTTATTTGCCAAACAAGGGTTAGGATTGGATATAATCTTGGGTTAAGGTTTTAAAGTGGATGAGTGGGTTTGGATTAGATGGGTTAGGATGTAAAAAAAGATATCATATCCTATCCAGTCCAGCTACCCAAACACATCCTAGGAGTCCTAGTTTAACTTCTACACTGGATTGTATAGGATGTTTATTGCATTTGTAAATTTAAATCTATTCTACATACAAATATTAATATAAATAAAACTCATTTACCCACGACTGGGTAAGTCATTCAACCCAAATCAGTCTCTTTATCTTTTATGGTATTAGAGCCAAACAACACAAGCCTTTGTCTCTTTTATTTTTTTACATCATTATGACTACTTCAATGATGTAATGAGAGATGTTGGCGTACATCTGGCAGACCTTACACTTAACCAGATCGGTGAAATCTTTTAGCATAGTGGGCCAACAGTACCCCTGCCTTAAAAAATTTTCTGCCAAAGCCCGAGCTCCAATGTGGATTTTCTATAGTATGTAGTTAGCGTCTTCGTCTCCCACGCATTTGAGGAGAGGTGTCAAAAAGCCTCGTTTATACAAGTTCTCCTGCAAGATAGAGAATTTGGCTGACCTTACCCTCAGTTTTGCAGCCTCCTTGGAGTTTGTTGGCAAGATTTCACTCTAAAGGTATTCTCTAATGGGGTCCATCCAGCTCGATGGGGCCAGAACTGGAAGCATTTCCTCATCCTCAACTCTTACGATGGCTCTGGTAAGTGTTCCTTTGGAATCAATCTATCCAAGTTTTCCTGCGAGGTAGTTACTAGCCTTGTCAGTGCGTCCGCTCGCGAATTCTATGATCTAGGGACATGTCTGATCTTGACTTGCACAAACTTCTTGATTAACTCCTGCACCTTTTTAAGATAAAAGACCATTTTCTCACCCTTGGCCTCATCAGACCCTTCTATCTGCTTTACCACGAGTTGGGAATCACTGTAGATCTCAAGTTGCTCTACTTCCACCGAATGTGCTAGGTTGAGTCATGTTATAACAACCTCATACTCTGCCTCATTGTTTGAGGCCTTAAAACCAAACATAAGGGCGTATTCAAAATCTACTTCATCGGGAGAGGTCAGGATTAAGTCAGCACCACTGTCTTGAGCATTGGCGACTCCGTCCATTGAAAGCCTCCATGTAGGGAGGTCAAGTATCAACTGTGTTGCCTCCAAAGGTGTTTCGGTTGTGAATTCTGCAATAAAATCTGTCAATATCTGTCCTTTAATTGTTGTTCTTGGTTTGTATCTGATATCAAAATCACTGAGCTCGATGACCCATTTAACTAAACTTCCTGAAGACTTTCGTTTATACAACACCTACTTCGTCGGCTGATCTGTTGGGACCTTAATGGTATAAGCCTGGAAGTACGATCTATGTTTTCTTGCAGTCGTGACTAAAGCTAATACAAGCTTCTCTATCTTTGGATATCTCTCCTCTGCACCCCTCAGAGATATGCTACAGTAGTAGACTAGTTGTTGAGCTCTGTCTCGCTCTCTTACCAGTGCTACGATGGTCGAGAAATCTGAGACAGCTAAGTAGAGTGTAAGTACTTCTCCTTCCAAGGGGATTACTATAATAGGGGGAGTGCTCAGATAATCCTTCAGTGCTTTGAATGCTTCTTCACACCTTGTATCCCATTGGAAGGTCTTCTTTAAGACTTGAAAGAAGGGTTGACATTTATCACTTGACATGGATACAAAATGACTTAGGGTTGTTATCCTTCCTATTAAGCATTGAATCTCTCTTGTATTGGATGGCGGCTGCATGTCCATTACTACTTTTACTTTCTCAAGATTAGCTTCAATTCCCTTGCTGTTGACTATAAAGCCCAAGAATTTTCTCGCAAATGCCCCGAAGGCACATTTGGCGGGGTTGACCTTCATGTCATATTCTGTAAGGACCTAGAATGATTCTGCTAAATGGTGGATGTGGAGCTCTACCTTCAATTATTTTACCAACAAATCTTCAATGAAGACCTCCATAGTCGTCTTAATCTGTTTTTGAAACATCTGATTCACCAAGCGGTGGTAAGTGGCTCCAGCATTTCTAATCCAAAAGACATCACTTGGTAGCAGTATGTCCCTTACTCCATCACAAAGGAGGTATTCTCATGGTCGTTGGGATCCATTCTAATCTGATCGTATCCAGAGAAGGCGTCCCTATAAAGATGAGGAGCTTGTGTCTAGCGGTGGTATCCATAATCAAATCTATTCGCGTTAAAGGGAAGCTGTCTTTAGGGCAAGCACGATTGAGGTCAGTGAAGTTGATGCAGTGATGTCATTTATCATTGGTCTTCTTAACAAGGACCACATTCGCTAACCAGGCTGGGTAGTCAACTTTTCTTATGGCATTGACATGAAAGAGTTTGCTGATCTCCTCATTGATAGCCTTTTGGTGTTCTGGGGTGAAACTCCTCCTTTTTTGTTTGACGGATTTGCATGCAGGGTTTACACTGAGCTCGTGAGTGATGACTGGGGGGGTCGATTCCTTTCATGTCCTCTTATTTCCAAGAAAATACTTCCATATTTCTCCTTAGAAACTGAATCAAGAGGTCTTTAATTTCTCTAATCAACTTTGATCCCACATAAACAAGGTGTTATAGCTCCTCGTCGAGCTGTACGGGCTCCAACTCCTTTGATGACATTCGTCTGGTACCTAGCTCATTTCTCATGTCGAGCTCATTTAACTGGATGTTCTCAACTTTCTTCTTTTTCACAGAAGTCATGTAGTATTCTCGTGCTACACGTAGGTCACCTCGGGCCACTCCAATTCCATTCTCTATAGGGAACTTTAGGACGAGGTGGTAGGCAAAAGGTATGGCCCTCATGGCATTGAGAGAAGGCCTTCCAAGCAAGATATTGTATGTTGAAGGTACATCAACCACTATAATCCTTACAGTTGTGATGGCTTGGCAAAACGGGTCACTTAAGGTGAGCATGAGCTGGATTGATCCCAGGGGTAGCACCCTTTCTCCTGAGAATCCCAACAAGTGAGTACTTACTGACTCAAAATTTTCCCTTCCTATGTCCATTTTATCGAATAAAAACGCAAAAATTATGTCTGTCGAGATGCCTTTGTCAGTCAAAACTCAATGAACAGTTATGTTGGCTACCACGACCCTTACCACCAACGAATCATCATGGCGATGCGGGAAACCTTCCAATTCTGAATCTGAGAAAGTGATAGTTGTGTCCAGCGGTGGAATCTTGGACACAGCATGCACTTCCAAAGCTTCTCCAGCTCTGATTTTGCGTATGTGATCCTTTCTAGTTAAGCTGGACTCCCCACCTCCTAAGAATCTGCTAGATATCACTCTGATCTCCCCCAAAGGTTATTGATGTGGTGCAGGTGCTTGCTGTTGAGGTGATGGAGGTGGAGGAGCTTCGTTTTGATTGTCATGGGCCACAAAGCGATGCAACTTCCCTCGCTAGATCCGAAACTGAATCTCCTTCTTTAGTTGTACGCAATCATCAGTGTGATGACCATGGTTTTTGTGGTAGTCGCAGTACTTCGTGGGGTCCCTTCTTGTTGGATCCGCCTTCATTCGAGGTGGCCACTTCAGGAATTTCTCATTTTGTACCTCGTACAAGATCTATGACACTGAGGCGGTAAGAGGGTGAGCTGCCGAGGTGCGTATCTCAGCTATAGTTTTGGTTACAAAGGACGTAAGCAGTCTCTGACATTTCCTCTTCTATTCGAAGAACGATCTCTGTCTCTTTCTTTCCTAGGACTACGCTTCCTTTTCTTTTCTCCTTCCCTATTTCCTTCTGCGTGGAAGAGCTCCCTACCTTAGAGAAAATAGCTTCCTCTCTATTTATGTACTACTCTACTTTAGCCAGCACCTCAGCCATACTTGCTTGAGGATTCTTTGAGATGGAGAACATCAAGTCCTTTGACTATACTCTTAAACCAGCTATGAAAGCGGTAATAAAAAACTTCTCATTTGGCACATCTACCTTTAGAGATTCTGATTTGAATCTTTGGACATACGACCATAGGTTCTCATTGGGTCCCTGTTTCACATTCAACAAGTGGTAGATGGGCTTTCTGTAGATCCGAGCTCTAATAAAATGGGACACAAAAAATATTGAGAGCTCCTTGAAGGAAGAGATTGACGCTAGGGGTAATCGGTTAAACCATGCCAAGGCTGAGCCCTTGAGTGTGATAACAAAGGCTTGGCATCTTACAGGATCTTAGTATCTATGCAATTTCATCTGGTTCTTGTCGGTGTTAAGATGGTCCATGGGATCTTTGGTCCCATCAAAGACCACTATTTGGAGTATTTTGAACTTCAGATGAAGGAAAAAATGCAACACCCCAGTAGTAAATAGGGATTTAGTCTGTTGAATTAGAGTATCCATCGTTATTAGGGTTTTACCCCTCATGGCTTCCTTCAGTGGTTGAGCTATTGCTGAATGTCCCTGAAGCACTGCTCCCAATACTACTCTATCTTTTCTAGCTAGAAAGGGAGAAAATTATTTTTTTCAAACCCGTTATCTTGACTCTGCGCCTCTTCATTGTCACCAACCCCAGGAGGTGGATGAGGAACTTAGCTGTTCTCGCCTCCCTCATTTACTTCCCTAAAGAGGTCAAGTCGTTGATGCTCCTCTTGTGGAGGACCTACTTGGGCTGGTCGTGTCTGTTGAGGACCTTGCAGGAGCTTCAAGAGCTCTTCATTTTGCTAGAGTAGACCCTGGTTGGCTAAGTGGAATGCCTCCATTTTGTTATTCGTTGGGGGGTTCTCCACAGGAGGGTTATATCCTATAGCGGGTACAAAGTTATGAAGGTTCTCTTGTTGTCTTCCACAAGTAGCCTCTTGTTGATTCTATGTTCGTGAGGGATTCGCCTGGCTTCTGCTCAAGTTGCGAGTTGAGACCATCAATTACTAAAGGATCAGTGCACTTGTAACGAGATCAATCATTCCCACAGACGACGCCAAACTTATGGTATAATTTTACGTGGATGAGTAAAATGAATGAATGTGCAAACAATGTCAAATCTGAGCTATAAGGCTCGTGTATATGAGAAATAAAACCCTCCGGGATATGAGATGATATGCACCATGAACTTATAGTGGTTCACTAGCTCAGGAGCTCGGTTAATCCACTCTTCAATGGAGTTTCTTGCTCCCTGAATCTATATTAATGAAGTATATGGTTTACATAATGTTTTGGTAGTAGTTAGGGTTCCCCTCCCCCTTCCACTGCAATGGGGGCGTTGTACAGTATTTATAGTGTAATTCCTACTTCTAAGGGATCCTCAGCAAGATCCCTACCTCTTCTCCGTAGGATCTGCCTTAATTTTGAGAGAGGATCTTGGTTGGTTAAGAAACTCATGTCTTGATTATAGCTTTCCATTGCTTTGGAATTTCCTACTACCCTCTAGTTGTCTCCTTCACATTTTCGTTACCGCTTTGTCCGTAGGAGCTCGAGGTTTGAACCTCTGAGCTCTAGGTGACTGACCTGACCTCCTGGTCGAAGCTCTTTTCCCGAACTCATACTTAGTTAAAATTTTTTTTCAAGTATCATCAAAATTAAATCAAACTAGAAGTTCAACAAACTCGCTTGTTTAGTACCTTCACTGCCTAAGCCTAAGTCAATTTATTTGGACACTTTACCTTTCAAAGCCAGCCATTATAAATTGTATGAAGAACAAAATACAGGAAAATAAATAAAATAAAATTTGATAAAAAGTTAAAATAATAGAAAAGACAGTCTTATTTGTACTTAGTCTTTCAGGCAAACTTGGTCGGCATTTGAGAAGTATAAAACAGGTCTTTAACAGTTCAAAGCAAAAGCCTATGACTAGTGATACCAATAAGAAATTTAATGCACACACCTTCATTTTTTCAAAACAAAATTTAAGGCTGCGTACCGTGGCCGTGTGGTGTCAAAAAAGTGATTTGAATTAATCGTTAATTTACAATCATTTATTAAAATATAATAAATTTTTTTTAAAAAAATACACAAGTTACAAGTTTTTTTGACCAAAAGATAAAGATAAAGATCCCGCACTAAACAAGCGAAATAAAAAGTGGATTTTACTACCGAACACTCCACAAATTTAGGAGAGCAGCCAAAACATGACAGTCATTTATATATGTGTTTTTTTTTTTTTTTTGATTCAACAGTCATGAATATTCGAGTCAACTTATGTGCAGTGACGAAGTTAGAAAATTATCTCAGGGTGGGCACTGTATATTTTAACAAAGGTAATTTCTTTCTTGTAATTGATAAAAATAAAATAATATATTTATATTTAATTATATCCTATTTAATTCTTAAAAGTTCATTAAATTTAAAAGACTAAAATTATTAAGCATAGTAGATACAAAGGATAGCAGACCACCTTATGTTTTTTCTCCTTAATTAGATTATGTGTTAAAACGCTACTCATTTTACTTGCCACATCATATGTTTTATCTACTTAGCCACATCATATAACTTGCAATCTTCATGATTATGAACATTTAATTACGTAATCAATTGAGTGACTTGTGGATGACTAATAGTAATATATATATAAAAATAAAGACACATTCAATGACTTTAATGCAATGTTTTCTTCTTTTTATGTTGTGAAAAGCCTGTTAGGTTACTAACCAAATCAATGGTGTGTTGGAAGGGGGGAGGGGGCTGGTGCCATTGGTAATAAGATATATCCATGTTCATATTTGTATTCCGACAATACTTAATTTTTAATCGTTTTGTTGTGTAGGTACCTAACATTCTTTACCATAAGCATGGTTAGTCTTTTGCCCAAAAAAATTGGTTTGATTTGCGTTTAGTTTTAGAGCCACAATATTCAACTGCCCGCAAAAAATTGGTTTGATTTGGATTCAGTTTTAGAGTCACAAAATTCAATTGTCAAAAAAATTGGTTTGATTTGGATTCAGTTTTAGAGCCACAAAATTCAAATGGCCAAAATCTAAAATAGAGTTGTCAGTCACTTTATATATACTAGAGAAAAGACACCACAAGTCCACTATTAGTAACTTTTCGAATATTAGGTGCAAGCAAATTACTTTTGAGTTTACAAGAACAAATTAAAGCTGAAAGAATGTGTGTAACGCAATTGAGCGGATCGGACAATGCAAGGAGCCCTAAATGATTTAATTTGAGCTTCAAGGCTCTTGCAAACAAGAATTTTGGGGAATGATGTCAATTACATAGAAGAATTATAGTGGTTCACTAACTTTGGAGCACGGCTAATCCACTCTTCAATAGAGTCTCTTGCTCCTAGAGAATATATTGATATAAGGGAATTTATATAGTAGTTTGATAAAGCCCTCAGTGTTTGCCCCCCAGCGAGAGATTTTTACAGTATTTATAGCAAATTTTGAGCATAGCTGAATCTGAGGCATGATCTTTGCCTCCCACATGTAACGTTTTGCTTGATTTGTGCAGTGGTTATGCTGAGTGATGGGGCAGTTGCGAATTTAGTGCCTGAACTAGTGCCTATTTCCATTGAGAAGAAGCTTGGTGGTTGTCAGCTATCTTTCACTCTGCTTCCTCTGAGGTGCAGATTAAGGAGGTCGAGGTTTTTATGTTAGTGGGCTTCCGATCTGATCTAAATAACAAAGCTTATCTTTGGAATTTTTTTGGCATCATCAGTTGCCCCTAGTCCTTGGTCCAAATGGTTTGTTTGAGTAGAGACTGAGTTATGGCTAGGTTAAGTGAGGTCATCATGGGTCGACCTCGATTTGCATGTGATGGGACTCTGTTTTGACGGTTATGGCGAACCTGTAATCATTATTTCCTTGTTTATCGCGCACGTCCCATATCTCGAGGGTCCACATATGTTTGGCTTTAAATGCTCCTGCTGATGAAAAATCGTTTTTCTTTACATTTCAATTTCTCTCTACAAACTCTGCTTTATCTCTTCTTCCCTTGCGATGTTAACTCCTCCAGATCTAGAGCTCTGCTTGAAAAACCCCCAATTCGGCTCGAAGATTATGCGAGGCTTGCTTTTTCATCTCTTTGAATTCGCTTTGGGATTCGGGTTATCACTCTTTCTTGGTTAGGTACGTTTCTTTGTTTTGTTTATCTTTTCATTTTGGATCCCTTGAATCCCAGGTGGTTGTTATATTTTTTGTCCTTTCACTTTTGTTATTTTAGGAATTGAGGTTATTCCTTGTCCTTCCTTCTCCTTTTTGTGGATACTTATTCAACCGTTAGAATCTTCCTTATTGGTCGTCGGTGTCTTGACCTTTCGACCCTCAAGGATTGTTTTGTTAGCATTACTTTTTCTTATTCCTCTTTTTATCTCCCTTTCTCCAACCCTGTCATGTCTGACTCTTCTGAAGCTACTGCTTCATCTATTTCTCTTGCCATGGGAAAAAGGTCTTCTGAACAAAAAGATATTGATTTAGGTGACAAGATAGATAATTTTCTTGGCGTCGATCTTATTGATGTGGGGAAAAGACTAAGGACCCTCCTTCATCATCTTTTCCTATGCCAAGGTCCAAGAAGTCTAGGAAAGGAAAAACTAAGGTGAGTGATGTTAGGGCTTTTGGTAGTGCTAAGGAGGCAAAGGTTCCCCCCCCCCCAAAGCTCCATACCTCATTGGCTTTAGCGAGGTCACTCCTCCTTTCAAGAAAGTCTTATCAGCCATATTTAGTTTTCCTCGGGGTATGCGGTATTTGTGCCTTCACGTGGATATTCGGTATGACTTCCGAATACCTGAGAAAGTCTGTTTCTTTGTGGCTTCTCTAGATAATGGTCTTCGCTTCCCCTTGCATCCTTTTCTTAAGAACGTTCTCCAGCGCTTCAACGTTTGTCCTGCTCAACTTTTCTCCCAATTTTTGTGGTGTTTTGATGGGCCTCCTTGTTTACTTCAAGAAGAATAATCTTGGTGTCCCTACAGTGCCATTGCTTATGAATTTCTTTAACGTCAAGGTCACCCTCTCAGACAGTTTTTTTGTATATAGCTAAGTGGGTGAAGTCTCGTATTTTTATTACTCACCTCCTGAGCTCCCACAAGGGTTGGAAGAACCTCTTCTTCTTCTTATATGGGAGGGAATGTGAGTACAATCCCAAAAATGTAGCTGATACCCTCCTTGTACATCGGATTTGGTCTGCCCTTGATAATCTAGGTAAGCCCTGCCTGAGTAGGCTTGGATCAACCTCGACATTTCATTCTGCTGACTTTGTTCCGCTTGTTCTTTTCAAGTATTCGACCCAAGCTTAGTGCTGAGGACAAGACAATCCTACTGGGCTTGGAGAATTGCGAGTCGGAGAGATATTCCAAGCTTATCAAGTGTAAGGTGCTTAATAAATTTGGGTTTAGTCCCCCCAAGTTGAGGGTTGAGATCCCTATTCCTATTTTTGTAGCTGGTGAAGAAGGACTTATAGGTAGGACTTTATTCTGAGCTTTCCTAACTTTTCTTTTTGTTCTCTTGCTGACCTATACATTTTAGCTTTCAAAGTTTCAGCTCAATGGCCCTAGATGTTGATGTTGTGAAGGCAAAGATAGCCTTGCTGAAGAAAGACAGGAGTTGAAGAAAACGTAAGACTAAGGTCAGATCGAGAAGCAATCCTACCCCACTCTCAAAGGTGCCAAGGTTGGAGGTGCCTCACACTTCTCCCCCCTCCCCAGGTGGTTTATTCCCCTCCACCGAGCTTGTCACAGGTTGCACGGGTCTCAGTTATTCAAGGGACCCTGCCTTCCTCTGCTGGTGCGGCTCCTAAGCAAGTTGAGGCTTTAGTATCTCCCTACTCGGAAGAGGTTGAGGGGACCTTAGAATTGATTGCTCACACCCTACGTGGGCCTCCCTCTCCTAGACCTGCCAAGAAGGCTCACCACCTTCTGGTTGAGGGCTTGAAGGTTGTAAAGGGCAAGGATTATCTTGTCAAGAATGTGAAACTTGTCGCAAAGACCATTGCTTCAATCATCCCTGAGTCAAAGATTCTGTCACTACCACATTGTATGGTGCCACTTCGGTAATTTTTTATTCTATCCAGGCTCACTTTTTTTTTTTTTTGCATTGTTGCCTCGTACTAATTTTGATCTTTGGTCCAATTTTCTTTCAGTTGGTCATTCATGTGAGTGCTCTGGTGAGCCAGATCAAGACTTTAGAGAGCTTAGCCAAAGCGTTGTAGGCTTCTAAGCTGGCTTTCTCCAATGACAACCTCATGGCTCAGGTGTATAACCTGCAGGTTTAGGTGGAGGAGTTGTCCTTTTCCAACAAAAGTCTGGAGGTTGAAACAGGGAAAGCCAAGGATAAGGATAGAAAGGCCAAAGATGAGTTGAGGTTGAAGGCAGACAGCTTGTTACAAGCTCACAAAGAAACCTTTGAGGCTCTTGAGCCCTTCGAGATCATGATGAAAGAGTATTAAATCTTGGTTGAGGTGAATGCCAGTCTATTGAAGGAGATTAAGGTTGATAGGGTTGTCACTAAGAAGAAGAATGTTTTGATTACTAAGCTGAAGGAAAAGGCTACTACCAACTAGGCCACCGGGTACCTTGCTTTCCAAGATCAAGCTGTGGAGAAGTATCTGGATTTTGGACTTCAAATTTAACCTCCCTTTAGACAAGGAGAATAAGACACTCAATGCTGAGAATGAGGATGAGGTCTCGGTTCTAACTACTTCAGAGGTGGATGGGGCTGTAATGCATGAAGTTCTAGTTTCTGAGCTTGCTTCTGTAGGCGTCGAGGTGTCTGTTCCCCTAGCCATGGTTCCTTCTTTAGTGGCTCTTTCTAATCCTACTTCAACTACTTCTATGGCTCCTTCTGATCTTACTCCAACTACTGCTCTTGAGCATACCGAGCTGCCTGAGGCTCCAGATGACTCTGTTCCAACTACTGCTCCTGATCTTTCTGAGCTACCTGAGCCTTCACTGATCCGACTGTAGGGGCTTAGGATTCCCTTGTATTTTGTTCTTTTCATAAATACTTTGTAACCAACTTTTTTTAATAAATGAAAGATGTTTTTGTCTAGCGCTCTTGTGTTTTTGCTTCCCGACTACTGTATTTCTAATTGTTGTATTCTTTTGTTCTTCATACTCCCCTTTTTCCCCTTTCTTAGAGGAGAACATAGTTCTTCTTGAAGTGGATTTTGCAAGTACAAGGTCTGATTACCCAAGTCAGGAGCCCAAGCTTGGTTTGAGCTAATGTGATGGTCTTGTTTCTGCGATGTGAAGGGACCGTGCAAGCTGAGGAGCTCCATGAGCTGAAAAGCTCTTGAACCTAAGAACCCATATTCTAATTATGAGCTAGAGGGCTCCAATTTGTGAACTGAGTAGCTTATGCTCATGGGTTGAAGAGCTGATATTGGGTTGGAGACATGGTTGAGTAGCTTATGCTCATGGGTTGAAGAACTCATATTAAGCTCAAACAACGAGCCCAAGCCATGATTGACATGGTATGGTACTCTACTTTCCTGCTTCCCTCTGTGGTTGTAGCCTCGGAGTTAGAAGAGGTCAAGAGGAGGTACCATTTGTCTATTGGCTTATCCCTTCAAGTCCCAACCCATGATGAGCCCTACAACTTTCTCCCTCGATCAAAAATTTTCTTTTTTAAAGGTGCTTTAGAGATTGGTCTTCCTTTTCCCATCCATCCTACTATAGGGTGGATTCTGGAATTCTTTGGGTTGTGCCCCTCTCTTCTTTCTCCTAAAGGATTGGGTGCTATGTTAAGCTTCTTTATTATTTGGTGTCTACAAAGCAATAATGAGTTTCCTATTGTTGTCGAGTTTCTCTATTTTCATGAACTTGATTATGACATGCCCCTTGCTTCAGTCACTTCATATGGAGGCTTCACTTTGATCCTTTGTTGATTCTCGATGTTCCTAACTCTCCTAAAGGGTGGACTCAACACTTATTGTTTGCCTCTAGGGACTCTTGAAGGTCTATTGAGCAATGATGTGCACGTTCTTGAGGGCGCTTCTCTAATAGAGGTACATGCTCAAGATATGCCCTTTTATAACTTGTGGACACTAGGATTGGTTCTTATTGTGCTTTCATTATGCAAATGCCCCTAGTCTGACCCCTGCTGAGCTGGTGAGGATTAGCCAAGTGGCTGATGTTGAGGTTGTCTCCTTCTTATTACTAGTCACTCCCCAAAACCTTCTCTAGTTTGGACCTTTTGTCGTTTCTCTGGATGCTATCTTGCACACTTTTTCTCCTATTTTTGATGTAGATTCCTCTCCTACTGAGTCAGATGAGGATGAAGATGTTGCCACTTCTTTGAGGAAATGCAGAAGGAGTAACTTCTCTCCTCAATCTTCTGGTTCTTCTTTTGATGGTGTTTTTTTTTCTACTGCTAAGCTAAAACTTGTAGAGCAACTTACAAAGTAGAAAGGGAGCATGATGAGAATGCTCGTCTACAAGCTATGAATGCTTGTTTGGAGGAGGAAGTATATGAGCTGAAAAGAAGGCTTGGAGGGGCTTAAAGCTTTTTCTTTTCTTTTTCTTGTAATCCATCGTACTTATGAATAAAAGTCACTTTTTTGTGGGATGCCTTGCTTATTACTTTATTTCTGATAGTCGCGGCGTGTAGGTTGAGAAGCCTAGTTGATATGGTGAGCTGAATCGGCCTTGATTTTCTAAGGGAATTTTGTTATGAATTTCCCAACGTGGTTGTCCGCCGGGAGCTCTTTTATATGGCTTGGGGCGCTTATCCCCTATGGGCTAAAAGGCTTATCGTTTGCTTGAAGAATTGATCCAATATTTATGAACTGATGAGATGATAATTTATAAAGAGCTCATCTAGTATTTATGAGCTGGAGAGCCCATCCTATTTTCATGATCGGAATAGCTCATTAATTTTTTTATGAGTTGGAAAACTCATCTTATATTTATAAGCTGAAGAGCTCATTGGATTTTTATGAGCCAATGAGCTCATCGATTGTTTATAAGTTGAAGAACTCATCGTTTATTTATGAGTCGGTGAACTCATCTTGTATTTATGAGTTGAAGGGCTCATCGAATTTTTATGAGTTGATGAGCACAATGATTGTTTGTGAGTTGGAGAACTCATCGTTCATTTATGAATCTATAACACCTCTCAGATGTGCTCCACCCTTTGCCCTTTCAAGGCTTCCAGTTTGGTCTTCAGAGTTGCCTTTATGGTTCAAATAGTTACCTCTGCTTGCCCATTTGATTAGGGATGAGCTTGGGAAAAAATAATTCTTTTTGGCCAGCTCGGCGCAGAACTTTTTGAACTTGGGATTGTCAAACTGCTTCTCAATGTCTGAGATGATCGCCCTGGGTACTCCAAACCTGCAAATTATGGACTTTCAAGTGAAGTTTTAAACTTTTTGCTTTATAATTGTCGCCAAGGGCTCCATTTTTGCCCATTTGGTGAAATAATCCACCCTAATAATGTCGAACTTGCACTGTTTGATACTACTGGGAAGAGATCCGAATATGTCCAGTCCCCATTGTTGGGAGGGCTAGGGGCTCACCATCGAGGTGAGGAGATTTGGTGGACAATGTGGGACGTTGGCGTGTAGCTGACAGGACTTACATCTTCTAACCAGATTTGTGGCGTCTTCAAGTAGAATGGGCTAGAAGTATCCTTGACTTAGTGTTTTACCTGCCAGAGCTTCAGCTCTGATATGATTGTCGCAAATGACTTCATGGATTTGCTTCAGTATGTAGTCTGCATCGTCGTCCCCTACACATTTCAGTAGATGCGCCAAGAAGCCTCGCTTATACAAGTTTCTTTGCAGGATTGTGAATCTGGATGATCAGGCTCTTAGCTTTGTGGCTTCCTTCGAATCTACTGGCAAGGTTCCATTCTAAAGGTATTCTCTGATTAGGTCCATCTAGCTCGCTGGGCCAATACAAGGAACACTTCTTCATTTCTATGGCTTACAGATAGCTCAGCTAGGTATTCAACTAGGATTAATTTGTCCAGGCTTTCTTGGGAGGCCGTGGCAAGCCTTGATAAAGCGTCTGCTCGAGAGTTCTTAACTCTGGATTCAAGCTTGATTTTGACTTGTACTAATTTTTTCATCAGCTCCGGTACCTTTTTTTAGGTATAGGATCATCCTCTCTCCCCCTAGCCTCATAAGTCCCTTTAATCTGTTTTACCACGAGTTAGGAGTCGTTGTAGATTACAAGCTGCTCTGCCTCCATTGAGTGCGCCCAATAGAGCCAAACTCTGGTAATATGCCTTATTGTTTGAAGCTTTAAATCTTAATTTGAGGGCGTATTCAATGTCTATCCCATTAGGGGAGGTCAGGATCAACCATGTATTGTTGCCCTGGGCATTGACTTCTCTGTCTATCGAAAGCTTCCACGTGGGGAGGTCGGGCATTAGACGGGCCGCCTCCATGGATTTTTTTTGGGGCTATGGTGAACTCTGTAATGAAGTCATAGAATTTTGAAGTATAAGAGGACCACCACCTAACCAGTTATCACATCAGAAGTCTATAGAGGATCCAGTACCAACTACCATTAGAGTATTCTCCAAAACCAGGTCAAACCATGGAACCAAATCCCTGTAACTCTTAAAATTTCCTCCTGCTGAGCTAGGTAGGAGGTGCTGATTCTTCAAGAATTTACTAGAAAATGCTTTAGACCATAAAGACTTAGCACTTAGAAGGTTCCATACTTGTTTCATACGAAAAGCACTTTGAACATCTTCAAACTTTCTCAGACCAAGACCTCCTTCATCTTTAGGCATGGTAATTACCTTCCAAGAAACCCAATGTCTTCTCCTTACCCCTAACTTTCCAGACCATAAAAAGGATGCTATAGTGGAGTTCAACTTAGAGAGTATACCCTTTGGAAGGTTTAAAGAAGCCATTAGATGGATTGGGATTGAATTCAAGACTGACTGAATCAATACCAACCTCCCCATGGCTGACAACATTTTTGAATACCACCCTTCAAGCTTCACTTGGAATTTCCTCAGCAACTCCTCATATTATATCAACTTAACCCTGCCTTTTATGATGGGACAACCCAAATAAGTAAAAGGACACACCTTCAAAGAAATGTGGGTAGTCTGAGATAACATATTTTTCCTTGACAAGGTGATGTTCTTTGAGCAATACATAGAGCTTTTGTGTGTGTTAACCAGCTGTCCTGATGAACCTTCATACCTCTTCATAAACTTCAATAGATTTATCATAGGTTTTTATTACCTTGGAAGAAGATAAGTGTATCATCTGCAAAAAGCATATGTGTAAGTGGAATAGAACCTCTCCCCATATGGTAATATTTCACCAATCTCCTCTGGAAGATATCCTTCAAACCCCTACTCAAAATCTCCAATGCAAGAATGAACAGACTAGGAGACAAAGGATCCCCCTGTCTAAGTCCCCTTGATTTTGGAAAGAAGCCATGCCTAGTGCCATTAATCACTAAAGAGACATTATGATTTGGAAGACAATTGGAGATAATTCTCATAAAAGAAGATGAAAACCCAAAGCTACTTAGAGTATGTTGTAGAAAGTCTCATTCTAGCCTATCAAATGCCTTCATCATATCCAGCTTCACAATAACATTCCCAACTTCCACCTTCCTATCCAGCTCATTCACCATCATCGGTGCAAGTGCAATGCAATGCCCAATATTCCTTCCCTTAACAAATCCTTGTCGCTCTTCAGAAATCATCTTAGGAAGCAGTACACCTAGTCTTAATGTCAAAATTTTTGTAAAAATCTTGTACAGAAAATTACACAGACTGATTGGCCTGAATTCTGTAAAAGTTGTTGGATTCTGCTTCTTAGGGATAAGAGACAATAGAGCAGCAGTAACAGACCTTGGAACCTCCCCTCCACCCAAGAAAAAATTAGTAGCTACCAACAGATCCATCTTAATAATGTCCCAAGTACTGTGAAAGAATTGACCTAAATAACCACCTGGACCAGGAGCACTATAGATAGACATTGATAAAACTATTTCTTTAAGCTCTTCAAGAGTGACTGGGGCAATGAGCATATTATTATCTTCATCAGTAACTAATTTTGGAATAACTTCAAATAACTCCTTCTCCAGTCTATGGGGTTTAGATTTATACAACTTTGAGAAAAACTCCGCATCACAAGTTTCAATCCCTTGTTCCTCCTCCGCCCATTGGTTTTCCTCATTCTTGATTCTTGTTATTCTGTTTCTAACAGCTTTCCTCCTTGCCATAGCATGAAACAACTTTGTATTCCTCTCTCCCTCAACTGCCCATTTCGCATTTGCCCTCTCCCTCAAAAATATTTCCTTGATCTTTAAAGCTTTCTCCAGTGCTTCTTTGGCATTCAGCAATGACTGATTATTAGTCTCAGAAGCTTCTCTTTCATATTCCAACTCTTTACAAATTAACTGTGCCTCGAGCTTTTTAATATTGTCAAAGACATTGCCAAAGGTGTCTTTATTCCGCCTCCTCAAGATCCCTTTTAAAATTTTTAACTTAAGAAAGAATTTTTCAATGGAGTTGAAGAATAATGGCCAGACCAGTTCCTTTCCACCAGTTTCTGAAAATCCCCTTGCTCAATCCACATATTTTGAAATTTAGAGTATGAAATTCTTGATACAAAAATCGACTCATCAAACTTTACTATAAGTGGGCAATGGTCTGATTGACCCATACCAGCATGCTCAACAAACGTTGTAGAGAACTTTTCCCCCCATTCCACACTCACCAATGCTCTGTCCAATCGCTGCCACATCCTAGTCCTCCCTTGGTGTCTGTTGCAACAGGTAAAAGTTGAACCAACACAACCACAATCTTGCAAAGCCAGTGAGTTGATAATTGAAACAAACTCATTCATAATAGATAAGCTAGGAATAGATCCTCATTTCCTCTCTTTCGAAGAAACAATTGTATTAAAATCCCTAACCACCATCCATGGCTTGGAAACAATAGGAAAGTCAGCTAGATAACTCCATAGAGCCCTTATCTAAATATGGACACACTTAGCATAGACAAAAGTGATGAAAAAAGGTTCTGATCCCAAGTACGACACCTCCACAATAAGAGCTTATTCATGAGGAGATACCATATCCACCTTTACTCTATGATCCCAAAGCACCCACATGTATTTACCAACTAATGGACTAGCTAAGTATGACGAAAACCCATATTTCTACATAACTTATATAGTTTTGAAGGCTTTAACTTTGGTTCTAACACAAAGTATGTTAATTAATTGCCTCAACCTCAGCCTAGAGGCCTCTTGGTTTGCTCCCCTCACATTCCAAATGATTGTGCTAACCATTTAATTGAATGAAGAGGAAAATTTGCTAGACCTCGATATAGTAACAACTCCTAACTCGTGTGGATCCTGCAGGTTGTATTCCACAACCAAGCTGACATCAAGCAGGTTGTATTCCATATCAGATTTTTATTCTTCATCAGACTTTTGCGAATCCACTTCCACACAATCCATACTTCTTGAGATTTCTCCATTTGAATAATAATTGTTATCTGGGGGCTTCTTGTGTATTTGCAGACCTCTATCATCATCCAAACTCATATTAGGGATCTCCATGCGAACATAATTATGCTCTATCAAAAAACTAGATTCCATCTCATTCGGATATTGTTTATCTAGGTAGCACTGACCCTTCTATTTGATTTTATTGCTCAAATTGCCTTTATGTATGTCTATAGGAATTTGCTCATCATGTACTATTAAACATTCATTTACAGGAAGTGCACAATCCTTACTACTCTGGATGCCATTTACTTCCTGATCAACCCGAGTGATATCAAGCACTTTACTCGGCTGGATCTCAAGAACACCATTAGAATGCAGAGTATTATGGTCTACATTAGCGATCTGCTCACCATGCCTATCTTCAGCATTAACAACCTTCTGGTGAACTAAAGGATTCTCTGAATCTTAGGCATATTTAGTTTCCTTAGATAGAGTAGATTTTCCAATATCTCCCAATTTATCCTTTCCCGAATGTTGTCCCCTTTTCGTATTTATAAAGGATTCGTTATTCCCCATATCCTTTAATTCCTGGGCAATATATGCTACTGTACCATTGTTATTTACTGTTACCTTATTTGTATTTGGACTTGTTTATTCTTTTGCTGCTTTTTCCAATTTCTTTTCGTCTGCTGAGCTGGATACATATGTTTTGGTTGTAGCTGTAATGGAACTTGACCTAGAATTGCCTTGTGTGGATTTTGGATTTGATGAATCTCCCTCCCCTTATTCTTCTCTCCATTTTCCTTTCCTGCAATTGTTCTTTCCAAATCCTGCTTCTGTCCTTGTGCATTATGCATAGGAGTAATCACTTTCCTTTTTCTGCATACCTCCTCGCCATGGCCTTGTTTCTTACAGTTTTTGCAGAAAAGCTTGATTTTCTTATAAATGATCTTCAGCAGGAGAGCTCTTTCCTCGCGCATGTTAATCCAAATCCGGCTTGGATTGTTATGTAATAAATTAACCCCTACGCATACCCTTGCTACACCTAGTTTGGACAAAGACAGTGTCGCCTGGTCATAGGCCAAAACCCTTCCTATAGGCTTTACCAAAAGTTCCAGGTAAGGTTTATTGAAGAAGTTCAAAGGCAGTCCATGCAGAGATATCCAAAGAGGTAAAATTGAAGGTTCTATCCCTAGAACAAAGCCTAAAAACCATTTGAAAAATCTGAAGAGGTAATCCTCTATCAAAGTAGCATCTTTGAGCCAAGTATTCACATAATCTTCATGCAACTCAAACCTCAACAACACGTCTTTGATCAATAAAACCCCACTTTGATCGGATTACTTCTTTTATGACTCCTAGAGAGGGTATTTCATAAGAATACTTGCCAATCAAGACATATTGTAAGGATTGACTTGACTGCTTTATTTCTTCGTTGTATTGGCTCATTGGTAGGTTGTCGTGTATGATTTTTTGAATAAAGAGACAAAAGATTGAGATGTAGTAGTGGTTAAATTTGGAGGTTTTGATGGGATTTGGTGTTGCTTAGGTGATGAACTCATGAGAGGGAAAATTCTAGAGAAAAGTTAGACGAATTGGATCATCCAATTAAAACTCCATCCACAAACATTAAATTCATCAAATTAATGATAAATTAATATACAGTTCATCAAATTAAATATTTAATACTAAAATACCAAAAAAATATTTTTCTACATATTAAAATTCATGTTAATTAAATTTTGTTTTTCTACATATTGAAATTTGAGCCTATTAAAATTTAGATTCGAGTTGATTAAAATTTTGAGCTCAACCTGAGCTACTAGCACCTAGAACTAATTAAAATTCAATTTGAGTCGATTAAATTTGTAATTTTTTTTTACTTCTTAAAATTCATGCTAATTAAAATTCAATTCAAGTTGATTAAAATTTAGTTTTTACGTATTAAAATTTTAATAAGTAGAAAATAACTTCTTGTTAGTTTGTTGACAAAATTTGGTTACTAAATTAATGTTTATTTAGTAAAATTGGAAGTCAAGTTGGTATTAATTTTATGAAATTAAATTTTAATAAATAAAATTGATGGTGAATTTTATATTAATTTTTGTGAAAGTGAATTTTGAATTGGTGAAATTGAATGTTTATTTTTTGTTAAATTTTAAATTTTATTTTGAATTGATGAAATTTTTAATTAGTAAAATTAATTTTTATGAATGTTTATGATCTATCACAAGAACTTGAGATCTATCACAAGGTTATAGTAGTCTCCCCCAAAAGTGGTTTCCTGAGAGATTGTGATCGATCATAGAGTGAAACGATAGATTATTGTACTTCAAGCCAATTTTTTTTTCTAAGAAAAAAAATTGCAACCGATCCTATGTTTTTATGATCTATCCCAATAGGTTAGGATATATCACAAATATTTAGAATATACCTTAAAATGTTAAAAGAATGTTTGAGATTGATTACTAGTATCCTTGACTTAATTATTTTTGAAAATCTGTAAGTTTGGGATCGATTGCAATTGTCTATGATCAATTACAAGGTTATTAGAGAGAGATTTAGCAAAACTGTGGGCAATTTACCACAATTAAGGGTAGATTTACCACCTTTGAGGGTTAATTTACAACAATTGTGAATAAATTTATAAGTTTAGAGGTTAATTTACGACTATTCTGATTGATATTGCCATTGTTTTGGTTAATATTATGACAATTATGAGTAATATTACGAGGATTAAGGATAGATTTAACACAAAAGAGGTTAAGTTAAAACTATGGTGAATAAATTTATCACAATCGAAGAAAGGTTATGACATCAGTGGAAAAATTTACTATAATTCAGGGTTAAATACAATGATTATGTAAAATTTTCACTATTGTTGTAATTTTCTCACTAATGTTATAAATTTTTATTGATGTTGTAATTCTGCCCACTTCCGTGGTAATTTTTCACACAAATATTATAAACTTAGAATAATTGTTGTTAATTTTATTAGTATATAGACAAATTTTACTTTTATTTTGGTTAATATTATGAGAACCGTGGATAATAATGCAAACTTAAAGGTAAATTTACAACATCAGTGGGATGCACTAGTGTTCTATTTACGACAAATGTGGTTAACAGTGTCAATCGTATTTTTACCACCATATTTATTAAAGTTTGTCCTCTACTATTGTAATTTATCCACTGGTGTTGTAAATTTTTCATTGATGTTTTAAACTTTTCATTGATGTAGTAAATTTGTCCACTACTATTATAAATTTTTTCACTAATGTTGTAATATTTTCACTATCGATCAATCAATATTAGTGATCGATTACAAACCCACAAAATATAGTTTTTGTACTTCAAATGGTGGTAAAAGTTTGTCCACAATTGTAGTAATTGTGCCCATTACTGAAGTAAATTGTCAATTGATGTTGTACTTTTGCACACTATTATTGTAAATTTTTCACTAATGTTGTAATTTTGCCCATTATTGTAAAAAATTTATTTACTACTATTGTAAAATTTTCACTAATAATGTAATTTTGTTCTCTATAGACATAAACTTTCCATTAATATTGTAATGTTGTCCACCATTGACAACATTTCGATATGGTATCGAATCATTCCATTTCGATACCGTAGTTTGCTTCTCTAATAAATTCCACACGCTCAACATAATTTATCATGAATTAAAATCAATAATAAACTATGTGATCACGTTGTCTTAAGAAATTACATGTCTGCAATATGGACACCTCAACATGCACCATCGTATACCATCTGCATGTAGTGGTAGAAAATTTTGATTTAGTGCCAAAGAATTACAAAGAGTTCAAAGTTTGATAGCATAACAAGAATTACAAATAATTGAATCTATCTTTGTGGCTTGAACTTAATAAAGCACTAACACAATTTAGCTAGAGTAGTAAATCTGTAAGGTATTCCTCCAGTATTGGACCCTTTCCATACCTGTTAGAGTAGTGAAGGGGTTAATCCCCAGTGTTACATATGGTATGACATTAATTATGTTCACGTGATGTTGACAAGACTAGACACTTGATGAAGAATTTAAAGTATAATCCACCAAGTGTCTTATCCGAGCCAATCTAATCCATAGTTCGACAAACAAAGAAATAGTTCGGTTCTCTTTATGGCCGAGCTCGTCAATCTGTTCAGCTAAGTAATGAAATGTGTTCGGCATTTGTTATAGCCGAGTTGTTTCGAATAACAAACAAAGAGGGAGATCAGCCTAAAACTTAGACAATCAGATAAACAAAATCAATGAGATTGAAGATATTCGGAGAAATTATTGGCGAAGTATCAATAACTTCCCAAACTCTACTACTGAACTAAAAGAAGGTGTGCCACCTTGTATCTAAGATCACATAAAACCTAAGGGGAAGACGGTCTATAAATGGCAGAAGAAACCCAAGGTGGAAGGTACGCTGAAACTCTCCTTGTCTTCATGCAATTCCTCTTGTTTCATTACTGACTTAAGCATCTGAGTGTCTTCGATCAAAATATTTTGATCCTAGGCAGTTTGATCGTTTTGCATAAAGAAGATTGGGAGATAAAGTTCAAAATTCTTTTCCAGAAATCACATCATAAACTCTTTGAGGTACCATCAATTTTTTGCCTCAACATTTTTGACACCGTTTGTGGGAAGTTTCGCAACAAAAATCAATGATGTTAAGACTCAGAAGTGAAATTGGATCACCAGTAGGCAGTTTTGCCTTGGAAAACCCAGATTATGCACCCCTTGATTCTGACAGCAACGCAAGGTTGCATGTAGTCAGGAGCTCATCCAGAATCCATGAAGGTGACAAGGTATCCTCTCGAGTTTCAAGCTCTCAAAAAATTAGAACCACCAAACTGATGATCATGGTGAATCCCTCCGTGTCGAGGGGGAAAACCGTTCCCTAGCAAAGTTGGTCCAATCCCTGCAGGACCGGCTTGATGCTCATGACAATCTGTTCTAGAAATCTTATGCCAAGGAAAAAGACCTGATAAGGGAGAACGAAGAATTGAAAACGAAGATTAAAGAGATGACTAGGAAAGAGAAGCGTGCGAGAGAGGGTCGGCATAAAAGTCTAGAAAGAAAGCCTAGCGGAATCAAAATTGCCGATGAAGAAAATTACCAACTGAAGAACCCTCGGATCTAGGAGGAAGACATATGGAAGCAGTATATCAATGATGAACTCAACAACTGCTTAAAGAGACTTGAGTAGAGGTCGGGTAGAGAACTAGAGAGGAGAGCAACATCAGAAAATGGAGACGGTTTGGAATCATCTCCATTCACCGCTTGGGTAAAAAAGGGACGAATCCCGAGCAAGTTCACCATCCCAAACTTCAAGCTGTACGATGGGAAGACCGACCCGGCCTCACACATCAGATATTATAGACAACTGATGGCCATTCATTGAAGAAACGAGCCCTTACTCTGCACTATATTCCCTCGTAGGGGAGTCAGCCATGAAGTGGTTTGACAACTTGTTGAAGAATTCGATTGATGGATGGTCTCAGCTAGCCGACCAGTTCATAGCTCGGTTCATCACAAGCAATAAGAAGTCGAAAGATGTCGGGGCTCTGCTGACTTCGAAGAAGAAGAACAATGAGACCCTACGTGAATACGTCCATTGTTATTGGGAGACTATGAATGAGGTAGAAGGGTGCAATCCATAAATTATGGTGGCGTCCTTTAAGATCGGGTGTCGAAGGAGAACCCCTTATACCAATCGCTCACAAGGAGGCCAGCCATAGATTTGAAAGAACTGATGGCCAGAATCGAGAAGTACGCCAAGGTTGATGATAATTTATCCAGGGAAGTGGCTAAGGAGCATCTGAGCAGGAAACAGTTTGGTAGGGATAAGCAAGCCGAGCCAAACCAAGATGGTGGAAGGAACAGTGAGAAGGATGGATACGCTCAAAGATCCCGTTTTCTTGGGGTAAATACATTATTCAAAGAACCAATATACAAGATACTGAACCAAATCAGAGCAAAGCCGTTTTTCAAGTGGCCGAACAAGTTAATGGGAGATCCTTCGAAAAGGAATCCAAACTTCAGGTGCTTATATCACAGGAATGTAGGCCACATGACTGAGAATTGTAATTCTCTGAAGTAGCACTTGGAGGAGCCGGTCCAAGCTGGACATCTCGCCGAATTTATCAAGGGTGGAAAAAGGACCAATGAAGGGTGAACTGAGCCAAAAGGTGAACACAACACTCCAGCGGGGGTGATTGATGTGAACCATGATGCCACCAACCCGCAGATGTCCACAAACAACTCTGCTCGGGCGTATATTCAAAAGTAGCCAAGGAGAGAAATGTCTATGAATTGAGGATGACCCTAGAGGTCACCAACAAAAGAATGAAGTTAGATAAATCAGTCGAGGCAATCTGTTTCACCGAGCGAGACCGGGTTGGGGTTCACCAGCCGCTTAACGACGCTCTAGTTGTAACGCTTCAGATTGCGAATTTTGATGTAAGGAGTTCTGATAGATCCGGGGAGTTCATCATAAATCATGTACATAGATTTGTTTGAAAAACTCGGTTTCAGGAAGGAAGACCTTAGGCCCTCAAGTACACCACTCATTGGCTTTAGTGATAAAGCAGTTCTTCCTAAAGGGAAGATCATGTTGCCTGTAAAGACAGAACCGGTATGCATCATGACCAAGTTCCTAGTAATGGATACAAACTCAGCATATAACGCGATAATGGGGCGATCCTCGCTACACGAAATGAAGGCAGTACCCTCGACGTACCATCAAATACTGAGATTCCCTTCGTCTGATGGAGTGGTGAATATCCGAGGGGACCAGGTTAGTTCCAGAACCTGTTTGTTGGCCTCGGTCAAAACTAAAGACAAAGTCGAGCTTAAAGAAAACTGCTCGAAAATAGAGGAGGCGAAATAGCAATCAAACCACGACAGCTCGGTGGATCTTGCTGACCAAGATGTCGTGAAAAGTCCTAAAGTACCTTTGGGAGTTGAAAAGGAAATTGCAGATAAAACAATTGAAGGTCTGTCTAAAGTACCTTTAGACAAGGATGGGGATAAAGAAAAATATTCCATGGTGGGGATCGCTCTTAGCCCCGAACATAAAGTCGAGCTAGTCACTCTCCTAAGAGAATATGCCGACGTGTTTTGCATGGAGTACCAATGATATGCTGGGCATACCGACCGAAGTGGCATGTCATCATTTGAACATCGACCCGAGCTTTAAGCCAGTTAAGCAAAAGCTCAAGAGGTTGGAGCCTTAACATCAAGAAGCTGTGAAAGAACATGTGGCACGCTTGCTGGAGTCCCAAACCATTAGCGAGGTGAAATACCCGACCTGGTTGTCCAACACTGTCGTGGCAAAAAAGAAGAACAGGAAGTGGAGAGTCTGTGTTAAATTCACCGATCTAAATAAAGCATGTCCAAAAGATAGCTTTTTCCTACCGAAGATAGATCAGTTGGTGGATGCAACGGCCGAGCACGAGCAAATGAATTTCTTGGATGCTTACAAGGGATATCATCAGATCCCCCTTCCCGAGGAGGACCAAGAGAAGACTGTCTTCATAACACCAGAAGGAACTTACTACTACAGGGTAATGCCCTTCGGTTTGAAGAATGCTAGAGCAATATATCTGAGGTTAGTAACCAAAATATTTTCACATAAGATAGGCAGTATTGTAGAAGTTTACATTGATGACATAGTAGTTAAGAGTCGAAGGGCCACAAGTAACTGTGCTGACCTAAAGGAAGCATTCAATGTTTTGCAGAAATATAAGATGAAATTAAATGCTTCTAAGTGTGCTCTTGGGGTCGGGTCGGGCCGGGAAGGGAAAATTCTTGGGATTTCTGGTTACTCACCGAAGGATAGAGGTAAATATCAAGTACGTAAAGGTTATTTCCAAGCTACAATCACCTCAAACTGTAAAGAAGGTTTAGAGGCTAACGGGTATGGCAGCAGCACTCGGGTGATTCATATCCCAAGCATTTGATAAATCCAGACCCTTCTTTCAGTCAATCAAAGGAAAGAAGGAAGAACTCTGGAGTCAGGAATGTGAGAAGGTGTTTACTAATCTAAAGGCATACTTGGCGTCTCTGCCAATTTTATCGACCCCGACCCCAGAGGAAGAGTTTTACCTTTACCTAGTTGTATCTGAGCACGCTGTTAGTGGGACATTAATGAGAAATGACAGTAGAAAGCTGAAACCTATCTATTACGTGAGCAAGATGCTCTTAGACATAGAATCAAGGTATACTCTGTTGAAAAAACTTGCACTGATTAGCTCGGCTAGGAAGCTCAGGCATTACTTCTAAGCTCATCGAATTACAGTCCTAACTGACCAGCCATTAAAATCCCTCTTTCATAAAGCTGCTCTGTTAGGTCGAGTAGCCAAATGGGCAGTCGAGCTCGGGGATTTTGATGTTTGTTTCGAATCAATAAAGGCAATTAAGGGCCAGGTAGCGGCAGATTTTATTGCAGAATTCTAGCCTAAGGACAAGTAAGAGGAGAATGAAGAAACTGATAACCATAAGTCAGGGCTCGGTGGCGGATGGGCCTTATCTGTTGATAGATCCTCAAATCATAAGGGTGCTGGTATCAGCATCATACTGGTAAGTCCAGACGGATGTACTTTGGAGAAAGCCATCAGGCTTGGATTCGAAGCCTCAAACAACAAAGTCGAGTACGAGGCCTTAATATCCAGGTTAAGGTTGGAAGCCGAGCTGGGGGCGTTGAAGCACCAAATATTCTCCAATTCACAACTGGTGGTGAATGAGATAATAGGGGAGTATATGTAAAAGGATGAGAGGATGATGGCTTATCACGCCATTGCGGAAAAAAAAACTTGGCAAAATACCAGAATACTCAATCCAGTAGGCCGGAAGAGCAAAAAACTCGCATGTCGATGCTTTAGCCTCTCTGGCCTCGGCAATTAGGTAAGACACTGAGAGGTCTATTACCGTTGAGTTTCAACCTGAGCCTAGTATTCTTTCAAACAGAACGGATGAAATATTGTGCAATAAATTCGAGTTGAGCTGGATGTAATTATTGTTTTGAGCCGAGCTAGATGGATACAATTATTAATTTCTTGAAAAATGGTGCCTTGCCCGAAGAAAAGAAGAAAGCTCATAAGCTGCGTCTGAAGGCAGCTAGGTTCTGGTTATCACCTAAAGATGAGCTTTACCGATGCTCATTTGGAGGACTATACTTGAAAAGTGTACACCCTAGTATAGTTCCTAACTTTCTATCCAAAATGCATGAAGGAAGTTTCGAAGCTCATATAAGGGGAAGGTATCTGGCTCACCGAGCTATTTAACAAGGATTTTGGTGGTCATCTATGCAGAAGGATACTCAGCATTTTGTTAGGCAATGTGAGAAGTGCCAGAAATTCTCGTCGATCATGAGGAAGCCATCCAACGAACTGCTCCCTTTGGCAAGCCCATGGCCATTCGCATAGTGGGGGTTAGACATTGTGGGACCTTTACACTGGGCCCTAGGCAACAAGAAGTACCTTTTAGTTGCCACATATTATTTTATAAAATGGGTCGAAGCTGAGACGCTGGCTAATATTAGAGACACCGACACAAGAAAGTTCGTTTGGAAAAACATTATCACCAGGTTCGCCATTCCACATACTCTTATTTCTAATAATTATACATATTTCAACAGTGGCCCCTTCAAATCTTTTTGTCAGCAGTACGGAATTCAGAATCACTACTCCACCCTGACTTATCCTCAAAGCAACGGGCAAGCAGAGATCTCTAATAAAACGATCTTGGACGGAGTCAAGAAAAGGCTGGAAGACGCTAAAGGGAGATGGGTAGAAGAACTGCCAAGTGTTTTGTGGACGTATTGAACCACACCTCCGCGCTCAACAGGTGAAACTCCTTTCTCCCTAGCTTATGGGATGGAAGCTGTTATTTCGTTGGAGATTGGCTTACCGACCTTGAGGATCGAGCTGGAGGAAAACAACAATAACAACGCCGTCATCGAGCGTGAACTTGACCTAGCAGAAGAAAAGAGAGAATAGACCGTCATAAGAATGACTTCATATCAAAATCAGATTTTTTGAGCCTATAACAAGAACGAAAACCCTCGGTCTTTCGCAATTGGAGACCTAGTCCTCAAGCGTATATTGGGATCGGTAAAGAACCCGATCCATGGTAAGCTCGGAGCAAACTGGGAAGATCCATACAGAGTAACCAGAGTTAGGGGCAACGGATATTAAGAACTTGAGACCACGGATCACCGTGCAGTGTCTCGCCCCTGGAACGTGGCTAACCTTAGAATGTTCTATTTCTAAAAAGTTCCCTTTTAAATTGAACTTCGAAGTACCTTCGAAAACTTAAGGGTGTCCCTTAAGAGTGGATAGCAAAATTGTACCGAGTTCAAGTTGTCAAAAAACTTTTCCAATTTTGAGATTCCATTTCTATTCTTGTTTTCTTTATACATCCTACGGCTAAGGTAGGGAGGCTAAAATCCTGAGAGAAGCTATAAACTTAAATCAGGCACAGCCACCCGATCTAATCCAGGCCCCCAACTAGGCACGATAGTGTAAGCTGGTTAGAGATAGATCTGAGTCCAATTTGATTGGCGGGTCGATGCGAAGTAGAAACATTCTTGTACCCAGTGGGTCTAAGAGTAACTCTACTGAGAAGCTGAGCAAGGGCCAGGAAATTTTTCTAAGTATAAAATAGGTCTTGGACGAGGACCGATTTCTCTGAAGAAGGGTCGAGCAAGGGCCAGAACTTCAAGAGCCTCGAAAATTTTCTAAGTGTAAAGTAGATCCTAGACGAGGACTAAGCTCTCTGAAGAATGATCGAACAATAGCCAGAACTTCAAGAGCCTCGAAATTTTTCTAAGTATAAAATACGTCCTGAACAAGGACCAAGCTGTCTGAAGAACGACCGAGCAAGGGCTAGAACTTTAAGAGCCTTGAAATTTTCTAAGTATAAAGTAGGTCCTGGACGAGGACCGAGCTCTCTGAAGAAGGGTCGAGCAAGGGACAAAACTTCAAGAGCCTCAAAATTTTTCTAAGTAAAAATAGGTCCCTATTAAGGGACCGAGCTCTTGGAAGAAGGCCGAGCAAGGCCATAACTTTAAGAGTTCAAATTTTTTCTAAGCATAAAAAGGTCCTTATCATGGGATTGAGCTCTTTGAAGAGGGGCGAGCAGACTCATAACTTCAAGTCATTGAATTCTTTAAATTATAAGAATCGAGGCCTTTGAAGGAAGGCCAAATAAAATCTTCAGTAAAAACAAACCTGAAAAACGATTTTTCATTCAAACCAGAAAAGCGATTTTCATTCAACCTTCAAAAGAGTACAAGATTTGTAGTCAGAATTACATCATAAGTCTTAAGAAATTTTGTAAGTACTAGTCATATAGTAGGAGCATAAGGCTGGGATGAAGTCGAAAGAGAATGCTTAGAGAAAAGCTCTGAAGAAGAAGGAACTTTGGCAACAAATAAGGCAGCATGCCAACCCTTACTAAAAAAAACATCTTGAATCTGAGGGATCTGCAGCTCCAGGTCATTCTCCGCCCTTTCCATGCCTTAATTATAAGCGGTATCCTATCTTTCCTTTGCATCAGACTTATATTGTTGAAATTCTTCAAGAAGAGCTGAATAGTCGAGTTGGGCTTGGGTAAGCTCCACATTGGCTTCATGCTCTGACTCCTTTAACTTTTTAACCTTTGAAAAAAGCTTCTTGTTCTCCTTGGAAAGGCTTTGGTTCTGAGCCTACAGAACCTTCACTTCTTCACAAAGTTTGGCATATTCTTCATCGACACACTTTTTTTTGGCCAAGGTCGAAGCTTTATCGTGGATAGCGTATTTCATCACTTTATCTTTTCTGGCTATCCCAACCCCGACCTTATGGACCTTTTGCAAACCCTTGGTCAAGAAAGGTAAAACTCAGATGAATTTTTAAAAAGGAAAAAGAAGCTTGAAAGAATAAATCACAAGGGTACGTGGCTTACCAGAACCATGTGTTGGATTGCTTGACGAGACACTTCATAGTCAATCAGAGCTTCGTTCATTGCTAGGTCCCCAGACTGTATTACTCCACAAGTGACCCCTACTGCAACGTTGAAGTCTTCTATCTCCGAGTCCTTAGCTGTGATCTCTCTCCTCTTTGCCCTAAAGACAGGACTAAAAGGTGGAGTGATTGACTTAAGAGAAAGGCTCACCTCGGCCTCAGAAGTCTTTCGTTTCTTGGGGGCTGGATCCTCAGCAAGTTAAAAAAGGGAATCATCCTCATAAACTGGGGAAGGGGCAGAGATAGGGGGATCAAACTCAAATGAAATCGAATTATCGAAGCTATGAGCCACATCTGTCTGGTCACAGCTTGGTATAACTGCTTTGTTCGGAACAATCTCGAAAAGAACAACGACAGCAGGCTCTTCTTCGATTATAATTAGGGGCACAGAAGTCATTTCCATTGGTTCAATAGAATGGGTCGGCTCAATAGTTGATAAATAATCCAAAAAAATTCTGACGGTTCGATGACCAGAACTAGCTAGAGATGATCTCTTCTTGCCTCGAGGAGTTTTGTCCCGAGCAGCTTGTAGTGCCTCACGATCTACTGCCAGAGTGACATTGGGATGGTTTGGCACAGAAATGAAGGATGTGTAGCTTAGCGTATACCTAAGTAGAGAATGTGTAGCTCGACAGAACAACGATTCGCTAAATTCCCAAACCTTCTGAAGTTGGTCCAGCTTAATAGAAGACTTAGGAATTTTACCCTTCACAGTCTCTCCTTCGCAAAGAAATCCCATGTCAGAGAAACGAAAGTAAAAAGAGAGAGGAGTAGGTTGTCAAAAAGTGAAAGCCTCAAATACCTAGAATGCCTTCTTCATAGGGACAACGGTATGATGGAAAAGTGCCAGCAGCGTACTCCCAATTTTTAAAAACGAACACAATGTCATTCTCATAGCCTTTGTTCGAATCTGGGAGATGGGTAACCAGATAGCGCTCCTTCTTCCTCACCGACAAATAGAAGCTATCTCTAGCAGGTTTGATGATATAGCGGTAAAGAATCTCCCATAAGCCAAGGGATAAACCTAGAATCCTATTCAAGGCTGCCACCCTCATGTCTATCCTAAAGAAATTGAGGCAGCATTGGAAGGGGCAGAGCTTGGCGAGAGACAGGACCCAAAGACGAAATGGATCAAGGGAAAAATGAATCCCACCCTCGTTGATGGCACGAGTAGGGATGTGGATTGATTCCCTTGTGCCGATAAGAGGCTCGTCCTTTCCACTGACTCTAATTTCTATGTCATTTGGGATGCTGTATTTTGTTCTAAAGGCTGGTATCTTAGGGGGGTGTGAGAGGTGCCATAAAAAAGATGAAATGCAGAGAAAGTGTAGAAAGAGAGAATAAGAATGAAGAAGGCAAAGTGAATGAAGAATGAAGAAAGACGGTTTATAAAGGAAGAGGAATTTTAAGGGGCAATTTAAATGCCCTAAACCTGGTGCTAAAACGGAGGGGGGTGACACAAAGTACAACGCGATAATGATTAGAAGGTAAGAAAACGCCTGACAGAAGAAAAAACGTCTGTCAGCCTTTTTCAGGGGGCAAATGACGGGGTTAATCCCCAGTGTTACACGTAGTATGACATTAATTATGTTCATGTGATGTTAACAAGACTAGACACGTGATGAAGAATTTAAAGTATGATCCACTAAATCTCTTATCCGAGCCGATAGTTCGGCAAACAAAGAAATAGTTCGGTTCTCTTTATGGCCGAGCTCGTCAATCTGTTTAGCTAAGTAATGAAATCTGCTCAGCATTCGTTATAGCCGAGTTGTTTCGAATAACATACAAAGAGGGAGATCAGCCTAAAACTTAGGTAATCTGATAAACAAAATTAATGAGATTGAAGATATCCGAAGAAATTATTGGAGAAGTATCAATAACTTCCCAAACTCTACTACTGAACTAAAGGAATGTGTACCACCTTGCATCTAAGATCACGGGAACTCTAAGGGGTTGACGATCTATAAATGGCAAAAGAAACCCAAGGTGGAAAGTATGTTGAAACTCTCCTTGTCTTTGTGTAATTCTTCTTATTCCATTACTGACTTAAACATCGGAGTGTCTTTGATCGAAGCACTTCGATCATGGGCAGTTTGCTCATTTTGTAGAAAGAAGATTGGGAGATAAAGTTCAGAATTCCTTTCTAGAAATCGTATACCATCTGCATGTAGTGGTAGAAATTTTTGATTTAGGTCCAAAGAATTACAAAGAGTTCAAAGTTCGATAGCATAACAAGAATTACAAATAATTGAATCTATCTTTGTGGCTTGAACTTAATAAAGCACTAACACAATTTAGCTAGAGTAGTAAATTTGTAAGGAATTCCTCTAGTATTGGACCCTTTCCATACATGTTAGAGTAGCATCATGTACTTGTCATTTTTGAATTACTATCAACAGGTACAAACACTAACTAAGGTATTAAGTCATAAAAGATGAGATTAAATTATTTTTTTTAATCAATCTGTTAAATCTAATCAATTTCCTAAATTAAACTATATTTATCTTAAAACTATCCGAATTTAAGAATTAGTTTCAAAACCGATCCATTGTCAATTGTTTTTTGCCAAACTACCTGGTTTTGATAAAAAGCTGCCATAAGTGGACATGACGAAGAGATGAAAGTAGTTTTTTGAAAGGGTTAATGAAAAAATGTCCCTCCAACTTTGGGTGATATTGCAATCAAGTTCCTCTTCTAATTTTAATTTCAACAAATTGCCTCTCAAAATTTGAATATGCTTCAATCAACCCAAGCTGACATTGAAAAAAGACAAAAGTTAATCACGTGCAAGCCATATAATCTCAGATTTGTTGAAAAGATAAAATTACCTATATAAAAAAATTCCTCAATCATAAAAACTCTTCATTCCTCTCAAATACTTGAATTTTCCTAATTCCAGCAACAAATCTCCTTCACCTTCCCTTTTCAATAAATCCTGCTTTCCCGTTAATAAAACCCCAATTTCCTCTGGTAGCATCTACTTTCCCCACCAATAACTCCCATTGGTGAAACACCTTTTCTCACATGTTTTTCTATTTCTTCTCTCTCTGTCACACACACACACATGTAGTGCTACGCCCCAGACCAGCAAAACCATAGCCTTTATATGTATTTGAATGCCAAACACCCATTCCCCCATCGTGGATGGCTATATGTATCTCATACAAATTTTTATTTCTCTTTCCCCTCCTCGCCCCATAAAATATATTTTTGGTTTGCAAAATTGATCAAATTATACAGGTGGATTGGAAGGAGGTGGTGGTGGTGGTAGGTTTAATTTGCTGGGGGATGGAGAGGTAGAGGTGGTTTAACCTTCGGTAATTACAAAATGGACCCATTGATTGCTCATGGTAGATGTAACCAACTCTTATCACTAAGAGTCCTAATTTAACTTCTACACTGGATTGTATAGGATGTTTATCTCATTTGTAAATTTAAATCTATTCAACACACAAATGTTAATATAAATAAAACTCATTTTCCCACAACTTGGTAAGTCATTCAACCCAAATCAGTCTCCTGATCTTTTATAGTATCAGAGCCAAACAACAATAAACCTTTGCCTCTTTTTTTCACATCATTATGACTACTTCAACTCAGTCCACCTCTCTTTCACTCACAAACATTACAAACTTGGTTTTAATAAAACTTGATGACAATAATTACTTACTATGGCGAGATCAACTCAATTCTATTCTCATGAGTACTAATTTACTTGGCTTGGTCGATGGCATGATTCTTCCTTTATCACTTACTACTACCTCGGAATCCAGTCAATCTACTCCAAACCCTTTTTATATCACTTGCACAAATATGACCAATTTGTAAAAGTCAGCATCAACTTTACACCTAAGTCGTTGTCCTCTCAAACACCTAACTTTACACCTAAGGATGTGTGGGATGCTCTCGATAATCTCTATCAACAGCATTCTACTGCCCGTAAACCCTACCTCCTTAAAGACCTTCAAGGAGTCTCCAAGGCAACGACTCAATTTCTGACTTTCTCCATTGTATCAAATTGTTATCGGACTCCCTAGCAGCCATCAATGAACATATCAAGGATGTAGACTTAGTCCACCACACCTTAAATGGGTTGGGCACTGAATATGGTCCTTTATGTCACTACCATTGAATATCTCCACCCCCATAAATTTTTTAGAATTACATTCTAGCCTCCTACGAGCAGCGTTTGGCTTTCATCATTAGCACTCTCAATATAACTAATGTTGATCTACCACTTGCACTTCAAGTTACTGCCCCTTCACACTATGTTAGGCATTCACGCCAACCCCAAAAACATAGCAAACTTTTTTGGTCTAATTTTTCTCCAAGCAACCGACGCCAGATCTGTCCCAACCATTGTTTCCACCTCCACCAAACTTTATCCCTCATGCTCCTCGATATTCAGCACCTTCCCCTTATCCTTCTTCTCCCCATATTGTCCCCGGTCGACCCCAAATCAAATGTCAAATCTGCACTAAATCTGGCAACGCTGTAAGCAAATGTCATTTTTGTTACATTCCTAGTCGTAACAAAAATGCTAACCATCTCCACCAAGCCTTCTCTAGTCTTCAGATTCCTTCGACTGTTGCCCCATCCCTGTGCTCCAGTGATTATCAATGGGTTCCAGATTCGGGCGCCACCTCTCACACGACCTTTGATCCAACAATATTGCAGCAGTCCGCTGCTTACTCCAGTTCTGATCATGTTCGTGTTGGTGATGGTACTACTTTATCAATTTCCAATATTGGTTCTAGCACACTTTCTACACCCACAAATGAATTACACATTCCTAATACTTTGGTTGTACCCAAACTAACTCAAAATTACTTGTTTGTATCCAAGTTAACCTGTGATAATAATTGTTCCGTTGAATTTTTTCCATGGGACTTGTGCATTAAGGATCTTCAAACTGGGATGACACTAATGAAGGGCCAACTTTTGGGTGATTTATATTCTTTACGAGCTTCATCCCTAATTTCTATTTTCAATAAGGTGGTCGTTGGAGGCGACACTCGACTGCCATAACAAGTAAGACATCGTCGCTTGGGGCATCTGTCTCCACGCACCCACAATTCATTGTGTGGAACTTCAGTTTTTTGATTTGATGAATGTCAATAAATTTTGTGTCTCTTGCCAATTGGCTAAGAGTCACAAACATCCTTTTTCAAGTTCAAACCATGTATTGACTACTCCTTTAATCATTGTTCATTTTGATTTATGAGGGCCATCATCGGTCAATTCAATCTTTGGATTTCATTATTACATTATTTTTGTGGATGATTATAGTCGTTTTACCTAGCTATATCCCCTCTGTGCTAAGTCTGATGCCTTACACTATTTTCGCCTATTTAAGACCATGACGGAAAATCCATTTGCTACTACTATTAAATAGTTCCAATATGATGGAGCTCTAGAACTATTTTGTGGCCCTTTCAAAGCATTTTTGGATGACTATGGTAATTTCTATCACATTGCTTGCCCATATTCTCAGGAATAGAATGGTGTTGCCAAACGTAAACACCGACATATCATTGAAATGGGTCTTACACTATACTTAAATCCCAAATGCCCAAGAAGTACTGTCTTGAGGTTTTTCCCACTATTTCATATCTCATCAATCGACTCCCAACTTCAGTTCTCTGCAATCACTCTTCATTTGAAATACTCTTCAAGAAGATGCTAGACTATTCCTTCCTACGTATTTTTGGATGTCAATTCTTTCCCTATATTCGCCCTTATCGTCTGGATAAGCTTAGTACAAAATCCATTCCTTGTGTTTTTATTGGGTATATTCTCTTTCACAAAGGTTAGCATTGCCTTGACCCATGCACTGCCCGTGTTTATATATCATGTCATGTTCTTTTTAATGAGAATGCATTCCCATTTACATCGGGAATGTCTCCACCTACAGTTCATCGTCCTCATCATTTCATGCTGCCACTGTCTCTATTGTGATGCTCACCGCTATTGTTGTACCCTTGCCATACCAAGTGTTATCTTCCCCAACCTGTTCTATCTCTATTCCATCATCATCATCCTTGGCTACTGTTCCAGCACAACCACTATCCGATAGTTCAATTACTAGCTCAATTGCTCCATCTATCTGCCACTAACTCCCCCAACACCCACTAAATATCACCTCTAGAGCATCACCAACAAATTCCACCTCCAGCATTTCAGCTCCACTACGTGACACTACTTAACCAAATCCTTTTGTAGTGCCCTATCTCTTCACCCCATGATCACCCGAAGTTGGGATGGTACTCGCAAGCCCAAAATTCTTCTAGTTACCAAATATCCCTTCCTTAAGCTTTTCTGGCCATTGTCAATGCCTTCATAATCATTGAACCACATCTTAACACCTAGCTTCGACAGATCCAAATTGGGCATCTGTCTTGGTGTCCAGATTTTAGACATTTTATCGTAATAATATGGACACTTGTTTCACATCAACCCACTATGAATGTCATTGGTTTCAAATGGGTCTATCGCATCAAGCATCGTAGTGATGGCTCTCTTGAGTGCTGCAAAGCCCGCATTATGGCCAAAAGGATTTACCCAGCAACCTGGCATCGACTTTACTGAAATATTTAGTGCGGTTTCCAACAATTTGCCAACTTTATTTCTATAATGCATTCCTAAATGGTCAGCTTACTACAGAAGTATATATGCACCCGCCACCTAGCTTTGTCAATTCTTCTAAACCATCTCATGTGTTTCAATTTCAAAAAGACATCTACAAACTGAGACAAGCACCTCGGGCTTGGTTCCAACGCTTCAACAATTTTCTTATCACTATTGGTTTCCGAAAGGGTAGAGTAGACACCTCTATGCTTATGCTTAAGTCCAACAAGGGTACACTAGTTCTCCTTTTATCGACGATATTATTTTAACTAGTGATCAACCTTACTTGCTTAACTCTTTTTTATCTCAACTCGAGTATGAATTTGCTCTCAAAGACTTGGGTGACCTGTGCTATTTTTTGGGTATTGACGATACTTGTATTTCTTCAGGCCTTAAAATAACCCAAAACAAATACGTAAACTCGATCTCTTGAAGCGCGCTACTATAAATGGCTGCAAACCTTGCCATACACGAACCCCACTAGTTCCAGAATATCTAACACAGCTGGTGACCCAATTTTTTATCCCAAAAAGTATTGTCATCTTGTTGGTTTTCTTTAATACCTTACACTCACTCGTCCCGATTTGTGTTACTCTATCAATCCTGTTTGCCAATTTCTTCATTCACCCACCACCAAGCATCTTAAAGTTGTCAAGCACATTTTGCGTTATATCAAAGAAACAGAAGTTATGGTCTCCGTATTAACCCGGGGCCTCTTTCCACTTTCTTGCCTTTACTGATATAGATTGGGTTGGCTGCCTCAATGCCCAATGCTCCACCACTAGCTTTTGTATTTTCCTTAGCTCTATTCGTGTTTCATAGGGGTTTAAGAAACAACACACTGTCTCTTGCTCAAGCACCGAAGTTGAGTACAAAACCTTAGCTGTCATCACTTCAAAAATGCAATGGATTTCCTCCCTTCTTCGCGACCTCAATATTGTCATCCACAAGCCTATGCACGGTCACTGCGACAATATAAGTGCCACACATATGGTTGTTAATCCAGTTCTACAGGTCCACACCAAACATATTGAGGTCGACTACCATTTTGTCTAGGAACTTGTGACATAGGGTACTCTTCAAGTTCAATTTGTTCCATCCACGTCTCAACTAGCTGACATTTTCATAAAGGGTTTGCCATCTATGAAATTTCACCAGCATCTGTCCAAACTGATCTTAGTACCTAATATTAGTTTGCGGGGGAATAATAACATAACACATAATAATTGATTATTGTAACTAATTATTATCACATTGAGTCCTAGTTTATTTCTGCACTAGATTATATAGTATGTATGTTGGCTAATAATTTCAGTCTTTGTATATTTGTGATAGATAAAATAATGACAATGTAACTTAGTCTTTTTGGAATAATTTTTTCATACATGTGTTCCATATTTTCCACATACATATAGGTTGCAAGATACATCTTGACCACTCACTTTCCTAGACCATTAACCACAAAACAAGACCCAAGACATAACCCCTTGTGTTCCCAAGACAACTAGATACGTTTAACAACAAAGTATTATCAAGTATTCTATTTTTAACACTGCCCTTAATGTTTTGTTGTTGTATTCCCAATATGTCTCTTAGAAACTCAAACTTATTTTTAGGAAGTGCTTTGGAAAAAATGTCTGCCACTTGATCTTTGTTTTTGCAATATTTGACTTGAATCTCTTCATCTTCCACAGTTTCTCGAATAAAGTGATGCTTGATTTCAATGTGCTTAGTTCGACTATGATAGACGAGATTCTTTGTCATGGAGATAGCTGATTTATTATCGCCTAAAATTGGAGTTGTTTCACCCTATTTTTCACCAATATCTTTTATGATTCTTCTCAACCAAATTGGTTGAGAAGTAGCCAACGATGCTGAAATATATTCAACTTCAACTGATGATTGTGTCACACTTTGTTGCTTATTTTACAACCATAAAATTACACCGGAACCAGTGAGAATGCATAGCTCGAAGTGCTCCTCATATCGTCCATTTTTCTGGCCCAATCACTATCACAAAATCCAAGTAACTTGACATCAAATTTTCTTTCAAATATAATCCCAAAATCAAGTGCTCCTTGAATATATCTCAACACTCTCTTTGCTGCCCCCAAAATGAATTTGGCTTGATTTGTGCATAAACCAAGATAACAAACTTGTAGCACACATGATGTCCAACCTTGTAGCTGTCAAGTACAAAAGGCTTCCATCATCTTTGAACAACTCTTCATTTACAACCAAAGGTGTAGTCACCGATTTGCAATTTCTCATTCTAAATTTTTCAAGAATAGTTTGTGCATATTTCCTTTGGTAAATAAAAACTCCATCATCTTGTTGATAAATTTAAATGCCCAAAAAATAATGTAGAAGTCCCAAATCACTCATTTTATATCTTTTTATCATCTCATTTTCCTTGGAGTTGAACTTGAAGGTAAAGTGCTTGAACTTGAAGAAATAGAAGGAGATGAATGAGAGTTGGGTGTTGGAGACATTTGTGGTAGAATTTCAACTTCTTCATTTTCATTTTCATGCTTAAAGCTTCCATAATCTTCATTTGCTACAACCACTTGATTTGGAACATTCTTTTCTTTCCAATTCCAAGAGTCATTCTCATTAAAGAGAACATCTCCACAAATAATCACTTTGTTTCTTTTTAAACTAAAGAGTCTATAACCCTTTGATTTAGAGCTATAACCCACAAAACTACATTTTTCACTACTTTCATCAAACTTATATCTCACTTCTTTAGGAACATGTTCAAAATAAATGCACCCAAAAACCTTTAAGTGATTCATTGGCGGCTTCCTCCCACACCAAGCTTCAATTGGAGTTTGATTTTCCAAAGCTTTTGTTGGACATCTGTTCATCAAGTAAACCGCCGTGTATACCTCTTCGGTCTAAAAGGATTTAGGTAAACCCTTATCATAAACCTTCGATTTAACCATCTCAACAATGGTTATATTCTTTCTTTCGGCTACTCCATTTTGTTGTGGAGTATACCGAACCGTCAATTGCCTTTTCAAATCAATGCCTTCACAAAACTTATTAAATTCATTAGAGTTGTACTCACCACATCTCTCACTTCTTAACAACTTAATGTAATATCCACTGTGCCTTTCAACAAACTTTTGGAACTTCTTAAATACTTGAAAAACTTCAAATTTTTGTCTCATAAAATAAACTCAAGTCATTCTTGAAAAATCATCAACAAAGATTATAAAGTATTTGTTACCTCCATGAGAAAGTGTTCTTGATAGTTCTCATACATCGGTGTGAACAAGCTCCAATGGTGATTTGACTCTCCAAACTTTTTCCTTTGGAAAAGGATCTCGATAATGTTTTCCAAGTGCACATCCTTCACAAACTTCTTTAATTTCTTGTATTGATGGCAATCCATAAAGTTATAGGATCTTCAAGCTTTGAAAATTCAAGTGCCCAAATCTTCTATGCCAAAGTCAAAGATCATCAACAACTTCCATCTTCATAGAAACATTGTTTGAATACCGAATAATGAGAGAATTTTTTTTTTGTTTTTCTCCATCTCAATTTTTGCTACAACTTGATTTTTCTCCCCACAATCATAGATCATGCAAAAATTGTCCTCAAACACCACGGAGTACCTATGCTCTACAAGTTGACCAACACTCAACAAATTTTGTTTCAAGTCTGGTACTAACAAAATATCTTGGATGTATTTTGTTCCTTTCTTTATTTCAATAGCAATGGTTCTCTTGCCTTTTGCTTGAACCATGACACCATTTCCCATCCTTACTTGGTAATTAGAAGTTGTGTCCATGTTCACAAAAAATATTATTATCACCGGTCATATGATTACTACAATCAATATCAAAAAATCATACATTATTCATTTACTTGGACATTGCTTGACAAGCATAGAACATGTTTCCACTAACTTCTTTCTCTTCGAAAAAATTAGCTTGTTGATTATTCTTTAACCGGCAATATTTTTGCAAATGACCAATTTTTTTGCAATTAAAACATTGAGGTTTTTCACGAAACCAACAATCTTTATCAACATGATTTAAACTTTTACAAATTCCACTTTTTTGTTGAGTGGAGTCTTCATTTGATCCTCTTTCAAAATTCTCTTCCTCTTCCTCTTCCTCTTGAATTTCTTCCACTTCCTCTTCCTCTTACAAATCTTCCCCCTCTAAAAGATTCACCTTTAGATTGATTGGAACTCAACGATTCATGACTTTTGGAGTTAACATTAAGTTTGGATTGAAAAGTACTCTCAACAGATTTTTCAACGTGTTTACTCAACCTTTGCTCAAATGCTTTAATAGAACCCAATAATTCTTGAACACTCAAAGAAGAAATATCTTTGGTTTCTTTATGAAGGAAACAATAGAATCATATTTTTCCGGAAAAATAATCAAAATTTTCTCAACAATTCTTGAGTCCAAAATTTGGTCTCCATAAGTTTTCCTTTGATTTACAATCTCCATAAGTCTAAAGAAGAAATCATTTAAGGATTCATTCTTCTTTGTTATACAATTCTCAAAATCTCTTCTCAAAGATTGTAGTTTCACGACTCTTACCTTCGTAGTACCACAATATTCATCTTGTAAAGTGTCTCATACTTCCTTTGATTTTGTAGCTTTGATAATTCTTGGAAAAATTTATATCTGTTACTCCTTGTTGAATCAAGTGAAGAGCATTTGCATCCTTCTTCTTGTTTTTCTTTAATTGATTACTTTGAGCCATTGTCATCTGCATTGTCATCTCTTCAGTTGGATCTTCATATCCACTTTCAATCAAATCCCAAAGATCATAAGGAAGAAATATAGTTTTCATCTTGACACACCAATAATCATAATTTTCGCCATCAAAGACAGGAAAAGGAGGTTGTTGTGCACCGGTAGACATGTTGATTCCACTTGCCATTTTGATCTTCTTCACTAGGACTTTGTTTATCCAATGAAAAATTTCACGCTCAGCTATTTAGAATCAAACTAGCTCTGATACCACTTATGTTGGCTAATAATTTCAGCCTTTGTATATTTGTGATAGATAAAATAAAAACAATGTAACTTAGTCTTTTAGGAATAATTTTTTCATACATGTGTTCCATATTTTTCACATACATATAGGTTGCAAGATACATCTTGACCACTCACTTTCCTAGACCATTAACAACAAAACAAAACCCAAGACATAACCCCTTGTGTTCTCAAGACAACTAGATACACTTAATAACAAAGTATTATCTAGTATTCTATTTTTAACAATGTCTATCTCTTTTGTAACGTCAAATCTATTGTGCACAAATATTAATGTAAATAGGACTCATCCACCCACAACTGGATAAGTCATTCAACCCATATCAGTCTCTTGATCTTTCAATTACTAAATGCGTGGTTGTGATGATTTGTTTACTAGTTATGCCTCTTTGTTTTTGTTGTGTATTCATTCCAACTATTATTTCATGTATTATTTAACTGCATTGTTCCTTTCTATTGACATTTTCTCATCTTTTCGATGGCAAAAAACTAGGAGCTATCTTTGTTTAGGAACTGAGGATTCCCAGCTTAAAATTTAGGATTTTGATTGGGAATGGGTGTGCAAGGATACTTGGTTACATGGAGACCTGTCCTCACTAGAGAAAAAAAGGCATGAGATCGTGGTTAGGGAGCTTTTGTGATTCTAGTTTTGCTGTGAGTTCTACCATGATCTTTTAACCATTATATGTGATCGAAGGATTTAGGTTCATATAGGTGGAACATATTTTCAGTTGATTGTCAGTTACCTAACATAACTCTCTTGTTTTATCCGGCCCGACATTATATCAATGTGCTTCTTTTTCTACTAATGGAACTGATTAGGATAACAAGCACCTCCTTCTGTCATTCTTGGATAGCAAGATCTATGATTTGGAGGAGTGTATGATTGCATACTACTATTAGATCAAGCTGTGGCAAGAAAAAAAATAATAGATACTTTCATTTACAAATATTATAGTGATTACACCCTTCATCATAAAATTGATGAAGGTCATAGAATACTTTCATGCTTGAAATTTCATGCACAATAACACACTCATCTTAACTTCTTTGCACTTTGATTAGAAATAATCTAAGCTTTACATACAACCTCTGGAAAACTTTGTTTTAGTCGAATCTACTACATGTATTGTATTCCAGGGAGGCCTAGGATATCCTGAAAGAGAATTGATGTAATATGGCGGTAGGCCTCCTGTGTCAAATGGGCTCCATCCCAACTTATGTATTGAACCGGGTTACTGCAAACAGGCACACCATGAGACCCACATTTTCTGTTTTCATCGTAGTTATATAGCCCTCCAATTCCACAACAAGATCTTAACAACGATGTTTCGTCGAACCCTACGTAAACATGCATTAAAATTTCATAATTCATCATTTAAGCTCACAAAACAGGTTATCTGAACACTGTTTTTTTTTCCTTTTTTCGAACTACTCACCAAAATTAGCTGCATAACGTAGAATTGTTTGGTAAGCCGCATAGTAGTCAGCGTAAATTATATCAACATGCGGAAATTCAAGCCTGAGCAAGGCCAAAGACTCCTGAAGATAATTGTTATGAACCAATGCTAGCTCATTTAATTCCTTTAAGCATCCCATATCGTCATAAGCTGTCGCATCACCACCAGAAACTAATGTCAGGCTAGCTGGTACGCAGCCCATTGGAAAATTTCCGGGAACTACGATATTCATAGCACCAAGGTGTGCCACTTCCTACACAATATGATAATGAGACCAAAGTGAATTATGGTACATAATAACTACATTACATGGATTGCTAGAATATTTTCTGTGCATGTGGGATAAGGCTTTGTACATCTCACTCTTGTGAAACACCATAGTGGACAGAGTCTCATGTATTGCACTGCCTAATAACTGCTTTAGGCAAAGGTTAGAAATAACTAAACTGTAATAATAATTATATAGAAACTTACTTGAACAACATTAGTAATGGCCTCTATGATATACGGCAGATAAGTGTAAATCTCTTGAATGGATTTGCCTTGTAACAGAGGATAGTAAACATCATTGCCTCCGATCTCGCCCACGAAGACAAGAGCCTTGCTAAGGCGCTTCTCACATTCTGAACTAACATAAGAAAAAAGTTCAGGCAATTTGAGTTATAGGATTTTCCATGGTATCAAAAGTAACTTCTCGATGCTATATGGAAAGTCACATTCCACTGGGGTTTAACTACAACACGACAAATTACAGCTCAATGAGATTGAGTTAAGATCAATCTAAAGAACTTGAATCGTTATTGTAGACTTTTCCGTAGTGTTATATCTAACCATGTTGGGCAGATGCTGACAATGTTAGGACAAATAGTGACAAACACAGAATCAATGATAAAAAATACCATTATTTTTTAAATTTTCTTCCACAAGATCATCATTTTCAGCTTATTCCTGAAATTATCAGAATTTTTATGACACGCTTTTTAGTGTAAAAGCATAAATAACCCTTATATATACATGTAGAAAATGCTATTTGGACCTAAAAATTTGATTTAATTTGCTGACCTAATGACGTGGTTTCATTGAAACCATTGGATTAATATCAAGTTCCAATGTTTAATGGAGCCCACAGTCAATCCAAATGTCATAGTAAATTAGGTCTCAATAACATTGCTCTATCTCTCTATATTGAAAACATGCTTTGTAGTATACGAGAAAATATTGTGTGCTTGGAGGGTACCAGCGTGGCCAGTTTATTTGGTGCTCATCATCAATTAGAAGTAAACATCTCAGCAACGTGGCAGACAATGTCAGATGAAATAAAAAAAATGACAGGTCAGTCATATTAATTAACTCAATTACCGGAGGTAACATTTTTTATTTTCTCTCTCCTTCAATTTTTCTCTCTCCACTGTGTCCTATCATATCAGCCGAATGACAGTCTGCCATGAAGTCTGTCATTTATTTACAACTTCAACCCAAATGACAGTCTGCCATGAAGATTTCTTCCTTAAATTTATTTACAACTTTACTCACCTACCCTCCCTCTCTCTCTCTCATAGTTGCACCATCCGTCTTCTTCCATTGCTAACAGGTGTTCTTCCATTTCTAATAGGTTTACTAATAACCATGTTTTACCTGCAAGTGACATTTACACTGCGAAAAAAAAAATTACACAGGTATTGTTCTCTCTAATAACCATGTGGGTTTTGTGTACAATGTGGGTTTTGTGTACAATGTGCATGTGTAGTGTTTGTGTGGGTTGGTGTGTGTCGTGTGTGTATGTGTATCAACATGGAGGCATGAAAACGATAATTTTTTTTATTTAAAAATTTCGTTGATCAATTTTATTATGATCTTAATTCTAATTGTTATTTTTATCTTTCAGCAATTATTTGTTAAAATTTCAACAATGTCATCAAGCAAAGGAAAAGAAATTGTACAACTAGGTATGTGTAATTTAAATTTTGTTTTGAGATACTCAAGATTCATTTTCGATTGCTATTATTTTTTTTTTCACAAATTGGTATGCATGGTATGTAGTGATAATGATAAATATTATATGCACCACTAAAATTGTGTCATTTATTATTTTTACATTTACAAAAGGCAAATTGTACATTTTCAATACTCAAATATGCCTTTTACAAGTTTGTTACAAACAAACTTCCCTATGTCTCATTTAAGTCAGGTATGTTTCTGATATTTAACTTATATAAAATATTTTCTTATGTACTACCTAAACTAACAAAAAAAATATGAAAATCTTGCAGGGTACTTCCAACAATGTCATAGGAAGTTCAAATTCTCTCAATCTATCAGACATGAATCAAGAATTTGATCATAATAAATAGAATGTCTACTGAGTGAAAATTGTAGTGAATCCATGAGACGGTAGTTTTTTTTGGTTGAGACTAATTAATTGTAGTGATCATAATTAATTGGAGCTTCATGGTTCATGCCTAGATCAATTTTTAATTGTGTTTCAATGTATATTTTTTTAATTTTAGGTAGTTTATGTTTTAATACTCAATTTGCTACAAACCAAATTTTTGCACCCAATTTGAGTCATATGAATTTTAACCCCGAACCCACCATTACAGACATTGGTTGTTTGAGCTCAAAATAAAAAACCAAAGGCCTCACGTTGAGCAAGTGTGCCACCTTCAATTCGGTCAAGCACTTTTGGCCTCACGTTGAGCAATTGTTGCATGCCAGGAAAAAAAAATTAATGGAGGAATGTTAGAAATGGAGGAAGGCAGAGGGTGCAAGTGTGAAACAGAGAGAGAGAGGGGGTAGGTGAGTAAAGTTTGTAAAATAGTAAATAAATTGAAAGAAAAAATTTTCATGGCAGACCTGTCATTTGGGTTGAAGTCGGCTGATATGATAGAATGCAGTGGAGAGAGAAAAGTTGAAGGAGAGAGAAAATAAAAAATATTTGCTCCATTAATTGAGTTAATTAATATGGATGACCTGTCATTTTTTTTATTTCATCTGACATTGTCTGCCACGTTGCTGAGATGTCTACTTCTAATTGGTGATGAGCACCAAATAAGTTGGCCACGCTGGTACCCTCCAAGCACACAATATTTTCTCGTAGTATACACATTGAAAAGTGCAGATGCAAATATAAGTAACAGTATTTTATTTTGGTAAGTACGTTAAGTTTTGAAAGAACAGTGGAATAGTAACAAACCTGTTGGTGTTTGGCAGGTGGTGTTGAGGTGGGATTTAAACCAATTAAGCTGATCACCCAAGGAAAGATTACTGGATGGATTATAAACACCCTTTGTGGCGAGAAAAGTATAGTCCAATGCTGTACTTCCGGCAATTGCAAAGTTGGCACCATGATCGAATGTGGCGTTGCTTTCGAGATAAGGATTAAGCAATGGGAGAGAAAGAGCTATGGCTGTGAATCATCGGCCACATAAATAAGTTTATTGTTCTGTCAAAACACATACAAACAAACACATAGAGATAGACACACAGACCGAGGCGGAGCCAAGATTCTATGGTGGGGGAGACAAATAATGGCACAATTTGAAATTTATTTAACGAGGTCATTCAAAAAGTCACGGTTAATGTCAAAATTTTTTAGTTATATAGAACTTATCAAAATCAATTTCCTAAAAATTAGTTTGAATATTAAATTCAAAAATTGATTCTTACTTTCAATAGTCATATTTAATTTGTGAAATTTTGCAACCCACTACTCTCTCATTTGTTACATGATGTAATAACTACAAATAATTACTATAAGAACTTTTTATCACATGATAGAAGTTAATAATAAGTTAGTGTATAATTGATGATGTAATCAGGGACGAGTCATAATTTTATCTTGAGGGAGCCGAATAATGACATAGTCAAAAATATATATTCAATAGAGTCATTTTATGAGCAATAGTTTTTGTCAAATTTTTTGTTTCATAGAATCTATAAAAATAACTTTCTCGAATTATAGTAATAGTTAATTTTTAGAAAATCAAAAAAAAAATAATTGAACTTTTTCAAATTAATTGCATGCAAGATGATTTTTATCTTCATTCATAAAAATAAAAAAAAATCAGTTTAATTTCATAATATAATGACTTGATATAACTAAATTCTAGTAAGCCGATACAACGCTTGAAAATCTAAATAAAATGAGGTATAGTGTGTGCATATCTCTTAATTAAATACATATAGTACAAACAACATTGGACACTAAATACCTTTCGAAAAAAAACATTAGGCCACATTTATCCTCTAAAATATTATCTTAATTGGATCTTATCCCTGCGATTATTAAATTGAAGTCGGTGTACCATTAATAATTCAAATTGCTAAATTTTTGCACCAATTGTTAAATTTTATAGTTTACGAGACTATTTTCAATACTAAGTGGTACAATATGTTTAAATGAATAGTTGAGGAGGAAAGCAAAATCAAGATCGCCATTTAAGGATATAAAATATAATTTTTGATAAATTGAGGTGCCATGTAAAGTGAAATAGAATAAATTTTGGGGTTGAAGTATAATTTTAAAATTGAGAGGGCCAATTATAGGTATAAAGTATAATTCTACAAAGTTGAGGGAGACAACGGCCCTAGGCCAAAGGTTCACACATGAATGTGAATTATCTAAATTGAGCTAAATCAACATCATAATAATAATAATTATTATTCAATCAAGATTCGTCCGCAACATTTACCTTGATGTTCATGTAGAATCCGATCTTACTCTTACAGTTGAATTTTAAATGTGTAAAAATGAAACCAGTGGTATCCTCTTAATAATATCACACGTTTAGTCTCTGTTTTTTATTCATTTTTTGGGCGCTCTATCATTTCTCATTTCTAAAGTTAAAATGTAAATAAGAGATTGAAATATTTTTTGTGATTAAAATAAATATATAAATAAATATTTACTGGGTTCAAATGTAAATCATAAGATTAGCATCATAACTCAAATGCTCCGTTTGATATGATAGAAAAATGAAAGGATGAAAAGTTGGAAGGATGAAAAGTTGGAGGGATAAATAAAACATCATGTTTAGTAAGGAAGGAAAGTTAGAAGGATGGAAAAGTGGATGGATTAACTTTCTTTCCAACCCACCAAAATCAATCCCTCCAAAATCGAACGAAAAGTGGGTGAAAAATTAATTATTTATGTTGGGATGTATCTTATTTGTCTATATATCTTTTAATATATACATATATTATGTATACATTAATTTCATATAAAATATAATGATAAAATATGTATTTATATATATATATTTTAAAAATTAAAAATTAAAAAATTAAAACTCAAACTTGACACGAATTTTATGACACGAACTTGATTAACTCAAACTCGAACACGACACGAAAATAAAGATGTCAACTTGTAACTCGACACGCCACAATTAATTAAATGAGTTAAGTTAGGTGTGACTAATGTTCGGCACAAACTCGTAATGACTCAACACGAATTTGACACGATACGACTCGATTGTCACCTCTAATCTTAGCCAACAAAAAAAAAATAATCATTTTTATTTTTCATCCATCCAACCAAGCACAAAGGAATAAAAATGTATCATTTCTACCTTCCTTCCTTGAATGATAGAAAATATATTTCTCCTACTTTCTATTATTCTTACTTTCCATTCTTCTTATCAAACGGAACATAAATAATTTAAACTGATGTAGTATATGTTTTAGAATTTCTGTATCTTATCTTATTATATAGATAATCCCTTGGCTCATACATTACATGTGTAAAATGCCAATTGAGATGATCCGTGGCTGTTGTTTTTTTCTATTACAAACAACCACTTAAAAATAAAAGTTTTCGTGGCTGTTGTTGGTGTTGACCCATGTGGCTGTGCTCGTTTGGTGGTTGGTCCACCATATAAACTAACAAGCTAAGGAATCTTATCATATTAATTTTTTAATATTTTTTTGACTTGTTATTGAAAACTGATTCCAATCAATAATTTTTCTGCACTCGTACCTATTACTTGATTAAGAGATTATGTAGATATTTGTGCCAGAATTAATCAACCCTAACTCTAAGTCGTGAATTTTTTGTCGTGACAGAGTTATTGAAAAAAAAAATGAAGGGAAAAATGGGAGTAATATACTGTTTAAAGCAGCTTAATTACCGACGAAGTCTATGATGAGAAGGCCATTGGACCAGCGACCGGTGGGGCTGCCGAGAAAGCTTTCGCCATAGGGCGGATTGGCGCAGGGCAGTGTTTCACCGGTGGCACTTTGGCGAATAAGATTCCCTGTATCCGCCAGTGAATCTCCGAACTGGTATATATATTCAAAGGGTTGTTTGGTTTCATGGGCTTCACATGGAAGGAGGAAGAGAGAGAAAAGTATGAGTCCAATGCTGAAAATTGCCGAAGCCATGTTTTGCAGTGCAAGTTCCAGTCAGTGAAGGCAAGAAATTCGGACAGAGAGAAAGAGAGTGTGCGGAGGCTAATAATTTTCAGATAAATAATGTGAAGCAGTATCACCTCACACTGTCTGGCATACTGGACATGGCAAAGAGACTGAAACCGACTTTGTGCTTTTCTAATCTAAAAGGCATCACTCCTTTTTTTACAAGTAAAACTAGGTGACCATGCCAGTTGTTTGTTTAATATCTTGTCTAGGTGACCATGACACTTGGTAGAATAATTGAATGAAAGGAAAAAAATAAAGGACACGTGTAGTGAGGCTTTTCATAAAAAAAATGTGAGAGTTAGGCTGTCAAAATTCAACACGACATGATTAATCGTTGATTAAACGGATTTGGGTCAGACCTTAACGGGTTCGAATAATAAACGGGTCAACCCGTTTAACACGTTTAATAAACGAGTCGTGTTTGGGTGAAACATGCTAACTCGTTTATCACCCATTTAATTAACTTAAATATAATAATAAATTAATAATTATTTTTAAAAAATAATCAAATCAAAATTTATTAAAATTAACTATCCGCAATATTTATACTCTCTTAATTAAAAGATTTTCAATTAGCGGACACTTGTAAATTTCTATATTTGAGGGTCTAAATTAAGATTTTAATCTTTGGGGGTGCACATTGATATAAATTATATCTTTGAGGGTGCAAATTAAAATTTTGATCTTTGGAGGTGCAAATTGATATAAATTTCTATCTTTTGGGGTGTAAATTGATGCAAATTTCTATCTTTGATGGTAAAAATTGATATTTTTAATCTTTGGAGGTACAAATTAAGATTCGAATGATCTTTTTAGGGTGCAATTTATAATTAACCCAAGAATTTAAACACTGGCTATAGTGATGCACAAACAATGGTAGTGGTGATAGGCGGCAATAGTGGTGGTGGGAGACAGTAATGGTTATAGTAAGTGATAATGATCAGTTGTGATAGTGGCAGCCGTGGGTAACAATGATAATGGTCATCGTGGTGGGGCGATAAATGTGGTGGTGATAAGGGTGATGGTGGGATAGTGGTGATGGTGGCACTGGGAATGGTGGTGGGATAGCGACAGTGGTGGTGGCGACGACGGTGGTGATGGTAAGGTTGCGACAGCGATAGTGGTGGGGACGAAAGAGTGGTGGTAGTGGTGATGGTGGTGGTGGGGCGACGGGTGTGATAGTAGTGGTGGTGTGGTGGCAACAACAGTAATAGTGGTGATAGTGGTGGCGGTGGGGTAGTTCCAAATACTAATTTTTTTAAAAGTACTTATAAGAAATTATAAGTTCTATAAGAACTTTTAAAATGTTATCACAAACACACTCTTAGGGGCATATTTTTTCTATTAAATTTAAGGTGTTAATATTAGCCGTCAGATTAACTTTAAAGTAAAATTTAAAGAGATCTCAACCGCGAAAGTAAAAGTCATTTTGTTTATCTTTTGAAATTTGATTTGTATTGTAATTTATTATATATTAGTTATTATCTGTGTCTAAAGACACAGTGTAATAAAAAATTGTAAACAATAAACATATTTGTATTCATATCCAAAATCAAATCACAAATATAGAGAAGAGACAAAAAAATTTAAGCATCGATTTTATAGTGGGGGTGAGAGGTGGTGGATGGCAGTGGTGGTGGTAGGAGATGGTGATGGTTATGGCGGGTGGTAATGACCATGGTGGCTGCGAGGGCGACGACGATAGTGGTGGTGGTGGTGGTGGCGGTGATGGTGGTGGTGGTGGCGACGATAGTGGCAGTGGGGGTGGTGATGACAGTGGTGGCGGCGACGACGACAGTGGTTGTGGTGGTGATGGTGGTGGTAGTAAAGGTGGTGATAGTGACGGTGGTGGCGACAGTGGTTGCAGTGGTGGTGAGGGTGGTAGTGGTAGAGGTAGTAGTAAGGCAGTATCAAATATTATTATTTTTTTAAAAGTACTTATCAGAAATAATTTCTAGAAATATTTTTAAAAAAAATACTTCAAACATACTCTTAGAGGCTTATTTTTTCTATTAAATTTAGGGTGTTAATATTAACCATTAGATTAATTTTAAAGTAAAATTTAAAACGATCTCAACCCCGAATATCAAAAGTCGGTTTATTATAAGCTACTTTATTATATAGAAGATATATATATTATAAAAATAGTATATTAAATTTTATCTGAATTATCCTAATTAATTACTAATTACAGTAAAATTCTAAATATGATTAGTATATTGATAATTATTTTTACCTAATCAAATAAATTTTAAAAAATGTTATTTTTCAAACATCACTAAAAATCATTCGCAATAACAAAATTCTAAAAAAAAAAAAAAGAACTCTAACTATTTTTAATCTTTTTTCTTATAATTAGAACAACAAATCTTAAGAATATGTAAAATTTTCATAGTTATATAATAAAGTATGAACAATAAAAATTAAGTTTGATAAATTTAAGGTAATATTTACTTTTTATCAAACTTGTAATTTTACTTCTAGCAGGGCATCCCTGTAATTTTACATTTTAAGCTCTTTGGCCAGCACATGTGAAGCTTCATTACTGTCGGTCATATTCTGTTCCTGGGTCCACCACCCCAAGCAAGCTCACTTGTGGCATGTGGAATTCTTAAATGTTTTTGTTGCTGCGCGTGAGATGGTCCTCTGCTTCCACAGATCTATCTCCAGGATTCTTTGCCATTATTGAATCTTTAATGACTTTTGTGGGCGTATGCAAGAGTGGATTCTAGTGGCCAACTTTAAATATTAAAATATTCACACTCTAAATTTCAATATTATCTTCACAAAAGTATGATTTTCTTTATAAAAAATACGAATTAATGATACAACTCATATTTTCAAGTGATATATAAAAAGAATCAACCAAAAAAAATTATTATATGAAAAATTTTCATTACTATTTCCGAGGCCTGTTTGTTTAGCAAGATAATGTTAAAAAATACAAGAAATAAAAAATTTTAAATTCTACATGTGTTTGTTTAACATAAAATAAAAAATAATAATTTTCTTCTATGCTTAGATTTTCTCACATCTAACTAGTTTTTTTTTCTTACAAAAAACACAAGAAAAAATAAGAAAATTGTGTTCAATGACTTAACTTTCCATTTTACTCTTATTTTAAAAAAAATATTCAATAAGTTATTAATGTTAAAAAGTTTTTGTACAAATTAGGCTAACTATATAGTTTGGTCTAGAGGTCAGGGTTCGAGTCGATTCTTGTCCTTAAATTAGATTAGGAGCCAATATTTTTTTTTTAAATTTGAATAATAAAAAATATTTTTTTTCTTCTTTAGATAGAGTTAAAATAATTAAGGATAATTTAGATAATTAAAAAAAATTCTTGTAACTTTCTTTTCTTTCAAACAATGGAATGAAATTGTTTTAAAATTTTCTTAGAAGTTTTCATCCTAACCAAATGCATGCATGAAAACGTATATTCTTTCACTTTCTTTTTTTTTTTACTTTATTGCCTATCTCTTTTATTTTTTTATCATTTTTTTCTTTCTAACCAAACGGACCCTTAAGAAATTTATTCCTTAATGATTCAAAAATTAATTTATTTAGTTAAACACAAACTTAATATCCATTATTTAACCTCAATTAATCAAAAGAATTTTAAAAAATTGATCAATTTTTATTATAAATAATTTTAAAAAATTAAATATATAATAAGTTTAACAAATCAAACTTCGATAGTAAAAAATTGTTCCCAGTGCCCCCTACTGTAAATCCGTCCCTCGAGATAGGTTGCAGCAATGGAGGCTCCACTTCCATCCTCCTCTTTTCTTGCTTTTAGCCGTCCCACGCTACTGTTTCGACCCATGTTGTTGGTCCGTGAACTCTGATAAACAAAGTCCTCTACCAATTTCACACCCACAAGTACTTATTCAACAATGTTACCCACTATTTTCGTGCACTACTTTTGTGTACCACTTTAACATAGACCATTAGATTAATAGATTCTATAAAATTTATTAAATTTTCAATGACTTCAATAGTGTTACATTAAGTGGTATAAGAGATGTTACACAAAGATGATGCCCACGACATTATTCTAAGTTATTGGGTTTGATTATATTATCGAAATGTTTATTTTGTTATTATACCATTTATTATTTATTTCGGCTATTTGCACTAGTTTTGCATTCAACCATCGCCTTTCAAACACAGACTTTTATTTGGTAAGTATAGTATTACTCTTATAATATAGACACATCAGTCATAACCCATATATGAAGGTACGATGAAACATAAAATTTGAATTTCTAAAAAATCGATCCATTATATTTTTTTTCAACATGTGTACACTATCGTATATAAGTAATGTTTAAAATAAAAATTATGTTGAACTACAAATTAATCAAATATTAAATCATTAAACATGTGATAGAAATGAGTAATGTGATATTCTTAGGGAATAAAATATGTAGGAGATAAAAATTTAAATTGCTATGTATTTTATTTTATATATATATTGATATTGAATATGTCATTCATATTGATTATGTTATTGGTGTCGTTATTGCTCTGAGATTTTTTTGTTCAAAAAATTTTATTGTTGTTGGTTGATTGATTTAATATATAAGTTGATATTGAATTTGCTATAAATTGATATTAAATCTGTTATAAATTTAAGATCGTTGAATTTGTTTGGTTTATTTTAAAGTTTGATTTATTGAATTTTTTCTATGAAATTGGCCATCTAAAAATAATTTTCACATAATTTTTTATTAATTTTTGAATTATTGTCCAAACATATATTTAAGCTGTCCAAACAGGTTTTACTATTTTTTGTTCTGTAAAACTGTTTTTGAAATCATCTTACCAAACAAGATTTTCGTCTCA
>CM042198.1:14971396-15030965 GCA_023539305.1 Ilex asprella | reverse complement strand
ACTATTTTTTGATACACAAAACAAACAGAACCCTAAACTTCTTAAAAACTGTTCTTACTGAGAAACTTTGTTGAAAATAACTTAGCCCACAGAGATTTTCCACACAAAATATTGCACACCTGTTTAATTTAGTCTAAAAGCTATCTGAATTTCTTCTAAATTTCTTAGTCCTAGCCCACCTTCCTCAATGGTACTGTAATCTTTTTCCAAGAGCACCAGTGCCTCTTCTTAGTGTCCATTGTATTGGACCAGATAAAGTGACACATTGCTGAAGTTAACCTAGCAATAATACCCTTTGGAAGATTTAGACAAGACAATAGATGGATAGGAACTGTATTAAGCACAGATTTGACCAGCACCATTCTACCCATATTTGATAGCATTTTAGAATACCAACCCTCCAACTTTCCTTGAACTTTTGTACAATCTCTTCAAAATAAGTCAATTTAGTCCTACCTTTATTAATGGGACACCCCAAATAGGTCATTGGACATGACTTCAATGGAATACTAGCTACATGATTCAAAACATTCCTCCTAGCCAGTGAGATTTTTGAAGAACAATACAAATTACTTTTTTGCTTGTTAACACTTTGCCCTTATGAATCCTCATAAGCCTTAATGAACTTCAATTGATTCATCATAGACATCTTATTACCTCTTAGGAATACCAATATATTATTTGCAAATAACAGATGACTCAATAATAGTGAACTTTTTCTTGTATGAGTGAACTTAACCAAAACACCTTGATAGATTCTTTTCAATCCCCTACTTAATTGTTGGTTACTAGAAATATATCACAAACAAGATATAAATAGAAGATGAATATTTATTTCTCTCTAGAATTAAAATATAAGAATTTATATAAAATTCTCACAAATGAGATCTATCCCGAATCTCTCTCTTTCTTTCTTTCTTCTTCATTGATTCTTGAGCATGCTTCTGACTTTTATTAAGCTTCCAATTTATATGGAGCTTCTAGCCAAAAAGTCAAGAAAAGAAGGGAATTCATTTAATGCTCTAACAAGCTTTGTCAAAAATTCAATCGTCTAGCCGTCAATAGAGTAACTACTAGGGTGGGCTACTAGATCTGATGGAGTTGGAACCTTCATTAATACCTCCTTTGCTAAAATGAATAGACTTGGGGAAATTAGATTCCCCTAGTTTCGGTCCTCTTTTTTTAGTAGAAAAGAAACTATGTCTCTGGCCATTAACAATCATTGAGACATTCTGATTAGCCAAATAGTTTGCCATAATATGAACAAAACTATCTGAAAAACAAAAACTAAGTAAAATCTTCTCTAAAAAATCTCATTCCGATCTATCATTGACTTTCATCATATTCAGCTTCATTACTATATTACCAACTTCTACCTTTATGTTCAATTAATGAGCTGAACAAGTGAAATACAATTCCCAATGTGTTTCCCTTTAACAAAATCATGTTGTATATAAGAAATAAGAGCATGTAAAATTTTAACCTATTGATCAGTAGTTTTGATCAACGAGCGTCAGATTAGTTGGTGAGTGACTGTTCTAACTTAACCAATGTCTCGAGTTCGAGTTTTGGGAATGCAGCTACGCTCAGTAGGGAGAGCTTTGCTGCCCTTGTAGTCCTCCCCGATTCGAATCCGAATTAGTCGGAACTCAAAGTGACTTTCGGATACTAGATAGTCTGACAAAAAAAAAAAATAAATAATTTTGTAAAAATCTTAAAAATCTATTAGTCTAAATTTTGAAAAAGATGATGGGTTGGTCTTTTGGGGAATAAGATATAATGTTGTTGCATTTACTGATCTGCGAATAATCTCCCTTTTCAAAAAAAAAATTCACTGCAAGAAGAATGTCAAACTTGATAATATCCCATGCCTCGTGAAAGAATTTGCCAAAAAAACCATCAGGATCTAGTGCACTCTCAGCTAACACAGCAAAGACAGCAGGGGTGGCTCAACAACATTAAAAACAAAAGTTTTGGCTTTAGGCACCAAATTTTTAGAAAGTCTTATAATTTTAAATACATTATTAAACTAAAAAAAATTTAAATCCATTAAATTTTAAACCCTAAAAAAGGCCCCAAAAATTGAAGTACAATTAATATTTTTATTGTCATTACTATGTAAAATATAATGATAAATTTTATCTGTACTTCCTATAAAAAGCTTAATTTCAGTGATACTCTTTCCCGATTTTAAAATTTCATATGACTCTCTTTTGATTCATAAATTCACTTCAAATAGACCCCTTCTCATGAGAAACCGTTACTATCAATTAAAAAAAGAGTGATGTCATCATCATTTTCTTCCAAAATACCATTTTTACTATCTGTCTCCATATACACACACCACTGCACTATTACACCACTGCTTGCAGCAATCCCCCTTCCTACCTTATTTATACACACCACTACACCATCATATTAATATTCAATTTTATTTAATTAATATTTAATTTTATCAAATTAGCACTAAATTCACCTTAAATTTTATCAAATTAATATTCACATTCATCAAATTAGCATTTAATTCACCCAATTACCATTAAATTTAATTAAACTAATATCAAATTAATATTTAATTTCATAAAATTAACACCAATTTAAAATTTAGTTTTATCAAAATCGCATTAAACTTCACCAAATTACTTCCAAATTAATATTCAATTTAATCAAATTAACTATCAATTTTATTAATTTAAAATTTAGTTTTAATAAATCAAAATTAAATGACATCAAATTAATACCAAATTACGATATCAATTTTATAAAATTATGATTTTAAATCATAAATTCAATTTTAGTTATATATAGTAATCGAATGATATCTCTCTCTCTCTTCTCTTAGCCAAGACATCACCGTCTCCACCACTCTGTTGCCTCCATCCCTCCAACAGCAACCCATCTCTTTCTCTCTCGGCTTGATTTCTTCTCCTCACAATCGAAGAAACCACCCCAACATAACCCACCTCATGCCTCCTTTGCCACCCACCACCACGCACCCCCCCCCCCCATGTGCACTCCCTTGCCCTATTAAGTTGCTTTGCATTGGACCCCTCCAATGGCGAAAATTGAAAGAGCGATATAGAAAATAGAGTATATCCATTGATTTTTGTAAAATTAATGGGCTGCGACTTAGAAAGTTAGCTTAACATTTCGCACTTTCGATATTGATGATGCACAAAATTGTCTTCGTGCAAGATCAATAGTCAAGAATGTGTAAGGGTGTGATTAATGAGCAGCAAATATACAATCAATAATAGATCAATGACAAAACAGTAAATAAAGGGTAAACACAAAGATTTATAGTGGTTCGATTCAGGTGACCTATGTCCACTCTCACGAATGACAGCGGTGGCCAGAGATCTTTATTGATGAGTAAAGTTACTGAAAGAATGTACTCCGATAGTATTACAATGCTAAGGAGAGAGAGAGAGAGAGAAAAAAAATGTGTGTATGAAGGTGTAATATGTGTAGGGATCTTGTAAAGGTCTCAAGGTCCTAAAGGCATCAAGGTGGTGTCCAGATCATGCCCTCCATGTGAAAAGGACTTACATTATATAGCTAAGGTAAGGCGGCGAGGTGGTGACGTGAGGGAGAAGACTTCTACTATTTTGGTAAGTGTAGTTATGGTAGGAAATCTCTGTGCCTATCTTGATATTTTCTCCCTCGTACTCGTATTCTTTCGGAGGAGGATCTTAGCCTGGATTGGACTTGAGCCTGAGTGTGGACTTGGAGTGTGCTTGGACTTGCATCGAAGTCAAGAGGACGAAGGACTCCATGAGGTTGCGCAGGTGAGGGAGCATGGGACAAAGGAGGGAAAGATCACCTTGAGGTGGCCTCTCTTGGGCGGCTCCCCTTTGACTCCTCCTTGACCTTGACTTCTCCTGAATATGGGCTCCTTCTTGACTTGTTGTCTTGGGCTTCGAGTTTATGTGGGGTTCTCTTAACTAATTGGGTTTGACCCAATTAATTTCAGGCTCATCATTTTCCTCCCATACCCCAAGCCTCTGACTTTTTACGAGATGAAGGAGTTGAAAGCATGTGCTTCTAGATAGATGCGAGTTCCTTGCTCCCCATGGTAGTCTTTAGCTTCTCATTCCTGCTGGATTTCGGGCAGAGAGTAGGACAGAGAGTTTACATGAACAGAGTGATGTTGGTTACATGAATTGGTAATTAACAATGTACTGAGGAGTAAAAATGTTATAATAAGGGGTAGATGTAACAAAGAGTGATGGGTCCCACTTTCTTAGCATAAGACCTCAATTTCTTTTTCCTTGGGCGTTGGCTAGCCTCCTTCACTTTTTTTTTTCTTTTCTTTCTTGGTTTGGCTTCGACGCCACCCCTTCATTCTTTCTCCTCTTTTTTTTTTATTTTTTTATTTTCTCTTTCTTTGGTCTGGGTGCCACCCCTTTCTCCTTCTCTTCTTTTTTTTTTTTCTTTTTTCTCTCTTTCTTTGGGCTTGGGCACCGCCCCCTTCTCCTTTTTTTTTTTTTTGGCTTTCTTGTTTGGGCGTTAGCGCTCTTCGGCGCCGCCTTCTTCAAAAATTTTTTTTGGGCGTTGGTCCTCTTGGGTGCCGTCTTCTTCAATTTTTTTTTATGGGCTTGGGTGCCGCCCAATTCATCCCTCTCTCACTCTTTTTTTTTGAGTCAGATGATAGATCATTGATTCAAAGTGAGGAAAGACTTTGACGAGGAGTTCATGGGCTGCGTGGGTGACGCCCTGTCATGTGCTGGTCATTTGGGTCTTACACTAGGCGATCGTGAAGGTGAGCTGGGAGATTGGGCAAGATGGTAGGATCCATCCCCATGTGCGACGCTAGCGCCTTGCTGGACGATGCCTTCTTTTCTATGGACTTCGGTATGACATAAAACGTAGGGAAGACTTGGTGGGCGGTGCTGGCTTGACAGGCGAGACAGGAGTATTGCAAGCGACTTTGGGCACCTCCTTTGAGTGAGAAGGAGAGTCGGGCGCCTCCTTTGGGTGAGAGGCAGAACTGCCCAGCGTCAGGAGGAGACTGGGCACCAGTTGGTGTTGTCTGGCATGTATGGCCAACGGTGGAGGCTCTCTTTGAAGTTTTTCCCTCTTCTTAAAGGACCGAGATTTTATGCCCGCAGTGCTTCTCGATTAGGGTCCGATTGATGGGTTGTTTCCCGGGAGATGGGACCCGATAATGCCCCCACTCTTTCTCAGATTGAGACTTCTGTATACACTAGAGCTAGCTATTGTACTACTGTATGAGTTGAGACTCCAATGCAGACGACATAAGTTTCTAAAGTGTATCTGGCACAAACAATGTTATCCCAACATTAAAATATCTAACATGATTACCTACAAGTTATTTGCATGAGAGCAAATGCAGAGCTGTGGACATTTCGAGCAGCATAAGCTGAGGTTGAACTACGTATAGTGTCAGTAGATGACTGTCGTAGCAGAGGTGACTACTTGCGTGAGGGCAGAGTCATAGAGGCTGAGCTACATATAGTCTCGGAGATGACTGTCATAGCAGAGGTGACTACTTGCGTAAGAGGAGAGTCATAGAGGTCGAGCTACGTATAGTCTCGGAGATGGCTGCCGTAGCAATGATGACTACTTGTGCGAGAGAAGAGTCATAGATGCCGAGCTATGTATAGTCTCGGAGATGGTTGCCGTAGTAAGGGTGACTACTTGTGCAAGAGCAGAGTCCTAGAGGCCGAACTGCGTATAGTCTTAGAGATGGCTACTGTAATAGGGGTGACTATTTACGCGAGAGTAGAGTCCTAGAGGGAGAGCTACGTATAGTCTCGGGTGATGGCTGCCATAACAGAGACTTATTAGTTGACTACGTGCGCGAGAATAGAGTCATAGACCGAGCTACATATGGTCTCGGGTGATGACTATCGTAGCAGAGGCTTACTAAATGACTACCTGCGCCAGAGCAGAGTCATTGATTGAGCTACGTATAACTCGGGAGCTGATTATCGTAGCAGAGGCTAGATAAGGTCAAGCTTCTTTGCGACTCATGAGAGAGTGCAAAGTTAGAGATACAGACTGCTGAAGAGCAGTTTGTGCTTGAGCGACAGACACGAGAGGATGTCATAGAGCTTCCACGACAGGCACAAGAGGATGTTGTGAAGTTGTTAGGGCTCGAGCGGCAGGCATAAGAGAATGCCGTTGAGGAGTTGAGGCTAACACATGAGAGGGTTGCTCAACTTGAGGCTAACCTTCGAGTAACACTTGAGAGAGCTACTAGGGTAGAGGCTCACTGCATAGAGATAGAGGAGGGCGTTGATGAGCCAGGTGCCTGGTGATGGGTGTCTACTGTTGGGCACCTGGTGATGAGCTCTTGGTGATGGGCTCCATAGAGGTGGAAGAGGGCGCTTAGGAGTCAGACACCTGAGGTTGGGTGCCTAGTGATGCGCTCTATAGAGATGGAGGAGGGCTCTGAGGAGCAGAGCGCCTGAGGCTGGGCTCCATAGAGATGGAGGAGGGCGCTGAGGGATTGCTTTTGGGGACGCCCAAGGTGAAGAGGGTAAAACCCCTCATCTGGGCGGCATCATGGAGGGCGTCCAAGGTGGAGATGGCGAAACCCCTTGTCTGAGTGACATCATGGGAGGCACCTAAGGTGGAGAGGGCAAGACCCCTCATCTAGGTGACATCAGGGGAGACACCATCGTGGAGAGGGCGAGGCCGTCATGGGGCACCTACGGTGGAGAGGGCGAAACCCCTCATCTAGGCGACATCGATGGTGGCGCAAATGGTATAGAGGTCGAGACCGTCATGGGGCACCCAAGGTGGAGGGGGCGAGACCTCTCATCAAAGCGGCATCAGAGAGGAGCGCCCAAGGTGGAGAGGGTGAGACCCCTTGTCTGCGCGACATCATGGGGGTGCCCAAAGTGGAGAGGACGGGACTCCTCGATTGGACTCCTACTATTGGGCGCCTCGTGATGGGCACTTGCTGTTGATGGGTGGCTACTTTTGAGTGCTGAGGGGTGTTGGGCGTCTTTGGGCACAGACCCTGAGGGGCTTTGTTGATTATTCTGACCGGCACAAGAGGATGTTATGAAGTTGTTAGGGCTCGAGCGGCAGGCATGAGAGGATGCCGTTGAGGAGTTGAGGCTAGCGCATGAGAGGGCTGCTCAACTTGAGGCTGACCTTCAAGTAACACTTGAGAGAGCTACTAAGGTAGAGGCTCACTACATAGAGATAGAGGAGGGCGTTGATGAGCCAGGCGCCTGGTGATGGGTGTCTACTGTTGGGCACCTAGTGATGAGCTCTTGGTGATGGGCTCCATAGAGGTGGAAGAGGGCGCTTAGGAGTCGGACGCCTGAGGTTGGGTGCCTAGTGATGTGCTCTATAGAGATGGAGGAGGGCTCTGACGAGTAGAGCGCCTGAGGCTAGGCTCCATAGAGATGGAGGAGGGCGCTGAGGGATTGCTGCTGGGGACGCCCAAGGTGAAAAGGGTGAAACCCCTCATCTGGGCGGCATCATGAAGGGCGTCCAAGGTGGAGATGGTGAAACCCCTTGTCTGAGTGACATCATGGGAGACACCTAAGGTGGAGAGGGCAAGACCCCTCATCTAGGTGACATCAGGGGAGGCACCATCGTGGAGAGGGCGAGGCTGTCATGGGGCGCCTACGGTGGAGAGGGCGAAACCCCTCGTCTAGGCGACATCCATGGGGGCGCAAATGGTATAGAGGGCGAGACCGTCATAGGGCACCCAAGGTAGAGGGGGCGAGACCTCTCATCATAGGGTATCAAGAGGAGCGCCCAAGGTGGAGAGGGTGAGACTGCTTGTCTGGGCGACATCATGGGGTGCCCAAAGTGGAGAGGGCGGGACTCCTCGTTTGGACTCCTACTACTGGGCGCCTCGTGATGGGCACTTGCTGTTGATGGGTGGCTACTTCTGAGTGCTAAGGGGTGTTGGGCGTCTTTGGGCACAGACCCCGAGGGGCTTTGTTGATTATTCTGACTTCGTTCCCTATGAGACACCAGTAGTATTTGGTGATGGGAAAGAGCCTTGATTGTAGTGGTTGTGGCTCAGGGGGTAATGACTGATCGTTGGGAGTATTATGACTGTCGATTGTTGTCCTTTTGTCTACACCTTGTTGTTAAGTCATGCTTTGACTTGTATAACCTGTTTGTAAATTTTAGGAAAGCACAACAATTCTGGACACAATAATCTTCACAAAAAGTTATTTCATAAGATAATAAATAACAGAATAAATAATCTCAAACAATAAAGGTTAGATAAAAGTCATTGGCATTCTCTATGGTCCTCCTACGCAGGTACATGAAGACGGAGAATATGTGAACTCCATGGTGAGGGGCTGCCTGATGTCCAGAAAGGATAGGTTGTGACTTCTCTTCTGTTGGAGGGAGTGGGACTCCTCCCACAGGGGCAACATGTTGAGGGAAGACCCCTCGTTGGGTGAGCATCAGTTGAATAAGTTGCTAGTTCTGCTTTACCAGCGACTGCATGGTCTGTAAGATCAGTTGTCCAACGACGGGGGTCGCCGTAGCAGACAGCTCTGAAGGTGCGAATGGAGGTGGAGCTTCCTCTCAGTGTGCTTGGTTGTGGTCTCCCAGCAGTTGAGACATCGACCTAATCGTAATCGCTATGGATTGAGAGAGTAGGAAAACTAGTCGTTCCCATAAACGGCGCCAAACTGATGATACACAAAATTGTCTTCGTGCAAAATCAACAATCAAGAATGTGTAAGGGATGTGATTAATGAGCAGCAAATTGAAAATCAATAGCAGATCAAAGGCAAAACAGTAAATAAAGGGTAAACACAGAAATTTATAGTGGTTCGGTCCGGGTGACCTACCTCCACTTCAGGAAAGGCAACGGTGACTAGAGATTTTTATTGATGAGTAAAGTTACTGGGAGAATGTACTATGATAGTATCACAATGCTAAGGAGAGAGAGAGAGAGAGTAATATGTGTAGGAAGGTGTAGTATGTGTAGGGATCTTGTAGAGGTCTCAAGGTCCTGAAGGCATCAAGGTGGTGTCTAGATCATGTCCTCCATGTGGAGAGGACTTACATTATATAGCTAGGGTAAGGCGGTGAGGCGGTGACGTGAGGGAAAAGAGTTCTACTACTTTGGTAAGTGTAGTTATGGTAGGAAATCTTCGTGTCTATCTCGATATTTTCTCCCTCGTGCTCCTATTTCTTCGGAGGAGAATCTTTGCCTAGATTGGACTTGAGCCTGAGTCTGGACTTGGAGTGTGCTTGGACTTGCATCGAAGTCACGAGGACGAAAGACTCCATGAGGTTGCGCAGGTGAGGGAGCATGGGACAAAGAAGGGAAGGATCCCCTTGGGGTGGCCTCTCTTGGGCGGCGCTCCTTTGACTCCTCCTTAACCTTGACTTCTCTTGAATATGGGCTTCTCTTTGTCTTGGGCTCCTCCTTGACTTGTTGTCTTGGGCTCCGAGGTTATATGGGTTTCTCTTGACTAATTGGGTTTGATTCAGTTAATTTTGGACTCATCAGATATTGTGATGTATATTAAAAGCCATAATAATTAGAACACGTAACTGAATTGTTTGTTTTAGTCCAAGATCTCTTAGATGTCAAGCATTCACTTTGTTATTATTCCCGTATGGCTATCCCTTTTAATTGAAACCAACATTCAAAATGAGCATTTAGAAGACATGTGGACAGTGTATAGTTTATTTTCCGAGTGATTCATAGATTGTTTGTTCATTTTCTCCGCGTTTGAGAAGTCCAATCTATCTGCCTCTTTGTTATGAATGAGTAGAGGCAACCCGTTGCGATGGATGGAAGTCATTGCTCTTCCTCTGTCCCTTCCCCCTCTACTGGAAAACCCGACTTAGCAAATCACTTCCAGGCCGGCACTATCATGGACATAAAGACTGACTGTATAGGTATACCGGAAATCGTTTGGCAAGTCAGGGGATCTTGAAATCCGCTCCTTAGCTATAACGTTTTAGAGTCATGCAGAACATATACTAACCGTCCTCCAATTACTATTAATGAATTGAACCTTCAAGAAACAAGTAAAGTACAAAAACGAAAAATCTGAGTAACCCCCCGAGATAGGGATACTTAATAAAGGCCGTGGTAAGAAGATTTTAACATACCAGTTAAAGTAAATCCACAACTTTTATAAAAGAGCATCAATAGTATAAAATAACAATCCCAGTACTAGCTTTCCCGGACAATGTCTATTATGAAATGGTGGCGCTATTAAAATTTAGGGTGAGAAGAAATGATTCTTGAAAAATAATATTAAATGAGTAGAATTAGATAATGGAGGGATAGTTAATCCACATGGTGCAATGTAATTGGAATAAGTATTTTACAATAAATCAAAATTCTAAAAATTGAGATAACGAAGATAGAATATTTCTCCCAAAAAAAAAATGAGTGTTTTAGTATGTGTAGATGGGATAAAGTGTACCCCCACAGTCTAATTATTTGAAAATAAAGTGAGGTTATAAAAGGGGGGCACAGCTCCTCTACTTCTCCTTGATAATAGAAAAGGGTGTTGTTAGCCCAAATGATGCCACATCAACACAAGAGTAAACAGCCGGCTCCCAAAATTCAAGACCAAACACAACAAATATTAATAAGGACTCTGCTTAAACTTGATACAAAAATTTATCAAGTATTTGGATTAAATCTAATATTATAAATCTAATCCAAGATTGAATTTGATGGTGTAATTTTCGGTGGATGAGGAAAGTCAACGAATCGTGACACTAAGGTGGGATCAAAGCTGCATGACTCGTGGAATGGATCATGATGTGAGGGTTGATTTTTTGTGTATGGAGATGATGACACAGGAGAAATATAGTGGTTCACCAGCTATAGAGCTTGACTAGTCCACTCTTTAATGGAGGTTCTTACTCCTTTTTCTTTATTGATCACTTGAATTACAGAGGAATAGCTTTTTTTGGCTCTAAGGTCTCTCTTTTGTTTTGTTTGAGTATATGCCCCCTCAATGGAGGCACTGTTCAGATATATAGACTGATTCCTCGTTCTAAGGAGTCTACACCGAGATATTTGCCTTGCATCCGTGGGATTTTTCTTGATTTTCGGGAGAAGATCTTTGTTGGTTGAGAGTTTTATGTCTTGATTCTAGCTTCTCGTTCTTATTCCCTTCATTTCGGGGATGCTTGCTGTCTATCCAGCTGTCCCTTTGTCATTCCAGTCGGTTTGTTGTGGTCGTGAGGCTGAGCTCTTATTCTTCGAGCTCTTTTTCCTTGTCTGACCTCCTGAGCTGGGATAGAGGTCTAAGCTCACACCTAGAATTATTTTTGGGTATCATCAGAATCCAATAGAAAAATTATAATATTAAATTTAATCAAAATACTTGAAATATTTTCTTTTGAATAATCTATATTTGAATTCAATTAAAATAACTTATTTGATTTGAACAAAATCATTCAACTAAATAATAATAAAATCTAAATTTCAACTAAATATGAATAATTTTGACAGAGATGTTGATAGTCGTTGGATGAGTCTATTTAAAATTGTCGGATGAGCTTATCGAAACATATCCTGTTTTATATTATAGATTGAATATAATTAATTTTAATTTTATTTATTTATTTAATTAATCATATCAAATATCTCAAAATAACATGTCTTACACATGTTTGATACACATATCTTGTGAACAAAAAATTTAACACTAAACATTCTTTATCTCTTAAAAAAACTCAAAACTAATGTATTCGTGTAAATTCAAAATTCATCTGATCTTTATTCAAGTTAAATCAAGTGAAAAAAATACTTAATTCTGTAATAAGTTTGATTACATGGATATAAATTAACATTTTTAAGTTAATTATATCATATTTTGTGGATTTATATTTAAAAATACTTATATTTATTAAAATTTTGATCTTATTCAAGATATGTGTGTTTGTGTGTGTAAATAGGGAAGTATTATCAGTTCTCTATTCTATAAGAATTTATGAAATTGAATTCAAATATAGATTATTCAAAAGAAAATATTTCAAGTATTTTGATTAGGCGTCAGTTTGAGAGATTATTCAAAAATTTCTTAAACTGACGCCTATAGATTCAATACTCTGTCCTTTTAGTGGATTGACAGATTATTCACAAGATTTTTTTCTTCTCAAACTTGGATTAGAATTACAGTATCAAATACTCTGTCCTTTCCCCAAATTCGTCAATTCCTAAACCCTAGTTTTTCCGGATTGAATGTGATATTGGGGCACTCATCAAGTATTCTATCTGAACCTTCTTTTTCCATGCCTATCTCTTGGTTTTATCTGTACCTAGTAAACAACCACCAGCAAATCGTTCTCACTATTCCTCATTCTATTACCAGCCTCTTTCCCTCAGTCTGCTACCTAGTTTGATTGGTCGTTTACTCAGTAGGCTATCAATCTTATATACATTTATTCAGTGTCATAGTTTTCTCTCTTCCTTTGGGTCTTCTCTTCTTAAACACACACCCATGGAGAGGGGCTTGTGACAGGAAATGGAGCATGAAGCAAACTCTAAGAAAACAGAGTGACACCGACTATCTCTTCTCCCTAATCTAGAAGCGATTAACGAAGTTTTGCAATTCTTCCTGATTGGTAAAATCATTTTGGATGTGAACCTTAATAAGAATGGGGTATGTAATGTTATTTTGGGAGCGTGGAAGACTGTCAATGGGTTCTCAATTACCCATTTGGAGAGGAATATTTATTTGTTTAAATTTAAATCTGAAGCTGATAGAAAGAAATTTATTCAGAAGGCCCTTGGTCGGTGATGGGGAATCTATTGGTGCTAAAGAACAGTTCTCCCAACGCCACAATCAGAGATTACATGTTTAACTCAACGGAATTTTGGGTGCAAGTTTGGGGACTTCCTATTGATATGATGTCGAAGGATAATTCCTGGAGAATTGGGAAGTTTTTGGGCATACCTACACAGTTGGATAATTTCAAGGATGATTTGATGCTAAACCGCAATTTCTTAAGAATTAAATGTGAGATTGATATTACGGAACCGTTGAAGAGAGGTTTTCTCCTGACCAGGGAGAATCTAGATGATACATGGATTCATTTTCGGTATGAAAGGCTCTCAGATTTTTGCTACAAGTGCGGGTGTATTGGCCATGGTAAGAATTCTTGCCCATACAGAGGGGAGGGGGAGTCATTGGAGTATGGCCAGAACTACGGGCACAATTATCCCAAGGTTCATCGGTTTTCAGGGAGAGTTGGGGGTCAGCTGGTAAGCAAGGAGGAGGGAGATCGGAGAAGTTGAAACAAACTACCCTGGACGCCGGAGTTGGAGGGACCTCGCAGAAATGGGGAGTGCAAGGGAAAGATTCCCCAAGTGCTCTCGATCTGGATTGTAACAACGAGGCACTAGCTCGTACCAGTCGCGCACCACCACAGGACTCTATTTTGCCTACTTTCATTTATTCTCCAACACGTGGCCTGATAACAAATTCTCATGATTTCTGTGTATGCCATAGTGGAAAGAACCTGATCCCCACAACTATGACGGAGTCAGGAGATAAAGAGGATTTTTCTATTGACGTTGATATTACCCCAATCCTAAAGGACCCCAAAGAAGAGGTGCTAGGGATTCCCAGTGTCACACGATTGAATACTAGTATTCAGAACCGTTTGGAGGAGTGTAGCCCAAATTCTTGGGGTTACTTTGTAACAGAACCTTCGGATGGCCCAATGGAGAACATGACCCACGATATACCCGGTGATTTAATTAGCCTCAGTAATGAGGCCCAAGACTTTTCTAAGGCCCAACTACTCTTGTCCAAAGCACAGTCAGTTAAGGAACAAATCCAGCATAATGAGATGTAGGGCGGATTGAGTCGGGGTTTCCAGCAGTTATCTTTGAAACGGAAAGCGGATATAACGGAGAAGAAAGACTGCAAAAGCCCAAGGGCTACATGTTCACTAGACGACCAGAATTTACTACAACAGAAAGGGCCTATTACGAACTTACCAAATCAGGGTAAATCAAGGGGGACGGCTGGTCGTGGTAGAAATCCGATCAGAATATCAGGGCAAGGCAGAGGTCAAGGCAAGGTCTCCAAAGGTAGGAGGGGAGAGGCTTCGATCCTAAAGGTAGAATCACTTATTGAGATTATGGTTTATGAGACTCCTATGCTTAACCAATTGGGTGACGAAAAAGGGGAGAGAAGTGATGAGAGTAATATGGACTTATGTCTATCTCAGTGGATGTCCCAAGTGCCAAGCACTTTCCCAGCAACGAAAGAGATCCCAGATTCGAAAAAATAGGCGGTGGTGGCTGGCCTTGAACAACCACAAGCTCCATGCTGATTTTGTCTTGGAACTATTAGGGAGTTGAACGACCCCTGACGGTTTTGTCTTTGCGAGGGTTAGTCCAAACCCATCGTCCAAACTTTATCTTCCTAATGGAGACGAAAAATAAGATGACAAAGTTGGAGAGATTGCGTAGATCACTGCATTTCAGAAATGGTTATTACGTGGACCCTTCGGGGCTGTCTGGAGGGTTGGCTCTATGGTGGAGAGAGGATGTTCAGTTGGAAGTGGAATTTAGTAACAGTAATCTGGTTAATGTGGTATGTTCAACCAGTAACCCCCCCCGGCTGTGGAAAACATCTTTCATCTATGCCGACCCTGAATTTCATTTAAGGCAGAAGCTGCGGAGGGAACTCTGGAATCTGGCAGCGACAAAAGTGTGCCCATGGCTGATAGTTGGGGGTTTCAATGTTATTGGGTCTATGTGGGATAAACGAGGTGGCATAATGGGAAGTATGAGATCGATTGAGGAGCTTCAAAGTTTAATATTGGACTGCGGCATGATGGAACTTGATTTTAAGGGGCAAAACTTCACTTGGTCAAATAACAGGGATGGGGAGGCAAATGTTCAGGAGAGGATAGACCGTGTGTTGGTGAACCCGCAATGGAGAGAGTTGTTCCCTACAGCTCTAACCCTTCATGAACTGAGAATTGGCTCGGACCACTGTCCAATCATCATCAATTCCAACCCAAAGTATAAAAAGGTCCCTTATGTTTTCAAGTTCAAGGCAATGTGGTTAGAATCAAAAAAATGCGAAGAGATGGTGAACCAGGGCTGGGGAACAGGCTCACACAGTAGTAGTTTGGAATCTCTCCAGGCGAAATTACAAGGGTGCAGTTCGAGATTGTAAAGATGGAGTAAAGATGAGTTCGACAATAATAGAAAAATTTTGTTTGACTTGAAACTTGCTTTGGAAGATATTCAAAAGAGGGAACCGACTTCACCAAACCTTTTGAAGGAGAAGGAAATTAAATCCCAGATGGAAACACTATGGCGAAGAGAAGAACTATATTGGTTCCAGAGATCGAGGATTAACTCGCTAAGGGAAGGAGATCAAAACACTAAATTTTTCTATCTTACCACAATTCAAAGAAGGCAATGGAATCAGATAGTGAGGCTGAAATTGGAGAGCGGAGAATGGATTGAAAACGAAGAGGAGATGAATCTACATGTCAGGGTGCATTTTCAAAACATGTTTAAGTCATCGAGTAAGAGGGATTTTGTAACACCCTCATCCACTTCGTAATATTTCAAAAGCTCTAATAACCTTCAAAATTACTAAATAATATAGTCTCCAAATGAATAACTCTGATACCAATTTCATATATATTTCAAATAGATACTTTCAGACTATTATAACTTACACTTCGCAGATATAAAACTCTTTCAACTCAATCCGTATAACATAACACATTTTCAAATCCTCACTAAGGAAAACAAAGAAAATATGGACAGCTAAAACATATGCGAAATTTCTCGCCACCAGCTAATCTGAAAAAGGGAAAATAATGTAGGGTGAGCATCAACAGCTCAATAAAGTAACTCAATTTCCAAGCAACCGAGTTTGAAAATAGTATAGTTTAACATGATTGGACAGAAATCCAAATGAGCATTTGATACATATATATCAGCAAAACGTCATTTCATTTGAAATTGTAGCAGTTGAACAAAACTGTAAAAGAGAGTTTAGAAATTCAAGTACAGTGCTACACTGGTGGGCAATTCATCCTAATAGATCACTCAAGGTCAATACGATTCATACGATCCAATAACTTAGGGGACTTTTACTCCAAGGAAGATACACTCCCAAGTCAATACGATCCAATTCAGTACCCAAGTCCGAAGGCCAACAGGGCCACCCAGACATTTACAAACTCAATGAGTACCCTCTACGGCCTTAAACTGGAATGTAAACCCTTTTGCCTCTCAACCCGTGTGCACTTATATTTTCATTAAAAAGAATCCCGGAGTTTCAATCAATGCAAACAATACGAGTAATATGATAATTTCCAAAACATTAGTGCAACCGCACTTAGAAATTTTGATCCGGGTCCGAATTCACTTCAATATTCAAAACACCCAATCATATAATTCAAAATATGCTAAATCATCATAAATAACATATGAAATAATTTAGAAACAAGTTTGGAAAACATCGCCCGTTCCGGAATTGATAAACCCTACCCGCTCGGTATTTTGATCTGAAATAGCCAAAAATTAAACAGTGTTATTTTTCGATAAAATTTAATACACATACTCAATTTAACCTACCTAAAGATGAATATAAATTTTATTTCCTAAAAATCACTCAAAACTAGGTCAAATTGACCCCGAAGGTAAAAACAATCATTTTACTCCTCATATAGATCCGGCCATCGGATTGACTTGAAATTTTATCGGGACCTCCGCACGGACGTTACAGAACTTTTGGAACCAACCAGAGTTCAATCAGTGGTTAGACGCTCCCTCACGTGCCGACGGGGTGCACTGGTGTCCCTACCTCACTTCATCTTCAACTTGGGTTCATTTTGACTTTTGCTCTAAGTGCAGAATTTTCTGCTCAACCATCCCACTTTGACCCCAAAGTTCTTCCACTATAGTACACTAATTTTTTTGATTTAAATGCCCACATACTCTTTGAACAACATAGTTTCAATCCCTCCCAGACTCAGCCTTCTAATTTAACTCTAACATCATCAAATCATTGGTCAAAGTTGGCTAAAATTATTTTTTTACATACATGGGCAGACTTGCAACTGCCCATTTCACCCCCCAAATGACCTCAAAATCAAATTCCGAGGCCAGAAATGGATTTCTTGACCTCAAATTAACTAGACCCAAGCTTCCTTTTAAAGCTTAATTAAGTTTATCAAAAATCATTTTTTTAAAAATTCAAACCCATAAGGGTTTCTTTATCCCATCACCACACACCACGGCAACCCATAAAAATACTCCCAAACCACTCTAAAACCATCCAAAAACACAATTCAAGACTCAATTGAAGAAGAAAGACTCGTTTTCTCTGAGACCCATTTCATGAAAACCTAAAATCCGAAACTCTAAAACTCAAATTGGAGCATAACCACTTACCCAAATCAAAAATTAACAACACCAATGAATTCCTAGCATCCAAATTAGGCTAGAGGCATACCTTTTTTTGTTCAAAATTGTCTCTGCAAGAAATTCAAAAATCCGAAGTCTACTTTCTCTCCCTAACTTCTCTTTCTCCTCTCTCTCTCTCTTCCCACCGAATCCTTCTCCATTTTATCCCCCAAGCAGCTTACTCAGGTTTCCCCAAGCAGCTGGGTGTCCTCCATGCAAGCCAACAAGCCTCCATCAGCCACCTTGCTTGTGTAGAAGGTCCTTGAAGCTTCAATGGCAATTTGGTAATTTTTTTATTTTGTTTATGGCAGTTTGGTAATTTTCCTATTTTGTCTAATTTCGAAAATTAATTAAAATTAATAATTTTTTTTAATTACCTAAACTCGGGTTATTACAGATTTTGGATGGACACTGGAGGTCATCCCCAATCTGGTTTCTGTAGAAATGAATGAGGCCTTGCTATGCCCTGTAACTGATGAGGAAATTAAAAGGGCCACAATGATGCAAGAGGCCCTTAAAGCTCCAGGTCTAGACGGGTTTCTGGGGGTGTTTTATTAGAAGTTTGGGATTCAATTGGGACGGATGTTTGTGGAGCAGTTAGGAATTTTTTCAAAGAGGGAAAGCTGACCCATGAAGTCAACAGGACGAACCTTGTATTAATCCCGAAGGAAGCCAACACTAAAAGTCTCTCTCAATTCCGTCCTATAGCTCTATGTAACTTTGTATACAAGATTGCCTCGAAGGTGTTGGCTAATAGACTAAAGAAAATCCTTCACCACCTGGTGATAACTAACCCAGCTGCCTTTGTTCCCCAAAGACACATCCAAGATAGTATTTTGGTTGTAAATGAAGCTTTCCATGCCCTAAAGATAAACAAGAAAGGCAAATTTCCATCCATGGCCATCAAGCTGGATTTGAACAAAGCACACGATTGGGTTGAGTGGGATTTTCTAGAGGCTATATTGCATAAATTGGGATTTTCTAGGAGATGGATTAACCTCATTATGAAATGTGTTTGCACAGTCAAATATGAGGTGATCATCAATGGGAAATCTAGGTGCCAAGTGACTCCCCAACGGGGACTTCGTCAAGGTGACTCGCTGTTTCCTTATCTCTTTCTTTTCGTTGCTGATGTTCTCTTAATCTTTCTTTTCGTTGCTGATGTTCTCTCAAGGATGGTCCAAAAAGAGGTGTTCGAGGGGTCTATCAAACCTAGGAAAATTCGCCGGAGAAGCCCAACTCTGTCCCACTTGTTCTTTGCGGATGACTCTCTCTTTTTCCTCAGGGCCAACAAACAGGATGGGACCAGACTGAAGCTGATTCTACGAAGGTATTGCGAAGCAGCAGGACAACTCATTAATTTCAGCAAGTCTGAAATTCTTTTCTCCTCAAATTCATCAGAGGACCTGTGGAGAACTATAAGCCAGGTGATGGAAATTGAGTCTCTTTCTGACAATAGAAAATACCTTGGCCTGCCTACTATGTGGGGAAGATCAAAAGCTGAAACTTTCAATTATTTATTAGAGAGGGTCATGAAGAAAATTCAAGGATGGAAGGAAGGCTACCTCTCCCAGGCGGGGAAAGAAGTACTAGTTAAATCAGTTGTTCAAGCTATCCCCAATTTTGCTATGTCATGTTTGATTTTCCCACAGAAACTGTGCGATAAGCTGATCCAATGTGTTTGACGTTTTTGGTGGGGACGGAACTTAGAGTCTAGTGGAATCTCGTGGAAGTGCTGGGATGGCATGACTTTACCAAAAGCGTCCGGCGGCATGGGTTTCAGAGATTTTCAATGTTTTAATCTGGCACTGCTAGCTAAGCAATGTTGGCGGCTCATACAAAGTCCGAATTCCTTTTGGGCTCGAATTCTGAAGGCAATATATTTTCCAAATTCGGATTTCATGGAGGCCAGAAGAGGTACAAGACCGTCTTGGATGTGGAGCAATTTATTGAGGGGAAGAGAGCTACTTGGTAAAGGACTTAGATGGCAGGTAAGTAATGGGGAACATATTAACTTCTGGTTTGATAGATGGATCCCGACCCTACCCGGCTTTTCTGTTATCTCGCCTTAGCCTTGGGATTGCAACATAGAGCTTGTTAAGGATGTAATTAACCAGACATCAAAAAGCTGGGATTTAAATGCTCTCCGAAAGTTTACCACAGCAGAAGAAATTCGAGCCATCACATCTATACCAGTTTCGAAAGAAAGGGGGCGGCATAAGAGGATATGGCATTTCGATGCTAGGGGTCAATATACAGTTAAGTCAGGCTATAAAGAGGCGAGAAGGACGAAGTTTTCCACTACTTCCCAGGGGAGCAGCTGCTCCTCACGACTTCATCCTAATTTGTGGAATATCATTTGGAGCTTGAAAACAACACCAAAGATTAGACACTTTTGGTGGAGGGTATGCTCAAATGCTCTAGCGACGAAAGACAATCTCTATAGAAGAAAATACAGCTCCTCCCCACTTTTCATGATCTGTGGTAAAAAGGTTGAAACAACAAAGCATTTTTTATTTGGGTGCGAATGGACACATAATGTCTGGTTTGGGTCGGACTTGACCCTAAGAATGGAGAGCCAAATTTTGTATCAGCGAAATTTTGGTCATCATATTTAGTGGAGAATCTGAACTCTTTTCACCAAGCAATCTCCATTGGGAATGATGTTATATTTAGTAAGATAGCGTTCATCGGGTGGTCTATTTGGAGAATGAGGAATGATGTTATATTTCGTTCGACTCTCCCCAATCCAGCAGTCGCACTTAAAAGGGCGCAATTCGATTGGGAGGAGTTCAACTATCTTTCTTTGATTCGGAATCGACAGTACTCTCCCCCATCTCTCATACATCCGAGTTTGGTTAGCTGGCAAAGACCTCCCACTAGCCTGGTGAAGGCGAACTGCGATGGAGCCTTTGATTTGAAGACGAAACTGCCGACAATTGGAGTGGTTATCAGAGACCACACTGGAGCAGTCCTTGATGGTTTAGCATTGCAGTTACCATTTGTATCCAGTTACTATTCAGAAGCAGTGGCTTTGCGTGAAGCTTGCATGCGACTTTCGGCTCTATAAATGTATGAGGCTATAGTGGAGAGTGATTCACAGGTTTTGATCTTATTGTGTACATGGGAGGATGCTCCCCCTTGGAAAATTGCAACATTAGTGGGAGTTATTAAAGTGATCTCTAACAACCTTAGGCTTAGTTTGATACATAATTCCCGTACAGCTAACATGGCAGCCCATTGGGTGGTCAAAGCGAGAATGTCTTCTTCACTTCTGGTAGGATGGGTTTTTAATCCACCTTCGGAATTGAGACGTTTACTTTCTATTGATTGTAACTTTGTTTCAGTTGCTTAATGAAATTTTAATTTACAGTTCAAAAAAAAATAAAATTAAGCAGAGTCCTTATTAATATTTGTTGTGTTTGGTCCTGAATTTTAAGAGCTGACTGTTTGGTCTTGTGTTGATGCGGCGTCGTTTGAGCTAACAACACCATTTGTTGTTATCAAGGAATAGCAGAGGAGCTGTGCCCTATAAAAGGGAGGAGTAGATGGGATTCTCTGGCTAAAGATGCTACAGAGCACCTATATTGTTCTCAACTTAAGTGACATGACGAAACACTGAAAGCAAATCTTTTTTTTTCTTTCTAATTTTGTAATTTTTTTAAATTGACATAACTAAATCGTTATTAAAATGAAGAATAAAGTATAACAAATTTTAAATCTATAATATAAAATAGAGTAGATTTCAATAAGTCTATATGATGGTCCCAAATAGACTCATTTAATGACCACTAAATTATGATCTTTATTTTAACAGGGATTGAGCCTTTAACTTTTATTTTAAATTGGTCTCTGAACTTTAAATTATCTTAATTTGTTCCCTAAACTATGATATTTATTTTAAATTCTTCCCAAAACTTTCAATCATCCTAATTGCTCCTGAACTATGTAATTTACTTTAATCGACCCATTTCGTTAAGATTAATCATTAAATGAGAAAAATTAAAGGTTAATTTTTTTTAAAAAAATGTCTCATTAAACGGTTAGTCTTAACAAAATCTATATCAATTATCAGTTCATCTTAATGCAAGGGGTTGATTTAAACAAATTATATAGTTCAAGGGGTGAATTAGGTCAATTAAAAATTTAGAACACAATTTAAAACAAAAGCCATAGTTCAAAGGACATTTATGAGATTTACTCGTTTACAGCTGCTGTATCAGACTCCTGCTTTAGCTGGAGTTTTCTGCTGCAGCTGGAGCATACTCCTTCAGCTGGATTCTCAAACAGCTGGAGTCTTTCAACCATATGTGCACCTTTCAGCTAGCCTCTATCCAACGGTCTGGTGCTTATCTCTTCTAAAGCAGTCTATCAGATGGGATTTCAAACCGTCTAGAGGCTGCAAGGTCCAAACATATACGAAATCATGCTTCCTAGTTTATGTTTTTAGAAATTTCCATGTAAAATCATGCATTAGAATTTTAAATTCTTATTTTATTGTAATTAGATTGCATTGAGGAATAAGGTACATACCTCCTCCTAACTAGTTGTAATTTAATTTTGAATCAATAAAACTCTCTCGTACTGTCGAGGTTCGCCAAAAAAAAAAACTGTAATTTTAATATAATTTAGTCTCAAATGACCTTTTACTGGATTGTCCTTATTTGTCTCCACAAGAATTACAAATATTTCTTAAACTGACGCCTATTTTTTTTTTAAAAAAGACAATTTTTAAAATGCGTCTGCATGCACAGCCACAAGAATTTTAATCGAATCTTTTTGGGATAAGGGCATGGAAAAAATGTGAATACCAAATTAAAATTGATTTAACTGATTCTGAGTTAATTGCTTCGTAAGTGCAGGTTCCTTTTATTGGATCCCTTGACTCATGCTTGCTATTAAGAGAGGATTTTAGAATATTTTCAATACGCCCCCACAACCTCAACGGGAGAGATTGGATGTCGAGTTTGGAGGAAAGGAAAGGAAAGAAAAATGTGAGGAGATCAAAGGCTTTGTCAAAACATCTGCAAGTTGATCTTTATTGGACAAGAAATGAGTGTCAAGATCACGGTGTGCCACACTTTTCTTGGCCAAAGTGATAATCAATCTCCACATTTTAGTTCGAGCATGTAAAATTGGATTAGCCGAAAGATATGTTGTGCCGATGTTACGACACCAAAGAATGGATGGTTGTAGAAGGAGAATTCCAAGTTCTTTGAGGGGAGATTGAAGCCAAATTAATTTAGCAGTAGTATTTGCCAAGGCTTTGTACTCAACTTTAGTGCTAGACCGAACAATAGTGGATTGTTTTCTTGAATTCCACGAAATAAGATTAGTCCCAAGAAAAATACAAAATTTGCTTGTGGATCGCCGATCATCAGAATAACTAACCCAATCAGCATCAGAAAAGGCATTAAGTTGTGTAGATGGGTTGCGATGAAGGAATAGGCCATGATCAATGGATCGTTTAAGGTAGTGCAATATTCTTTTGATAACGGTCCAGTGGATATTTGTAGGCTGGTGCATGAATTGACTTACCTTGTTAACGACAAAGGAGATGTCTGGCCTGGTGAGAGAGAGATATTGGAGAGCCTCGACAATGCTACGATATAGAGTTTCATCTGCAAATGGATCGCCTTCTAATATGGTGTGCTTGTGAGCCGCCAACATAGGAGAACTAATTGGCTTGGCATCAATCATGTTGGTCCGCTTGAGAAGGGTGAGGATATACCTTCTTTGAGATAGAAATAGACCAGTCAGAGAGTGATGAGCTTCAACTCCTAAAAAATAATGTAAAACTCCCAAGTCTTTGATAGAAAATTCTGACCCCAAAGCAAGTATAAGAGAATGAATAGCCACAGAGGAGGATCCTGTGATGAGGATACCATCCACATAGATGAGAACATAGATTCGAAAATGGGTCCCTTGTGAAATAAATAGAGAGGTGTCTGATTTAGAGTTTTGAAAATCCAACTGTACCAGTTTGGAACTTAACCTAGAAAACCAAGTTCGTGGAGCTTGTTTCAAACCATATAGGACCTTGCGTAGTTTGCAAAAATGATGAGCAAATTGCAAATGAACAAAGCCTGGTAGCTGTTTCATGTAAGCCTCTTTAGTTAAATACCCATGCAAGAAAGCAATCTAAATGTCAATCTACTTGATAGGCCATCCTTGAGAGATTACGAGAGAGAGAATAGTTTGAATAGTCGTAGGTGTAACTATAGGATTGAAAGTGTCATCATAGTCAATTCCACGAAGTTAAATAAATCTTTTAGCCACGAGGCGGGTTTTGTATCGATCAATAGTACCATCCGCCTTTTGTTTAAGTTTGAAACCTATTTGTAGCTCACAATATTCATAGAAGGATGAGTAGGAATCAGGGACCAAGTCCTATTGCTTTAAAGGGCATAAAATTGAAGGTTCATGACTTGCCGCCAATTGGTACGCTTCGTAGCTTTATAGAAGCAAGTTGGTTCAACATTCTCCTTTGAACACATGGCTTTGAGAGCCTCGGACAGGGGATACTTAATAGTGCCATAAGGGAAAGTTGCCAATTTACGAATATTGTTTTAAAGGCGAGTTACCATGGGTTGAGTACGGCGGGGTGTAAGAGATGAAGGGTTCTCGGTATGCGATTAAAGGATTGAGTGTTTTCAGAAGAAGGCATGGCTTGGAACTCCCTAGAAGACATGGATGGTGCTAATGGCGAGGCAGGGGTTGGTTCAGAAGGGGATTCTGAAACAGGTGGGGTATCACCAGAAGGAGGACTATTGATCTGATCATGAAGCGCCATAGGTTTGGGAGGCACAAGTGCATTCAATAAGGAGGTAGATGTGGGCACATGTAGATTGAGAACATCTTGTCCAACAACTTCAGAGAAAGTATTAGAAGCAAAAAGAAAGTTATGTTCATCATCATCATTTTCAAAAAATTGGGTGACATTTATCGAAATAGGTTCCCCTGTTAGTAGTATGCTCTAAGATCAATCATATAGATGATGTTTTAGAGTTGTACTAGCAACATTCATTACTTAATTAAATAAAAGGGCAAGTTTATTTATCATGTTTCTACTTTATTTCATTTTAATATACATATATAGTCCATAGAGTATAAGTTAAGAAGATAGTTTCTCAATGTGTTGAGAAGATGAGACATATACTTCTTAGTACTTAACTTTTAAATGTTCCTAATCATAGGATTATTATTTGGGCATTATGTAATCCGCATAGACTAGCACACAATATGTTTACTTATATTTGATATGAGATGACTTGCCTAAGTCACTAGTGTAGGGACACTGAAACAGGTGTGTGGGTGCTTGTTAGAGAACAAGTACACTGAACGTGACCATTGACTAACTTAGGATTTTCATATGGACTTTTACATGCCTGTCAATGTTAAATCCTAAAACTATAGTTATGCAATTGATCCTTAGACTTGAGACACCATGATTGTCTTGTGCATGGACTTCTATCCTTTAACCATACAACATATTCATATACTAACCATGTAACTTGGATATATATTGTTGGACATAGTTAGACATGCATGGAGATTTATGAGTGTACAATATAGAATCTATCATCCTTAGTAATTAAATGGAGAATGTCTTATGTGATCTTCTGGGATATAATTCAAAGAGTCCTTGGCCAAGGCAGAATAACAATTAGAAAAGAGTTTCTAATTGATCATTAAGAGTCATAATCCTAAGATCGAACACATAAGATTGAATTAGGGGTTTGATAGTAATTTCATACCCTAGTAATTCAATTTGGGCATTGTGTGATAGAATGATTGAATTGCATGGTAACTCTAAACTGAATGGGTTCTTTACCTACTTCGTGCTATCTGGAGGTTGATCATGATATGTTGCTAGGTGTCACTCATGATTAGTAGAAGCCCGAAGAATGAAATTAATATAAATATATATTAATTTTTCTTTATAAAGGGAGAATTAGAAAAGTTCTAATTCAAGCTAAATTAGAAAGAGTTCTAATTTAAGATGGTACTTGTAGTTAGTATCGAATGCCTACAGCCGGGTATGCTTGAACCTATAGAGTCACACACAATAGAATTGATTGAAAACTAAAGGATAAAAGAGAGACAACCAATTAAGAGTTAATTGGGGTGAAAACCTAATTAAGAGTTAATTAGAGACTTTATTATAATTAATAGTTAATAAAGGGGTTATATGTAATTATAAGATAATTACAATTTGACCCAAACTAAGATTAGAGTCTTTAAAGCTCTATAAATACCTTTATGTAGGAGATGAATATAATATAGACAGAACAACTCTCTTGTTAGCACAAGAAGAACCACCCCTCATTCTCTCTTTGTACTAGTTTTATCAATGACTAAAGTAGATCCTTCAAGTTTGTCAATTCATGTGGATACCAATAGAGGCCAAACGTTGGCGAGGCTTGGGGTAAAGATCAAATTCAGATTTGAAGATTTAAGAATGCTTGAAGATTGCTTGAGAATGCTTAAAGATTGCTAAAGACACGCTTCTAGAGGTAACCCTTAATCTTCTCTATAGATCTAAGGTTTCTCAGTTTGTATTAAACAAGAATATATCTTGGCATGAGGAATCAAATAATTATTTTTTAAATTTCTCTACGTTTATTATATGATTCCCATCATCCCCATGGTGTACCTACGTCATGCAAGAGATCAAAATCCCTTTCACGTACCAATAATTTTTATAATGTCATTATGCATTCATCAATTCCTACATGAACACTGAATTTTTCTATCTTGACTTGAATGTTCCATGAAAAAAGTGATAAAATATTTGACCCCATCAATATATTTCGCATCTAACCTATGCCCAGGGGCGGAGGTAGGGTGGGGGCAATTGCCCCCACTGAGATTTTGAAAAATTTTGGGATTACTTTGAAAATACAAAAAAAATAAAAATTTTCAATATTTGCCCCCACTAAATTTTTTCTTAAAGTTCATGAGACTTAATCTCACAATTCTTTATTTACTCTCTAGTTTTTTCTCTTCTTTCTACAATGACACATTAAGTTACCAAACTCATCGTTATCTAGATATGAATTGTTATGTTTAATTAATTATCCAAGTTCGAATATGATATTATATTTTAGGAATTTAGATTTAGATATTCCAAAATTTGACATAGTTACACATGCACACATGTGTATATATAAGCTTTAGTTTTCGATCAAATTTTTAATATTTAATGGATATGAATATGGATATTAATGGTAAAGATGAAATCTAATGAATAATTAGAACATATCCAAAATGAAGTTTTCAAATCGAACTTGGATTTGAATCATTCAAAATTTGATGATTGACATGTCTATTTATAGTTGTTTACAGAATAATTTGTCAAAATAACATTTTCTATGAAAATTATTCTAATACTAGTACTTTCAATAAAATAACTTTTATATAACTCTTTTTAATTATGTTCTATTTTTTTACGTGTAATTTATGCATGAAAAACTTTTAAAGTAGTAAAGCAAAAAATTACCATGAAAAATTACTTTATAAATAGTATAAAAGACAAAACACTCATATTTATAAGACACGATAAATTTTGATGAATGTTGTTCAATTATTCCTTTGAACTTGATGATTGCCCCCACTGAAAATAGATTTTGGCTCCGCCCCTGCCTATGCCTAATTGTCATCCAACTCTTGTCCATAACTGTTGCCCTACTAAATATCATATTTATCAATATCATGTACCAGTATCATGCAAACTATGACGTCAGCTCATTTCTATTTTGATAGGTGGTCCTATCCCATTTCAGGAATGCACATTCTATATAGTAGAAAACATCTCTTACCTCTTTATTCATCTCTAACGAAAATTCGGTAGCATCTCCTGGTAGTTCTCCAAGTACATGACATAAACTAGGTGTCGTTGCTACCCTTTCTAGTATGTACCTAGAGAATAATGAGATATGCCACACTAAATATCCAAGAGATGTAACAAATTAAACGGAGAGATACTAACTACAATATAGACTTGTGCATTCTCAAATTGTCCGAAATTGGACAATTCAAGAATATCCACCTGCAAAAAATTCTCTATGTCCGATGTGGATTATTGAATGGGTGCTAAGGCTTCAAAAAGCATGCATAGAATAGTAAATATTGTAAAAATTACAAACATGTGTTATTGAAAGCTTAATATAAATTAAGGTTTCAATAAAAAAAAACAACAGGTATGTATGCAACTTAACTATTTGAGTGCATAAAAGTTTGATGTAACACATTTCCAAAGGGATGTCAACAATGACTACCATACACTTGCTTAGGGAACTAATAAAAATGGAAACCATAAAAAAAGAAAGAAAAAAAATTTCATATGATTTTTAAACTTAGAGAAGATATTTGATAGATTTATCACAGATAAAATATGGATGGGGTGTTTTTGGGAATGAAAAAATATCATAGGTGTATTGTTGTGATTAAGAATATATTCGAGTGTAGTGATTTTAGAGGGAATAACGACATGGAAGACTAGTGAATCTCCAAATCATAGTAGACTTACTTTAGGTTTTTGTTTAGATTATGAATGAATGGCACACATTCCAGATGAATTTCCGCAGTTTATATTCTTTATTGCAACTATAATATTCGTTGGACAAAGTAAATTAGGAATTTAGTAGATGAGTTTTAGAGTTAAAAAGATATAAGATATTTTTCAAACAAAAAAAGATTCAAGATAAATGAAACTAAAAATGATTCAATAGAATGTAAGTTGAGTAAAACTAGAAGTGTAATTAGGTGTAGCAAAGAACAGATATCAATAGGTATCAAATAGTGAACAATATTGATATTTGGAAGAAATCTTGCATAGGAAAAGTGAGATGGAAGAAAAGATGTTACAAAAAAAATTAATACACAAATGACAAAGTGAACTAATGCATCAAGGGTAGAGGTGACAATCTTAATCCATTACCCATTAACCCGCCCAACCCGTCCATAAATAAATGGGTTGGGTACCTATATTAATTAATATGAGTTCTATATGAGTTGGATAATATGATTCATTTTAATTAAGTGGGTTAATATGGATTACAAATGGGTACCCATTGGGTTGAGTATTTATCTTTTATTAAACAACACAAGTAATAAAATTAAATAAATATACTAATATACCAAAAAATACACATAATATTTTACTAAAAAATACACACATATACACTAATGCACCAAAACATACACACACTACTATACTAAAAACACACACTAATACACCACTAATGACCCACGGGTCAACACATGGCTCACGGGCCGACCCATAACCCACGAGCCGACCTATAACCCATAATTTATGGGTTGACCCACAACCCATGGTTTGACCCATAACCATGGGTCAACCCATGAACCACTCATTATCTGTGTATTTTTTTATTAAACGTGTTTTAGTTTTTATGCTAGTATATGTGTGTATATTTTTGGTGCATTAGTGTGTATTTTAGTTTATTAGTATGTATATTTTTAATGTATTATTTTGTGTGTGTTTTGATGCATTAGTGTGTGTGTGTATTTGTATTTTGGAGTACTATTAATGTGTGTGTTTTGGTGTACTAATGTGTCTATTAAAAAATTTAATTACTTTTATGGGTTAATTAGTTTAACCCAACCTTTTATAAATCCAACCCATTATAGCCTATTTACTAGATGAGTAAAAAATGAATTGGATTTATTTTAGCCCAATCTAATTTAACCCAACCCATAACCCACCCATTTACCACCCCTAATCAAGGGCAATATTTGATCGACATCTATCCTTTAACTTGAAAAGTCCATTCTATAAGAGAACCATAAGATTAACCATGATTTATGATATTGAATGTTGGACAAATAAAAAACATGATAAGAAAACTAAGTGCGACAACAATGAGCATGTTCAGATGGATGTAAGATAAATTTTAAAAAACAAATATAGAAATGCGTATGATGATGTCTCAGATTTAACGGCCCAAGTCCAGTGGTCAATGAGGGGATTAATTTGATAGGGTATTGGGAGTGAACAACCGAACTTAAATTTACAGAAGACGCAGGAGTTAAGTGGTTCGCTCCAGCCGATGGGCTGAAGTTACATCCATTGTAATGGAGTCTCTCACTCATTTGAGGCGTATATTGATTTCTGGTGGTTATCGGAAAAAAAGGGGGAAAATGTCCCAAAGGATTACAATGAGTTGGATGATCGGTTTTCTCTTCAAGCTATCAAAGTATATTCTGTTGGATCTAGTGCCCTTTTCGTTAAGACAATACTGTTCTATTTATACGAATCCTTGCTCTAGGGTTTCCATCGACTCCTCCTCACCGCTTCTTGATTCGGTGGGGACCTTTTGTCCTCATCCTGCAAGGAAACTCTGCTAGCCGGCGCCACTGCGACCATTGTTCCTAGGGCAGTCCGCACCACCACTCCCAGCAGGCGGGTCTGTCTGTCCTTGATTACAGAGGTGGTCCCCCTGTCCTTTGGGACGCGTGGCCTGGCGGGATGCGTCCGAATGTTAGGGTTTGGTTTCCCCTCCTATGGCTATCCTTTGGCTTGGGTTGGGCCGTTGGTTCTTTAGGGCTATCCCCATTCGTTGGACAAGGATGCTTCTTTTGGGCCAATCACCAGGAAATCTGAGCGTCCTGGACTTGTTGGGCTTCTTTTTTGAGGGTGGCCCATATCCAAAAATTATATCCCAATCAGTTGCCCCCAGCCCTTGGTCACGATGATGACGTCATATCTGACCTGGGGTTAGAAAACGTCTTTTCTGAATCGGTTCTAAACCTGACCTAGGTTGGGTCGTAGTCAGCCGGCTACCACTTGTACTCGTGTCGCCAGCGGCTGAGCCCCCGTAGCACGGTGTCCTTGGTGTGTCTTGTCATGGCTTAAATGCTATGCATAAGAGGGTGAATCTTTTTGCCTTTCCAGATTTTGTGTCTTTCGAAAGCCTCTCTCGCATTTCCTTCCTTCCCTTCGATTTTCGAGGAGCCTCGTTTCAGGCCGTTTGGCGACTTAAAGCATTTCCGTCTTCCGTCCTCTTCTGTTTATAGTCCTCCATTAGGTACGTCTTCTCTTCCTTTTTTTGGTTGATTCGATCTGGATCCATTCAAGTTCCTTGGAGGTTTAACTTCTTTAAGAATTGTTCCGATGCCCTTTCCCCCCTTTTCCAATTTGTAGATCGCTCCTCTGTGTTGAGGATACGTTCTTTTAGTACCTGGTGCCAGGAACCTTTGTTTGTAGCGGACTGTATATCACACTTGCCTTCTCTTCCTTTTAGCCTACAATCTGAGCTCTCAATGGGAAAGTTTGTAGTTTCCTTCGAATCGGAATCTATCGACGAGGGGACCGAAGAGGCCTCAACGACTTCTTCTAGCGGTCGTTCTTTCCTTGTAGGTGATGAGGCTTCGGGGTTTGTCCCATGGATTTCGCCCTCAGCGCCTCCTTTAGATGCCCGTCTTCTTTCCGCTTTGCCCTCCAGTCTTCAAGTTTGGTCGAGGAAAATGAGGCCTTGGCCGGTTCCACCTTTTGTCCCCAAAAAGAGAATTTGACGTGATCACTCCGACCTGTTATGCTGTGCAAAGGATACTCTTAGTTGTCTCGACGAGGAGGACTTGGAGGATCTAAGAAGGGAGTACCGCTTCCTTGAGTCAGTATCCTTGCATCCTCTCGAGGAGCACGAGAGGTGTAATTCCTCTATCCCCAGTTTGATTTGCTTTTATGAGTCCTCATTTCAGGCTGGTCTCCGTTTTCCTATTCATTCTTTCATTCGAGACGTTCTTGCCTTTTATAACATTTACCTGGCTAGGCTCTCTCCTAATGGCTGGGGCCTCCTGGTCAGTTTTCTTGTTCATTGGTTTGAGAGTGGAAATGCTTCCCCCCTCTATTCCAGAATTTGCCTCCTTGTTCCAGCTTAAGTCTTCTCCTTTCTCGGGTTTTTGGTATTTCGCTAAGAGAGTGAAGGCGAATACATTGATTTCTGAGTTCCCTTCTTCTAACAAGGGGTGGAAACCCAAGTTCTTCTTTGTGAGGGGGGACTCTTGGGAGTTGTCCGGGGATCCTGGAGACGTCCCTCAAATCCCCAGATCTTGAGGGATTCTAAGGAATATCAGTAAGACCAATTAGCTGGCAATTCTTTGTTATGCTTTTGACTTCCGAGTCTTTACTTATTTTGGTTTGCCTTACAGATTTTTGCCTTACTCTGAACGCAAAGGAGGCTGCTCGAGTTGCCAAGGCCAAGGCCTTAGGGGACCAGTTTTTTTTCGACCTGGTGACTGACGAGAATCTTGCTAAGTACGAGCTAGGTCCGCCTGTCAATCTTTCGACAGAGGAAGTGTCATCGCCTGTCCTTCGACTTGAACCCATGGATCCTAACCTGATTATGCCAGTCTTCTCAGATTCCGAGGGGTTGAGGAAGAGGAGAAAGCTAGTGAAGGGGGTGCGACCTCCTCCAAAGACAGCATCGGTACCTGGTTCAAAGGCTGCGTCTTTGGGAGGGAAACAAGAGGATCCTTCCCTGGTTCTACCCGTCCCCTCGCCTTTTTCTCCCACCGATCCTCCTAAGGGCGAGATTCCTCCTGGAGGGCCCTAAGCGGGATCGTCAGGGGCTTTTGTGATCTTGAATGTTCCTCCCCTTCTCATTCCTTCACGAGGCGACAAGGGGGGAAGCGCTCCTCTTGTACTCAAGCTGCGAGGTTGTGGTTTCCTTCGCAATCCTGAGGCAGCTGCAGCTGCTTTGTCTGACCTGATTCCCATATCGAAGCCCTGAGAGGCTATGCAGGTACCTTTCCAAAGGAAGGTTGAGCACACCTTCCAGACCCTAGTCGAGGTATTTCAAGATTTCGCTGATCCCTTTGGCTTTAAGGGTGTTTTCTACTATTTCTTGCACCGACTGATTCTCTTTCGTTTTTCAGTCTCTTGTTTACGTGAAGATGATGGGTCTCCATTACGAGCAAGAGCTTGTGAAGGTCAAGGAGCCCCTTGATGCTGTAATTGTGGCTAAGGAAGCAGCTGAAGATATGGTGAAGTTGCTGTCATCTAAGGCGGTTGAGATGAAAAGGCTCTTTGATGAGCTAGATGCTCGTTTTCAAGATTTCTCTAAATTAAAGATCTCCGAGCTGGCGGCCAAAGAAAAAAAACTGAAGAGGAGGGATTTTGAGCTGGCTGCCAAAGATACCGAGCTGAAGATGAGGGATTCTAAGCTGGCGGCTAAAGATACCGAGCTGAAGGCAAAGGGAGCTGACCTAGATGCTATAGAGGCCGAGCTGGCTTCTTTGAAATTAGGGTTTCAGAACTCCTGTGAGAGGAAGCCGTGGCCTTTGTGAATGGGTTTGTCAATTTTAGAGATCAGGCCGAGAAGGCTTAACCTAACATTGACTTTGATTGTTTCGGCCCACAGCTCGAAGGAGTGAAATCTGTCGGGCCGGCTAGTTCTGAGACGAGGGCCACTGTGACTGAGAAGGAGCCTGATGTTGAGAAAGCTGCCGAGAAAGCCGATGGTGTAGGATCTACTGTTTGAGTTGGCTCTGTCGTTATTGCCCTTTTTGTTATTGGTGTTGCCTTTTGAACAATGTATTCGAATTTTTGGATCTATTGTTGCTTTTCGTTTTCTTCTTCTTTTTTATGAACGAACTGCATCAAGTTTTGAACCAAGTTGTAGTAGTAATCCCCTTATTTAGCTGAACTAATTAATCCCTGTTTTTGAATAGGGTCGGTCTATAGTGACAAGCCAGGTAGCCGAGTTTTTGCCACTTGTCGTGTATCTGTACTGGGATCTTTCGGCGTTATTTTGGTCTTTTCTCACTCCTTTTCGTGCGCTGCAAGTTTGTCTTCTGCACCCACTTAAGGAAGTGTGCCGTTGGTGGGGTCAGTGGTTCCTCAATTATGGTGCCTGTAATTCCCCCATGTTGCCACGTGTCCCTCCTATTAAATGCGAAGGACGTGTACTAACTGCGCCTAGCGAAAATGATGGGGGCGTTTCTATCAGGCCTATATGTAGGCCCCACTTTCTGTAGGCGACTGGCTTTCCCTTGGAGTTATAGTTTCCCGTTTTTTCCTGTCGTTGTGGCTTTTCTTCTACTCCGTTGTTTTGAGGGAAAACACCTCTTTCTTTCCTCGAATATTCTTCACTGCTGTCGTGGCTAGGAATCCTTCCTCTCCTCGTAGTGGAGGTTAGTGTCATTGGTGAAGAAGAGGTTCATTCTATCGCTGTGTGCTTCGACTTTTCCCCTGGGGTGGTCGTTCGTCACTCCGGTTTGCGTCTGTTCCACTACTTGGTTCAGGACGGGGTTTTCTTTTTCGAGGCCCCTTTTCTGTTAGGGCTCCGACTTCCCCTTCGTCCGTTCGTACGTGAAGTCTTGCACTTCTTCGACTTCTGTCCAGCCATGCTTCTACCGTCTGCATGGGCGATTCTTTTGACTCTTATGGCAGGATGGGGGGGTTATTCCCTCAATCTAGGGCCACTGTGCCAGAATTTCTCCAGTTTTTTCGCCCCGAGCATGTATCTGAGTTCTACCAGTTCGTTCCACAAAAAAGAGGGGAAATTCCCATTCGGGACCTTCCTCCGAATCCTGAGGGGTTGAGGAGGAGGAGGTATTTCTTTGTTTCTGGGGTCGATTGGGAATTTGGGGCCCGATTTCCAATTTCTACGAGGGTTCCTACAGAGTGGGGACAACGTAGGAACATAGGTAAGTTTGTGCAGACGTTGGTTGGTTGGTTTTCCCATTTTGCATTTGGCGTTCACTGTGTTTGTTTGTGCTATTGTAGATGAGCTCCCGCCTTTGTCTGCTGGGGAGCTGGTTCGCGTTAACCAAGCCCGAGCCCTTCTTCCATTTTCTTTTCGTTAATTAGTGCATCCTGGGCCGACTTCGATTCCAGACGGCCGTGAGTCTCTGGTGCTCTGCTCTTATTTTTCTACTCTTAGCTCGTTCGGTAACTCGTCTTATCTTTGACTCTCTTGTGCAATCCCTTCGTATTTGGTCACTCAATGGGACAAGATTATGGAGCGCGTGGTTGAGAGGAGACAGACCAGAAGCTCGGAGCCTCCTGCGAAGAGGGCCAGGTTAAGGGAGAACAGCTTTGGTCGTGCCTCAGGCGCGAACCCTGATGAGGCTCCTTCACTTGCTGATAGGGTTTTTAATTCTGATGCCGGGGTATCTACTCCGCCGCCTACGACTGAAGCTGGGATGTCTATTCCTCCGCTTGCGCCTGGAGCAGGGATATCTACTCCTCCGCCTGTGTCTGGCGTTGGGGAAGCCACTGTTGGCACCGTCGTGGTTGACCTCGTGAGGGGAAATGTTCGTCGCAGCTCTTCGCCAGCTGGTGTGGCTGGTTCCAGCTTCCCCTGCTATGGTTTGTGATTTCAAGGGGAGCCTGCTCAGGAACGTGGGCCTGAGTAGTCGTGCGCTGATGGGGTTGATTCCACGGGCTGACCTGCGAAGTTCCGTCGAGCTTCCTTTCCAAGTTCGGACTCACGACGCACTTCATGCACTCCTCGAGGTACATCTAACTTTTCTTTTTGCCCAGGTTTTCCCAGCACGTCTGACCTTTTCTGTTTTTAGTCTACAACGTATGTCTAGGCACTTAGGAATGAGATTCACATCATGAGGGAAGATGCCCAGAGGAGGTTGTCCGAGCTTTTGGAGGTCTGCCAACGCAATTCTGAGCTTCTAAGCTAGGGCCTGGAGACCGAGAGGGAACTGGAGAGAGTTCTTGAGCAGCGGGCTCAGATCTTTAAACAACTGGTCGCCAGTACTTCTGCCGAGATATCTTTAAGGGGGGAGTTAACTCGTGCAAAGGAAGACCATGATGCCCAGTTCGAAGATTTGCTGAGCACCTCTCTTGCCCGGTCTTTGCTAGTGGACCAGCTGAAAGAGTCGTAGGCTGTTATTGCTGACCTGACCAATTCGTTAGCTGTTGAGCGCCGACTGGTGGAGGATCAGCGAAAAGCAATCAAGAAGACTAGGATGGAGGCGGCCCAGGCCTTTATAGACGGGTTCTTTAATATCGCCGATCAGGCGATTGAAACGTTCCCCGACCTAGATTTTGAGCATTTTCAGTCGAGGTTCGACATCCCTCCAGGTGGTGGTGCTTCTGATGGTGTTCCCCCTTCTGACTAGGCCTAAGGCCTTTCCTCCTTGGCCTTTTGTTTTGCTGTTGCTATTTTGTAATACTTGTAAACACTTCTTTTGATAATGGAGTTTTTCTTTCCTTATGACCACTTGTGTGTTCTTTTTCTTGCAATGAAGTTTCCCTTTCCCCGTGCGATGACGCGTTTCTTATTAGGTGGCCTTGTATCCCTTTACCCCTTACTCCAAGGAGGCTTTGGCCTGTTTGGAGTGGAGTCGTCTTTTGGGCTTCCATTATGGTTACGTGGGTGCGGTTATTGACGGTTTCTCACTTTTTTGTTCTTGTTGGTTACATTAAATGAAGCCTTGGGCGGTTCAACCACCATCCCGTATCCTGCGCCTGCATTCAATGCGATCCCACCTGTGAGATTCCAGCAGCCGCTAGATTGTCTTATTTATTTGCATGCGCCTTGGGTCTTAGCACCCCTATTACCTTTCCAAGTTTGAAGTTTGCCTGCGCCTCTAAGTTTTCTATCGATGGATTCCTCTCTGCTCTTTAAGCATCGCGTCCGCCAGTCTTTGAGTGGCGATTGGTGCTCTATCTTCCTTCTTCCTTCTTTGCTTACCACCGCAGACGTCGAAAGCGCGAAGAATCGATATGACCTACCTGAGGGTTTGGGGGTTAGGGCTCCCACCTCTGATGAGCCTTGTAGCATGCCTGCTACTGGGGAGGTCGCTTTTTTTGAAGGTGCCTTTGAGTGTAGTCTTTGACTTCCCCTTCATCGAGACATCATTCGTCTGCTTTTCCACCATGGTATGTGTCCTTCTCGCCTTTCCCCTTCGGGTTGGGCTGCTTTGATTGGTTTCTTCATTTTCTGGCGAATGCAAGGCTTCGATACCTTCTCAACTGTTTCTGAGTTCTTCTATTTCCTGGATCTTTCTTTCGATTGGCCTCCCTTCTTCAGTTCTTTGAGCTTCAAGTGGTATTTTCACCCACTTTTGGTTGCTGATATGCCCGCTTCCCCTGAGGGGTGGACCCAACGCTTTTTCTTCATTTTTGGGGATTCGTGGATACCCCTGCTGGTGAAGGTGGACGTCTCTGGGTCCCTCACTCCTGGACAAGCTTCCGCGAAAGAGGTGAATATTCCTATCCCCATCTCTTTCTTTTTAACTTTGTTGATAAGTTATGTTCTGTCCTTCTCTTGAGTTGACTTTGTCTGTGCAGGAATCCCTACGCTTACTCCGCTGGAGGCGTTCCATGTTAGAGTGGTTGAAAAGGCTTCCCCTGTTTCTTACTTTGTTCTCGACACTCCGCAGCACCTCGTTCGTTATGGGTTAGGCGGTGGCTCTTCTAGAGTGCAAGTGGCAACTTCCCTTTCTCCTGCTCAGAGTGCCGATGTTGAGTCCCTGGAGAAGAGATTGGCAGAGGTAGAGAAGAGGAGGGATGCTCTGATCGAGGAGAACGCTCGACTGAAGGAGGCGATTGCTAAGTTGGAGGAAGGTCGTAAGCTGAAGGGTGTTGTTTTGTGAAGGTAGAGGGTTTGTTTGTAACTTCTATGTCCCAGTTGTGATGGTGGAGTGTTTGTCTGTATCTTCTGTGTCCATGTCAGACGTTCTTTTGTGCTCTTATGACCTTTCAAATCTCAGGAATTCATTTTCTTTCTTTTTTCAGTACTGCGGCTACTTGGTGTGAAATCTTTTCTTCCGAATGGGATGTGCTTACTTGATGTAAAACCTTTTTATTCTGAGTGGGATGTGCCTTCTTGATGTAAAATGCTTTTCTTCCGAATGGGAGGCTCCGATATCACACTTAAAGACGCTCGTTGCCCCTCCCCCAGCCCCAAGCGAGGGCTAGACTAAGCTGGCCATTGGTTGGGGCTGAGCAGTCCGAACTTTGTGTGTTTGAATGAGCCTTGTCCTTATTGTTAGTTGGGTAAGTCCAAGGCACCAGTGTCGAGTTTGATTGCTGAGGCTTAAGGGCTCTTTATATTGAAGAGCTTGGACTGATAAGTCAGGTCCTGCAGTGAGATGACATCTTACTCAGGTTGTTCTTTTAGTTGGGTAGCCAAGTCTGTTGGGTAGCTCTTGGCCGGAGAGCCAGGTAGTTTCTAGCGTATGAGCTTTAAGGCTAAAAATTTGTAATGATCCCGAGCTTGCGATCTCTTTTAGCGTTTATGCTGTGAAGGGATTTGTGGATTCCGAGCTTACGAGCTCTTTTAGCACTTGGGCTGAAAAGTCTCGTTCATCGAGAGCTCACTAGCTCTTTTTTTTAGACTTAGTCTGAAAAGTCTTCATGATCCCGAGCTTGCGAGCTCTTTTCGCACTCTTAGGTTGAAAAGTCTGGATGCCGAGCCTACGGGCTCTCTTAGTATGAATAGCTTGGATGCAGAGCCTACGGGCTATCTTAGGCTGAAAAGCCTAGATACCGTGCCTACGGGCTCTCTTAGGCTGAAAAGCCTGGATGTCGAGCCTTCTATTCGGGTTCATCGATGACTTTTCCCCTCGTGAGGACTTCAAAAATTTTCATTGAATTTCCTTAATAGGTTTTTTCAATTGCTTTGCTTGTCATTATAATGGCTTCAAGGGGTGCTACTGATAGTAACGCTTCAGGTGATCTGCATTCCATGAGTGTTGCAGGTCTCTCCCCTCATCTGTTTGTAACTCATAGTTTTCAGGTCGGATAACCCTTTTTACAATGTAAGGCCCTTTCCAGTTGGGCTAAGGGCCCAAGCTTACCATGGGTCGGGTCTTTCTTCGCCGGGAGCAGCTTTTTCAACACCAAGTCGCCTTGTTGAAAACTTCTTCTTCGAACTCGCTTGTTATAAAACCTAGTCGTGTTCCTTTGGTAGGAGAAGATTTGCTGCAGCGCTTTGTCTCTTTTCTCATCGAGGAAGTCGAGGTTTACCAGTAGGGATCTTTCGTTCTGCTCGGGACTGAAGAGGTCGGCCCTGACAGAGGGCATGCCTACTTCGACCAGGGCCATCGCCTCTGTCCCGTATCCTAGGCTAAAAGGAGTTTCGCTAGTGGCGGTGCGCACTGTCGTCCGGTATGCCCATAGAACTGCCGGAAGGTGATCCACTCATTGGGACTTGGATGCCTCCAACCTGGTTTTGAGCACTAGCTTGATTGTACGGATTGTCACCTCGGCCTGTCCGTTAGATTGTGGATGAGCTAGAGCCGAGAAGTAGTTTTTGATCCCCAGCTCGGCACAGAAGCCAATGAAGGTTGGATTATCGAATTACTTTCCATTATCTGAAACTAGTGCCCTGGGGATACCATAACGGCAAATTATGGACTTCCAGACGAAGTTTTTTAACTTCTGCGTTGTGATCTTGGCCAGGGATTCAGCTTCGGCCCACTTCGTGAAATAGTCCACCACGACCACAACGAATTTGCATTGTCCTATCCCCACGGGGAGGGGCCTCAAGATGTCTAAACCCCATTGATGGAAAGGCCAAGGGCTGACCACTGGAGTTAGGAACTCGGGTGGGCAATGCGGCAGGTTGCCGTGCATCTGGTAGGCTTGGCATTTCTTCACTATCTTTTTGGCATCTTTGGACATGGTTGGTCAGAAGTAGCCTTGTCATAACGCCTTGCTTGCTAGGGTATTTGCGCCAATGTGGTTTCCTCACATGCCCTCATGGATCTCTCTCAGGATGTAATACGCTTCTTTTCCTGTCACACATTTTAGCAATGGAAAATAAAAACCTCTCTTATATAGATTACCTTGAACTATCGTAAATTTTGCCGCTCTGGCTTTCAGTTTCGACGCTCCTTTCAGGTCGCCTGGTAGCATTCCGTCTTGCAGGTAGGATATGATGGGGTCCATCCAGGATGTACCCCCTCGATGAGCATGGCTTGTTCCTCGTCTACTCGTCCCTCGTCGAGTCGCACGCTGGGTTCGGCGAGGACCTCAACGGGAACTCGTCCCGATAAGTTATGTTTGGCGGTGGTGGCCAGTTTGGCCAGGGCGTCGGCTCTGGCGTTAACGTCCCGGGGTATCTAGACCAGCTCGGCCAATATGAACCTCTTCAGCAGACCGCGCACTTTCATCATGTATAGTGCCATTTTCTCGTCTTTAGCGGCGTACTCTTCCTCGACTTGCCTGACTATTAGTTGTGAGTTGCTGTGGATCACTATTTGTTGTGCCTCCATTGATAGGGCCAGGTTTAGTCCAGCTATGAGAGCTTCGTACTCTGCTTCATTGTTAGATGCTTGAAAGTTGAATCTCAAGGCGTATTCTAGGTCATACCCTTCTGGCGAAGTTAGGATGAGGCATGCGCCGCTCCCCTACGCGTTTGACGCTCCATCTACATATAGCTTCCAGGTCGGTACGTCGGAGTTGCGGTCCTGGCCCTCTCTGTTCTCTTCTGGTGGTAAGGTGAACTCTGCGAGGAAATCTGCTAGGATTTGGCCCTTTATCGCGGCTCTGGGTTTGAACTTGATATCGAACTCACTGAGCTTCATTGCCCACTTTACTAGTCTTCCAGAGGCCTCTGGCTTATGTAGGACTTGCCTCATCGGATGATCTGTCGGAACTTCAATTCTGTGAGCTTGAAAGTATGGTCTCAGCCGTCGAGCCACCACCAGGAGGGCTAAGACGAACTTCTCCATTTTAGGATACCTCTCCTCAGCTCCATGGAGGGCCTTGCTGCAGAAGTAAACTGATTGTTGTATCCGATCCTAGTCTCTTACTAATGCCGCGCTGACTGCAAAGTCGGATACGGCCCGATAGAGGGTGAGGACTTCTCCTTCCCGGGGGCTCGCCAACACCGGTGTCGAGGCCAAATAGTCCTTGAGGGCCTGAAAAGCTTCCTCGTATCTCTCGTCCCATCGGAAGGCCGCCCTCAGAATCCTGAATAAAGGTTGGCACTTGTCGCTGGAGCACGATACGAACCTGTTGAGTGCCGCTATTCTCCCGGTCAGGCGCTGCGTCTCCCGCGTGTTGGTGGGTGCTTTCATCTCGAGGATGGCCGTCACTTTTTCCAGATTTTCCTCAATGCGTCGGCTATTACTACGAAATCCAGGAATTTTCCCGCAGAAACCCCGAAGGCGCACTTTGCGGGGTTCAACTTCATTCGATACTGATGCATGATCTCAAATGCCTCTTCGAGGTGTTGGATATGCATTTCGGCTTTGAGCAATTTCACGAGCATATCTTCAATGTAAACCTCCATTGTAGAGCCTAATTTCTCTTGGAGCATTCGGTTGACCAATCTCTGGTAAGTGGCTCCAGCGTTTTTCAGTCCGAATGGCATTACTTGATAGCAAAAGGTCCCCTGCTCGGTGACAAATGAGGTTTTTTCTTGGTCGTTCGGGTCCATTTTGATCTGGTTGTATCCCAACAAAGCATCCATGAAGCTGAGGAGCTTATGTCCGGCTGTAGCGTCGACTATTAAGTCAATTCGGGGTAGTGGGAAGCTGTCCTTAGGGCATGCTCAATTCAGATCGGTGAAATCGATGCAAAGATGCCATTTCCCATTCACTTTTTTTTACGAGCACGACGTTGGCCAGCCAAGTCGGGTAGTCGAATTCCCTGACAGCCTTGGCTCGTAGCAGCTTTGCCACTTCTTCGTTGATCGTCTTCTGACAGTCTGAGGCAAAACTTCTCCTCTTCTGCCTCACAGGCTTTCATTTTGGGTCGACGTTGAGGCGGTGTAGGATTACTGCGGGGTCTATTCCCTCCATATCTTCCTGCCTCCAAGTGAACGCATCAACATTATTTTTCAGGAACGAGATGAGTTTTTCCTTGATCGAGGGGAGTAGCATAGAGCCCACAAAGACGATGTGATCTGGGTTCTCATCTAGTCGTACGGGCTCTAACTGCTCTATCGGAGTGGGTCTTGTCTCCAACTCGTCCCTCATATCTAGGTCTTCTAGCTGGACTAACTCGACCTCCTTTTGCCTCATCGAGGCCACATAACATTCCCTCGCGAGGCGTTGGTCTCCCCTGACCAATTCGACTCCGTTTTCAGTGGAAAACTTCACTACCAGATGACATGCAGATGGTACTGCCTTGATTGAGTTGAGGGACAGCCTTCCCAGCAAGACATTGTAAGCATAGGGCGCGTCCACCACCAAGAAACGGGCAGTGGTCGTAGCCTGTCGAGGTTGATCTCCCACTGTAAGGACGAGTTGAATATAGCCGATTGGTAGGACTCTCTCGCTTGAAAAACCTATGAGGTGGGACCTCACGGGTTCGAGCGTGGACTTATCTATGCCAAGCTTCTCGAAAGCCGACAGGAATATTATGTCTGTCGAGCTCCCGTTGTTGACGAGTACCCGGTGTACAGTTTTGTTTGCGACAATCGCCTTTATGACCAGGGGGTCGTCGTGTGGATGGTGGCACCCTTCGAAATACGCGTCAAAAAAGGTGATTTCTACATCTCGACGGGGGGCCTTCGCTATGGCCTAGACGTATAGGAGATCCCTAGATCGAGCCCTTCTAGCGTGCGCCTTCCGCGCTGAGCTGGTTTCACCACCCCCGGCGAAACCCCCCGAGATGACCCGAATTTCGCTGATGGCTTGTTGGTGTTGCTGAGGTGCCGCTAAGGCAGCTCGGGCTTCTCGCCCTTGGTTGTCTTGGGCTCGTCCCTCTCTTGCCACGTACTGGCGCAGGTGGCCCTTCTGAATCATGTATTCTATCTCCTTTTTGAGCTGGATACAATCGTTAGTTTCATGACCTGTATCTTTGTGAAATTTACAACACTTGGCGGGGTCTCACCTGCTAGGGTCGGACTTCATCCAAGGCGGCCACCAAACAAATCTCTCGTTCTGGACTTCGTGGAGAACTTGAGCAATAGAGGTAACGAGGGGGGCGAACTGGTGCGAACCTCGACTGTAAGTCCTGAGGGGGTGGCCCTAGGCGGTCCCGAACATTGCCTCTCTTCTTTGGGGAGGGCTCTCTCCTTCTTCTAGGCGAATGATCCCGTTTCGGGGATCGATCGAGCTTCCCTTCCTTCCTGGGACTTCGGTCCCTTCTTTTCCTGTCTGCTTCGATCGGCGTTGAACTTCCTTTCAAGCGGAGGGCCTCTTCTCTGTTGATATATTTCTCGGCTTTAGCAAAGACCTCCGCCATGGTGGCTTGAGGGTTCTTGGCTATCAAAAATAGGAGATCCTTACCAAGCCCAGACATGAAAGTGGTCAATGCAAACTTGTCATCCACGCTTTCTACCTTTAAGCACTCTTGGTTGAAGCCCTGCACGTAGCTCCGGAGGGATTCGGTAGTCCCTTGTTTGACGCTCAACAGGTGGTAGGATGGCTTCCTGTATGTCCTCGCTCCAATAAAATGTGATACAAATTGGATGGACAACTCCCTGAAGGAGGAGATCGATGCGGGTTGTAAACGGTTGAACCAGGCTATTGCCAACCCCTTGAGGGTGATGGCGAATGCCCGACAGAGTATTGAGTTAGGGTAACTTTGAAGTTCCATTTGGTTCTTGTAAGAGTTTAGGTGGTCGACCGGGTCTTTAGTTCCGTCGAACGCCTCCACCGACGGCACCCAGAACTTCTGGGGAAGGGAGAAATGGAGGACCTCAAGAGTGAATAATGATTCGGTTTGCTGGACTAGGGCGTCCATAACGTCGGGGCCCTTCCCTTTGACTACCTCTTTCATGCTTCCCAGCTCCCGTTGGAGCTCGTGAAGTTTCTGCTCCAGATGGTTATCCATGGTGTCCAGCGGGTGGTAGGATATATCTTCTTGTAGGCGAGCCTGGCCCTGCTGTGGGCCTTATCTTCATCGCGCTATTCGGGGCGTCTCCTCCGGTGGTTCTCTACTGAATGACTGTGCTCATGGAGTTCGGTGACTCCGTTAGCCGGGGCTTAGTGCTCCTAAGAAGGGGCGTGGGGTTCTTGGCGTGCTGGCGGGAGCTGAGGGAGTTGGTGTGCTTGTATCCATTTCATTAACTCCTGGTTCTGTTTCATTAGCTGGACCGTGGTTCGGCGATAAGCTTCTAGCTCGTTGGGAGGAGGAAGGTTCGCTGGCGGGGGGTGATCCTCTACGTCTCCTTCTGGGACCGAGAAGTTTTCTAGTAAATTCTGGTGGGCTTGGGGATTGGCAGGAGCTTTACTCATATTCCGAGTTGAAATCATCAAACAAATAAAAACTCGAAACGATGAAAATCGTTTCCCACAGACAGCGCCAATTGATGATGTCTCGGATTTAACGGCCCAAGTACAGTGGTCAATGAGGTGATTAATGGGTTTGATAGGGTGTTGGGAGTGAACAGCCGAACTTAAATTTACATAAGACGTAGGAGTTAAGTGGTTCGCTCCAGCCGATGGGCTGAAGTTACATCCACTGTAATGGAGTCTCTCACTCCTTTGAGGTGTATATTGATTTCTGGTGGTTACCGAAAAAAGGGGGAAAATGCCCCGAAGGATTACAATGAGTTGGATGATCGGTTTGCTCGTCAAGCTATCAAAGTATATTCCGTTAGATCCAGTGCCCTTTTCAGTAAGACAATACTGTTCTATTTATACGAATCCTTGCTCTAGGGTTTCCATCGACTCTTCCTCACCGTTTCTTGATTCGGTGGGGACCTTTTGTCCTCATCCTGCAAGGAAACTCTGCTAGCCGGCGCCACTGCGGCCACTGTTCCTGGGGCGGTCCACACCACCACTCCCAGCAGGCGGGTCTGTCTGTCCTTGGTTATAGAGGTGGTCCCCCTGTCCTTTGGGACGCGTGGCCTGGAGGGATGCGTCCGAATGTTAGGGTTTGACTTCCCTTCCTATGGCTATCCTTTGGCTTGGGTTGGGCCGTTGGTTCTTCAGGGCTCTCCCCGTTCGTTGGACGAGGATGCTTCTCTTGGGCCAATCAGTAGGAAATCTAAGCGTCCTGGACTTTTTGGGCTTCTCTTCTCAGGGCGGCTCATATCTAAAAATTCTATCCCAATCAGCGTAGAAAACATAAGTTAAAATAAAGTCAACCTAAATCATTTGGATATCGATATAAAAGTCCCAATAAGAAGTTCAAAATGATTCTACACAAAGGAGCCCTTGAATGTTGTAACAGTGCTGTTTGAAAGCCTTGGATGGAAGAGATTCACCCATTCCCAGTAGATGTTCCAAAGGTTTCGGTCATCTGAATATCAAGCAAATTTTCCTATTTATTGACAACTGCATTTTTGCTTTAGGTGCTTCTAGCTGAGTAGTAGGTAGAATTTGGTTTTCATAGTGGATGTTGGTGATTGGCTAGAATATCCACTGCGTATTGTACATTTATGGGTAGAAAGATACTAGGAAGGGTGTTCTATGTTTCCTTGTAACCTGATGCAGATCATATCACAACACTGTACTTAGATCGCTAGGATTTAGAAAGGAGTGGTTCGGGTCAATCAAATTGGTTACTTTTTCGGAGCCACTTCCACGTACACAAGTTTGAAGTCATCCGTGTCCAATAAAAAAGGAATAGGGGAAGTGAACTCATGGCACCCCTTAAAGAGGATGCTATGACTCAGGGTAAATTTTGGGCAAATTCTTTCGTTTAAGTATGGAAAACACGTTTTTGTCATTTTTGATAACCTTTTGTAGTTGAATAACTTTATCGTTTGAAATCCAAATAGATTTCATCAGTTCTACCATAATTCGGGTGCTTAGTAGATTTTAGTCATCGAATTAGCTTTGAACTTTCCTCTTTTGACAAAATCTATAATAATGGCTCAAATTGTGTGAATATGATAAGTATGCCACATTCTCAAATTGTGTGACTATGATAAGTATGCCACATTTTTACATTTTCTATTTGGTTTTAGGGTTTCTAGTATTATTTAAACTCTTGTAGGCCTTACGGCTCAACAGTTTTTTGGTGAACTAATAATATTGATAGAGTTTTATCCTTTTTTCAATTCTTTTGGCATTCTTAGCCATTAACATATCAATTCAAGCAGTTAGGACTAGTCATAAATCAACATGCTTAAAGTAGGATTTTAAACCGGTATTTATGTAAAAATCAATGTTTTGGTTTAATTCTATTTCTCAACCCCATTCTTAATCATTACATTCGTATTTTTACACGCTTACCTGCTTGGTCCCTTTGGATTCTGAGTTGTGGTAATAGGATTGTGTTATAGTTAATAGGTTATAAAAGATGTTTATTGTGTTAGGATAGTGTGTTGGAGAATACACCGTGAGTAAATTTTAATGTTAGTGAGGCGTTAAGGTTTTAGTTATTGGTTGTTTTCAATTATTATCCAGTGCTTATTTAGTAGTTGAGACAAATTAACCCTGGTCTTCCCTTCCTTTTGATGTACAACATTTGTTGTTCTTTTTTATTGAATGGGCTGTTTTTGGTGTGGAACTCCATGACATGTGCTTGATGTTTGTTGCTTGACGTTGGGATGTGTTGCTGGTGCTGTTTTTTGTCTTTTGAGCTGGTTGCTGGTGCTTGATGTATTGGGCTGTGTTGGGGGTTGTCTGTTGGACGTTTGTTGCTGTGTTGGGCTGGTTGTTGGTGCTGTTTTTTGTCTTTTGTGCTGGCTGCTGATGCTTGATAAGGTAGCATTGTCCAAAGCCAGCTTATTCCACAATCTGGCATAACAGATGTTGTTCCTGTGGAGCTGGACTGTTTTTGTTTTGCTCTGGGATGTGTTTGCTTGTTATGTGGCTGTCCGTTTGATGTCTGCTACTGCTATGTTGAGATGGGCTGCTCTGCTTTGCTCTGATTTCTTGCTACTGCAAATGGTTTGCTATGGATTCACAAGATCCCTTGCCGTAATTGGTCTGCCTCCTTGCATATCAGTGGTGTTTAGGGGCAGAATTGGTTTCATGCTCTGTTTTCTTTTTGTCTTCCAACGTATTCTTGTCAACAATTCTGTGGTAAATGCTCTTACTCAGGACAACTCTTACAGACTTGTGTTTTGAGCCCTGGATTTTGGGTTTTCTTGTTTTGTCTTTGGGTCCTAAGTGACTTCATTGTACATTTTGCGGCTGATTACCCTTTTATATCCGTTTTATCTTAATACATTTTACCTTCCGAAAAATAAATAAATTATTTTGAGATCATGCCTCTCATGTCAAACTTATTCTGCGATGTGAGTTCAGGGTTACTAGACTGGGGTCAATACTGATTGATCATGATTTTTATTCCACTTTTTTTTTCATCTTCATTTAAAACTATTGAAGAGATGATCTATTATTGTTCATTTATCAATGGTTGCTTGCTAATAGCTTGTTATGATTTTGCGTTTGCTAGTTATTTCTCTCTTTCGTTGATGTGTATTCGTTGCAACTATTTTTCCATGTGTTACTTAATTCCATTGCTGCTTTCTATTGAACTTTTCTCTTCTTTTTGATAGCAACGATGTTACCTTGTGTCCATATAGGTGTGCCAAGTTTTATGCAGACTTTCAACTACCTAACGTTGCCCTAATTTATTTTGCATGACTTTGTAACAATGTGCTTATTCTTTTGCTCTTGAATCAAAACCAATCCATTTTTTCTTTCTAAGTGAGCGGGCATTCCACATCTTCACAATACGAGACTCTCGACCAAGTGACTCCTTTAGTCTTTTACGATTACAAGGTCTAGGATTTTGAGGATAGTTCAATTTACTACAGCTCTTAGATAAAGTTGTGCCAAGCAATGAATAAGGGGATTACTTTCATTTGCAAATATTACAGTGATTGCACCCTCTATCTCAAATTGATGAAGGTCACACAATACTTTCATGCGTGAATTTTTATGTACAATGACACACTTATCTTAACCTCTTTACATCTCATTAGAAAAAGTCCTAAGTTTTACTTACAGACTTCAAAAAGCTTGTTTTAGTCGAATCTACTAAATGGATTGCACTGCAGGAAGGATATTGGCTAGGAGAATTTTTGTAATATGACGGTACGCCTCTTGTGTCAAATGGATTCCATCCCAACTTATGTATTGACTTGGGTTAGGGCAAGCAGGCACACCATAAGACCCACATCTCCTGTTCTCATCATAGTTATATAGCCCTCCAATTCCACAGCATGATTTTAACAACACTTTATGGTCGAACCCTACACAAACAAGCATTATAAGGCATTTTAACTGTTAAAATCATTCAAGATCATATATCAAGTTGTAAAAGCGTGGGGATTTCCCCTTTTTGGGTGAACTACTCACCGAAATCAGCTGCATGCCAAAGAATTGTTTGGTGAGCTGCATAGTAGTCGGCATACATTATATTTGCACAAGGAAATTCAAGCCTGATCAACGCTAAAGACTCCTGAAGATAGTTGTTCTGAACCAATGCTAGCTCATTTAATTCTTTTGAGCATCCGATGTTGTCATATGTTGTTGCATCACCACCAGAGACGGTTGTTAGGAAGCCTGGTAAGCATCCTATTGGAAGATTTCCGGGAACTATGATATTTACAGCACCAAGGTGTATGACTTCCTGCACAATATGCTAATAACATCAATGTGAATTATGGTATATAAACCCTGCATTACATGAATTGCAAAAAATTTCTCGAATTTCTAAATGCATTGTATTGCCTAATAATTGCTAGAGGTGAAGGTTGAAAAGAATTAAACTGAGATAATATTCATTTAGAAACTTACTCTAACAGCATTAGTAATGGCCTCTATCATATATGGCAGATAAGTGTAAATCTCTTGAATGGATTTGCCCTGCATGAAAGGATAGTTAATATCATTGCCTCCGATCTCGCCCACGAAGACAAGAGCCTTGCTGAGCAGTTCCTCACATTCTGAAGTAACGTATGACAAATAAAAAAGTCAGGCAATTTCAGTTCATGGTATCAAAAGGAACTTTTCGATGTTCGATGCCATATCCAAAGTCAGGTTCCAATTAGGTTTAACTACGACTCCAACAGGCCAAATCACCGCTCAATTTTTTCGGAACGGTCTCCAGTTTTTGAACCTTATTTTAGTCATAGCTTCATTGAGTTGTAGCTTGTCCCACTTTTCTTTTTTTTCGATATGATAGGGAATCAGTATTGTGCACTTTTCCATAGAGTTATATTAACTATGTTGGGTAGCTGCTGACAAGGTAGATATAATGATAAAACTAGTATAATTGATAAAAAAAACCATTATTTTTAAATTTTTTTCCCACAATATCACCCTTTTTCAACTTATTTTTGAAACTACCGTAGTTTTTATGGAACTTTTTTTTCAATGTAAAAACATGATTAAAAAAAAATATTTTTTTTATCAAAAGCGTGTTTTGCAGCATTTACATTGAAAAGCGTAGATGCAGCTCTGGTTTCACAAAAAACTAGTATAGTTTAGATATAAGTCACGGTATTTGAGGAATGAAGTTTTAAAACAACTATAGAATAGGAACAAACTAGACAAACCTGCTGGTGTGTGGCAGATGGTGTTGAGGTGGGATTTAAACCAGTTAAGCTGATCACCTAAGGAAATATTAGTCGTTGGATTATAAACTCCCATTGTGGTCAAGAAAGTATAGTCCAATATTGTACTTCCGGCTACTGCAAAGTTGGCTCCATGATCGAATGTGGCGTTGCTTTCGAGATAAGGATTGAGCAGTGGGAGAGAAAGAGCTATGGCTGTCAATCATCCGCCACATACATAAGTTTAGCCATGTTTATTGTTCTGCAAAAACACATACAAACTCACACACACCCATAAACATTCAACCGCGCACACATGCACATACTTACCCGGTTTGGAGTGTTGATTGGCGTGAACTAGGAATAGATCTAACATTTGATGTCAGTTGTATTTTTCTGGGGCAATATTTGACTCTGTATTTCGATTGGAAACCTCACTTATTAGTAGTAACGGTGAAGCTTTTGTTTTACAACATGTTTACACACACTTAAATTTTTTATTTTTTTTCACACACTTGAATTTGAATAATCTGAATTTGAGCAAAATCAATAGCGTGACAATAATTGTATAACCGAAATTCCACTGCAACATTTATCTTAATGTTCGACCTTACATTCTTATAGATAATGTTGTTGAATCCTCGCTGCCTATTTGAACCCAAATTCTGAAATTTTTGGACCAAGAAATACACAGATTATTTTTGTTTTTCTTAAAAAAGTGGTGCAAAAGGAATTTTAAAGCCTACCACATAAAATACCGGACGGCAAATTAAAAAGGCTTTTTGCTGTTTAAAGGCTTAGAAAGACAAAGTCAATTGTCAAGTCTCCAGCCAAAGAAGAAAAGGTTTAGAAGAAATACAAGAATAAGCCCGCTTGCACACGTTGGATCGTAGTTTTGAATGATCTAGGGTGTCGTTATGTTATTTACTGTGGTTACTTTCGTCCAATGTCACGAATGGTTGATATGTGAGTGCTAAAAATATTAATCCTAGTTAAACTGTAAGTATAGTCTAAAAATTTACTGTGGTGAAAATATAGATATAGTTGAAATATATTTTGTAGCTAAAAAATTTATTATCATTAAATAAATAAACTACAAGATTAACCATTAGATCAGAACTCTAAATGGTTTATGCTGTGCACTATGAGCTCGTTTAATAGACGTATTATGAGGGGATTAAATATTGGATTGTACTATTTTTTATTTAATCAGGTCTAATATTTTGTTTGATAAACAAATTTAACACCGTATTCATTTCAAAAGCGAATATTAGTTGTATACTTATCGTATATTTTTAATTCGATAGGCCTGTATTATGGAGGTATTTTAATACTACAAAGAGAGAGGTGGTATTATAATTTAATTCAAACGTATTATTCTACACATTTACTATTTTAATCCCGCAACTGATAAAATCAAGTTGTCATCAATGTAACAAACACTGATTGAGGGTATTTTTGTTAATTTAATATAAATACAATTAAATAATTTTCTAATCAAACAATTAATTGGATTAAATAACTACGATCTATATAAAAATAGATAAAATTATGTATTATCCTAATATCTTATCTAATCATGTCTTTTGTCCATCTATATTCTATAAAACTAAATTATTTTATCAAATTCATCAATTTTTAATACGATAACCAAGCGAAATCTATATGTTTTAGAATTATCGTATCTTATTATATATAGTCCTTTGTCTAATACATTCGCAAATTGCCGATTGCGATGCTGCATGGTGGTTGAAGATGTTGACCCAAGGATTTGGTGGTTGGTCTACCACACAAACTGACAAGCCATGTATTTGGTGGTTGGTCTACGATACAAACTGACAAGCCATGTATTTGGTGGTTGTATTGTTATACTTGGAAGCAATTATATACAAAAATATGATAAGATGACAAATGGAACAAAAAAATTGGTAAAAAAAGAAAAAAAATATTTTGGGACATTATTTTTATTTTTATTTGGTTAGTAATTCTTTAATGACTTTCGTCCAACATACACTACGTTTTTAATATGGTGGCTTATTATTTTACATAGATTCGTCCTTAGCCATTCCATTAGAACATATTATATTGAGTAACGTTACACTGACTAAATTTTGAGATTAAATTTGGAGTTCAAATGATATGAGAACATATTATTTGAAGTTTTTATTGGGACCCAAATGACATGACACTAAATAAAGAAGCCCAACTCAACTGTCATGTCATTTGGACTCTAAATTTGGTCTTAAAATTTGGTTAGTGTAGCATTATTCTATTACATTTTCTGTCCATCCTACACATTCTAAAGTCGAAGAAAGGTATACAGAAGGATTTATTTTTTGTGAATAACCTAATTTTGGCGTGAATAATTTGTATTTAACCGGACAAGGGAAAAAAAATTAAAGTGTCCATAAATTAATCTAAATATTCTTGACAGTGAAACAAAAAAAAAAAGAAAAAAAAGGCTTAACGAGCTAATACAAAGAATTAGTTAACACTACTGTCAGATATAGCCGTAAGCCAGCTTATGGATGAAGTCTATGAAGGGATAAATAGGAGTAACATAATAATGTGTAAGCTGGCTTACCGACGAAGTCTATGATGAGAAGGCCATTAGACCAGCGACCGGTGGGCCTGCCGAGAAAGCTTTCGCCGTAGGGCAGATGGGCGGCAGCTACTGTTTTGCCGGTGTCGCTTTGGCGAATAAGGTTCCCTGTATCCGCCAATGAATCTCCCAACTGGTATATATATTCAAAGGGTTGTATGGTTTCATGGGCTTCACATGGAAGGAGGAGAGAGAAAAGTATGAGTCCAATGCAGAAAATTGTAGAAGCCATGTTTTGCAGTGCTATCCTCTCTGCTTCCCACTATTATAACATCATTTTATCGTTCAAATAATTAGCCTCGACACTCTCTCTCAGGTTAATAACAAAAAGAAGTACCACCTAACACTCTCCGCCAAAGTGGATATGACGAAGGATTGAAAGCAGCTTTTTTATTTTTATGAAATTTTAATGTACATAAGTAAAACTTTATTAGAATGAAGAATAACTTATTAGAATGTTTAAATAACACGAATGTTATTGAGAGCTAATTTAAGAATTTAATATATTATGACCATTAAATTGATAATTAAGCGTATTAAATATTGGGACCTACTGACGATCCAATAACTATAATTGATGATGTATAAAAGTGGATTTATGCACCACCTAACGAACTATTAATATAGGTAACAAATGTAGTAAATATAAGATGAGATAAACAAATAGATGTATAGTGGTTCGGTTAGGGGAAGACGGCAACGGTGACTGGTGATTTTTATTGATGAAGTAGTTGGTGACGGGGGCGTCCCAAGGTCAAGTGGGGTTCTAAGCAAAAATTTTATATAAGGCCCTATGAATATTTTGTTTAATTTTATTTTTTATTTTTTGAAATGACAAATGTTGATAAAGTTTTGACAATGAATATTTCTCAATAGATAGTACAGTTAATTTATTTAATGATAAAATATGTGAGTAAAAAATAATTTTAATATAACAAATAATTATTATTTATCCATGAATTATGTGCACGTATAAAATACAAACTCACCCAAAAGAGCTAGAAATACTTAAATAAAAGTTCATAAAGAGTGAATAATTTTGGACCTAACAAAATTAGATATTAAATTGAACTATTAAAATTTGGGCCTAAAAATTTGAATTATATCTAAGATACAATTATAACTTAAAAAAATAAGCCTATTCTACTAAATGGATAAATTTTATGGAGGCTCTCTAAAATTTGGGCTTAGTTAAGTAGAGAGTAATTTTTGGTTTAGTAAAATTAAATATTGATTTGAAAAATTAAAATTTGAGCCTTAAAAATTTAGATCATATCTAAAAAAAATAGGCCTATTATACTCAAAAAGTAATTTTTTGGGGGGGCCCTCTAAAACTTGGGGTCCTACGCAAGCAACTACGACTGACCTGGTAGGTGAGAGAAAGAAAGGATATGCTTTTGATAGCTATGAGAGATATAGTTGTGTGTGAGATGTAAAGACGTGTCCCTCCTGTTAAGAATTTTGTGAATTGAAAGTAAGAATTGGGAGAATAGTCTAATTATTGAACGACGACTTATTGGCTTATAAACAGCCTTACAAACAAAACTGAAAAGCAGCCCACATTTAATAAAACTACAAACGTGGTCAAAGTCTAGAGAATAGACCAATCTCAAACAGAAAATCCCTTACTAATAGGGAATACAAACAAATCAGTAACAAACAACTCTAACTTCCTCCCTTAAACTAAATGCTTCCACTAATGAGTTTACTTCTGGATCCAAACAAACACCAAACAGATTACGCATCTTCAATAACGTATCAAGTCTTAAATGTTTAGTCATAATATCTACAACTTGCTTTTGTGTATGACAATGAACCATCTTCACAATTCCATCTTTTGTAAGGTCACGAAGAAAATAAAAACCAACATCAATGTGTTTGTAATGACCATGCATCAGGGACGGCCCAAGGTCAAGCGGGGCCCTAGGCAAAACTTTCATATGAGATCCTATTGATATTTTGTCTATTGCTATCGTTTATTTTAAATTATTTTAATTTTTTTATGTTTTAAAAATTATTTTTTATTTTTTTAAAAAAATTAAAATATTGATCAAGTTTTATACTCAAGTTTTGACAATAATTTTTTTAATAGAAAATATTGTTAATTCATTCACTCTTAATTGATTGTAAATAAAATTTCATCAATATAAGTTTTCAACAAGTAATTTAATAATAGAATATATGAGCAAAAAATAATTTTAAGATAACAAAGAATCATTCTTTACCCATGAGTAATGTGCACGCATGAAGTACAAAACTTTAATAATATAGACAATTTAAGTATAAATTATTTGGACTGAAAATTTATATTAAGATAAAAAAAGAATCAATTTTATGGATTTTCACCACAAGAAATAATGAATATAAATTTTCTATGTGAGTGAGTGAAATACAATTATAAACACACCCAAAATATTTAGAAAAATTTAAATTAAAGCTAACACGAAGGAGTAATTTTGGACCCCAAAAAAATTAGATATTGATTTAAACTATTAAAATTTGAGCCCTAAACAACTCCCATGTATCATTCTTCTCTATGGCTTCTATCTCTGCATCCATTGCTTTTCTCCATTTTTCCCTCTTCACAGCATCGCGAAATGAGACTGGATCACTGCCTGCAAATAGAGCTTGGTATGCAGTGTCTTCTTCCTCAGAGAGACCTTCTCCACTTTCATAATCTCTCATCCAAGTTAGTGACCTTCTGATTCTTCCATCGCTTGTATTAACCAAATTTTCTTCATTTGACTCATCTGAATCATTACCCTTCATATTTTCTGTTGTATCATGACTAGCTTTAGTGTTTCCTCCATTAGTATCAACTGGAATTGCTTTATTTTCACTTTTTCCCCAATCCAGATCAACTAAAATGGTTTCTTCATGACTCTTGTCCCAATCCCAACTGTTCTCTTCTTCACACTGCACATCTCTACTTATTATTATCTTCTGAGAGACTAGATCATACAATCGATATGCCTTCGATTCCTCACTATCTCCAAGTGGGACAAATTTCACACTCTTGTCTTCAAGCTTAGTCCTCTTACTAACAGGAATATGAACATATGAAATGCAATTAACTGATGGTTTATATCCGCTCCAAGCTTCTTCCGGAGTCTTGTTTTTTCTACCAGAGTTGGACTTCTGTTCATGACATAGACATTCCAATTGACTGCTTTGAACCATATTTATGGTAGTTTGGTTCTTTCTCTCTGCTACACCATTCTATTGTGGAGTATATGCAGCTGTCAGTTGTCTCCATATACCATTCTCCTTGCAAAAATCTCTAAACTCATGTGATGTGAATTCTCCTCCATGGTCAGTGCGTCGGCATCTTATAGATGAACCAGTTTCTTTTTCAACATGATTATAACTCTTGAAAGTAATGAAAACATTTGACTTTTCCACCAAGAAATAAACCCAAGTTTTGTCGCTAAAATCATCAATGAAAGTGATCAGGTACCTTTTCTTGCTGTTTGAAATGGGGTTGATTGGTCCACAAATATCGACATACACCACTTGAAGAGTTTGAGAAGCCCTCCATGTGCTCTCTTTTGGAAATGGATCTCTTCATTGTTTGCCCACCAAACAGTCTTCACACACCTTCGTAGAAGCTCGAAATTGTGGTAGTCTATTCACCACTCTTTTCTGCTGAAGAGTTTTTAAGCCATTGAAGCTTAAATGTCAATATCTCAAGTTCCAAAACCGAGCTTGATCTGCTATAAGAGAAGAAAAATGTTCTCTTAGTGGTTTTTGAGTAGACAGGATGAACATTTTGTTTGAGGACATTGCAGTCACCAAGATTAATCCTTTCTTTGGATGATAAATCTTACCTTTCCCATGTTGTATGAAGATTGCAAGCCCCTTCTCTTATAGTTGTCCCACACTTCGCAAATTATTCTTCAATCTAGGGACATAAAACACCTCAATGATGACCTACACAATTCCATTCAGCAGCATTCATATATTTCTTTTTCCTATCACAACCATGCTTGATTTGTCTCCCAACTTTACAAAAGTACTGAAACTTTCATCAAGCTTGTCGAAAAGCTCCTTCTTGCCATAGGTATGATTGCTGCAACCTGAATCAAGGAACCATAACTCCTCTTTATTGGCTTCCTTCACATCTACATATGCCATTAATAGCATTTCTTCACTAGCTTCTATATAGTGTGCCTTTGTCTTTGTCTCCTTGCTTTGACAGTCATATTGAAAATGTCCAAGCTTATGGCAATTGTAACACTCAATGGTAGACTTGTCAAAGCTTTGTCTACCTCTACCTCTTCCTTTTCCTCTTCCTCTGCATCCATCACGACCTCGTCCTCTTCCTCTTGACTGATCTTCATAAGTAACCTTCAATGCTTGTTTTTCTACAATATGGCCATTCATGCATTGTTCATGCACTAGAAGACTGCTTTGTAGTTCATCAATAGTTAAGGTGTCTAGATCATTAGACTCCTCAATAGAGCACACAACGTAGTCGAATTTAGGAGTCATAGATCTTAGAATCTTTTCAATGACCATAACAACCTCCGTGTTATCACCATGAGCCCTCACCTTGTTGGCTATAGTAAGGGTTCTAGCAAAGTACTCATTCACAGATTCTCCTACTTTCATGTTGAGCACCTCAAATTCCTTGCGAAGAGCTTGCCATTGTGCATGTTGCACCCGAGCCGTCCCCTGGTACTTCTGCTTCAAGGAGTCATAAATGCTCTTTGTTGTATCCTTGTTCAGAATGGTCTCTAGGAATGACAGATCAATGGCTTGGAAGAGATAATTCTTAGCCTTCAAATCCTTCAATTGTGCGTCTTCAATCGCTTTCTTTTCTGCTCCAGTGAGTTCTGCCCCTGCTTCTACTGTAGGGATTCCTTGTTCTATCAGGCTCCAATACTCCTTCGAGTGTAGAAAATTCTCCATAAGCAAACACTAGTGATCATAGTGTTCATTAAGGTTTGGAATTGCTAGTTGCACGAAGCTACTTTCAGTTGGCATCCTTCCTATGACACGCTTAGAAGACTGCTGCTACCCAGTTATGTTGCTCTGATAACAGATGTTAAGAACTCTTGTATTGAAAGTAAGAATTGGGAGAATAGTCTAATTATTGAAAAAAGACTTATTGGCTTATAAATAACCTTACAAACAAAACTAAAAGCAACCCACATTTAACAAACCTACAAACATGGTCAAAGCCTAGAGAACAGACCAAACTCAAATAGAAAATCCCTTATTAATAGGGAATACAAACAAATCAGAAACAAATAACTCTAACACCTCTCATGCGAAAAGAATTTACAATTTATAGGTATAGAGCCTTAGTTGAGGCAGTGATTGTAGAGAGTAGTTTTCTAGTTTATCAGGGAGGATAACTACAACAAGGATAGGTACAATTAGAGATTGTATTTTGATGATTGCTCCATACGTGCGCTAATCTTCTTGGATCCATTGGACTTTGGACTGAGCCGAATCCACGAGCTGGACTTGACCAGCCTTATAATTAATTTGGACTTACTTAATTAATTGGGTCTGACCCAATAAAATTTGGGCTGATCAATAATCATTAAATTCTCAAATTATAACTTAATAACATTGCTTTTGAAATAATCAATCTATAAAATAAGATATAGCATCCACCATCTGCCAAATATTAAAAGAAAAGTTCAAAAAAGGACATTATAAAATTCCATGGAAGGGGCGTAGAAATCAAAGCTCAACTTTAACAAGGATTGATCCATTAAGAAAAAATATCATCAATATGAATACAATATGGACTTATTTGGTTCTATCGTGTTAATTGATGAGTCCAAATTTTACTAAGCTAAGGCCCAATCCGAACGGAGTCGAAGAAGCCCATAGAAGAGCCCAAAAGACCCATGTAGTTGGACCAACTGAGTGGCAATCATCAAGAAAAATCAGAGGAAGGGACCAAGACCGCACGAGGCAGCAAGGGGCACCGCCCAGGGCACCAAGGGCGCCGCCCAAGGCCCCTAGGGCGCCACCCAGGCCTCCTAGTGGGCGCCGCCCGTCCCTCCTTGGTCTCCTCCTTCGCCATTTGACTCCAATACGAATCCAAGTCTAATTCAAATACGAGCTCGACGCCCGACCTCAAGACCAAGACGAGTACCAAGTTGCACCAACTTAAGGCCGAACACCAAAGGAAGGGACAAGGCAGCCCAAGGCACCTAGGGCGCCGCCCATGCCACCCCCAAAGTGGGCGCTGCCCACCTCACGCTCCATTGACCTATCCTCTTGGCTCCTCTTCATGCCTTGATGCAACATTAAACACAATACAAGCCCAAATCCACTCCAAAGCAAGTCCGAGCTCAAGACTCAAGATTAAAGCTAAGCATGAGCACACTCCGCACTAGAGTGACATCCGAGCAAATAGGAGCACGTGGAGGAAGGCTCAAGATACGAAGATCTCCTACCTTAATTCTACCTTCCAAAGAAGTCTACTCCTACCATAGCTCTACTTACCAAAGAGGCTCACTCCTACCATGTTTGTACTTACCAAATTAACGGGAGACTTCTTCCTCACATCACCGCCTCACCGCCTTGGTGAGCCTATACAATGTAAGCCCTTACTGTATAAAGGGCATGATGACTCTGGAGACACACACACTACACTAGTTGCACTCAGCAAGCTCTCTACACTCTCTCTCTCCAGACTCATTATAAACTCTCCAGAGTACCACCGTTGATCAATAAAACGCCTATGGCCGCCGTCGTTGTTCGAAGAGTGGACGTAGGTCATTTGAGACCGAACCACTATAAATCTCCAGTGTTGACCTATATTTATTGTTTTACCACTAATTGCCATTGATTGTTCATTAATCACTCTAGTGACTGTTGATCTTGCACGAAGACTATCTTATGCATCATCAGTTTGGCGCCGTCTGTGGGAACCGACGTAGTCTTCTTACCTTTCTTGCAATCCATGGCAATCACCACCAGATCGAGGTCTCATCAACCCGGAGACAACAACCCCGTGAGCCGGGAGGAGGCTCCGCCTAACAACCCTGTGCATCGGGAGGAGGCTCCGCCTTCCCTCGCACCCGAAGGACCCTCTGCTACAGCGACTCCCGCCGTTGGGTCACAACAACAACTCCTGCAGACCATGCAGTTGCTAGTGAACCAAAACCAGCAGATCATCCAGTTGATGCTCTCTCAAGGAGGAGTCACCCATCACCCAGTTGGAGGAGTCCAACTCCCTCCGACGGGAGAGGAACCATTGTCTGTCCTCTCTGGATGCCAGGTCTCTCATCGGAATGCTTCAGCACCACGCCAGGCAGTCCCTCGTCAACCGATCCCTCCTCACCGCGCAGGGAGCTCGCGTGTTCACCCTTCACACGTACCTGCGCATGAGGACAAGGGAGAAAGTCAGTATGGAGAGCATGAAAGCCAGTACCATCACCAGGATGTCCCTAATCAGTTGGACGAGAAGATTAAGGAGGTGCAAAACCAACTCGGTGACGTCCTCAACGCTATCAAGGCGCAAACGCCGACATCCGTGGATTACCTGGTAAGGCGCACTGACACACCTTTCACTGCTGATATTGTCAACTACCCACTCCCTTTGAAATTCAAAATGCCCAACATCGATACCTTTGATGGCAATAGAGATCCCCTTGACCATCTGAACACCTACAAGTCCCTCATGCAACTCCACAATGTGCCTGAGGAGATCATGTGTAGGGCTTTCCTTACCACCCTGAAGGGGTCCGCTCGCCAGTGGTTCTTCAAACTCAGGCCCTCCTCCATCCACTCCTTCACAGAACTCAGCAGGTCCTTCTTCTCTCACTTCATTGGGGGACACCGCCATAAAAAACCAGTGACCCACCTGCTCACCATTAAGCAGGATGGGGATGAAAGCCTTCGTGACTACCTTGCTCACTTTAATGAAGAGGAGCTCCAGATTGATGAGTCGGATAACAAGGTAGCCATGGCTGCTTTTATCGTCGGCCTCCGCACCTCCAGCTTCATGTTCTCAGTCATCAAAAAGCCACCCTCTAGCATGCCCGAGCTGTTATCTAGGGCTCAAAAATACATGAACGCCGAGGACGTCACCAGAGCCAGCAGATGAGAGTCCTCCCAAGGGGAGAAAAGGAAAGACAACCGAGAAGATCGAAGAAAAACTGATAATAAGAGAAAGAAAGCCGAAAGGGTCCTTGTAAAGGACCGTCTCGGATCATTGCCTCCGAGAAACCGTCAGCCATTCACTCTACTTAATGCCTCAGT
>CM042198.1:14957748-14971296 GCA_023539305.1 Ilex asprella | reverse complement strand
AAAACAAAAATGCACCCAAATAAGTTAAGAGAGAGGTCGAGAGAAATGTTATTAGACCTAACCCCTCCCTTTGACCAATTCAACCCAAAGTCATTTCCCAATCAAAATTTCCACTTGGATTTATCATGAATGGTCACATTTTTTGAAATAACCATATGTACTTATCTTTGCATTCAAAGTAGTCCAACTTTTACCAATTCCACATGTTTTTAACAATGATTTTTCGAACCCTACGTAAACAAGCATTACAAGGTCATTTAAACATAATTGACCATTCAAGATCATATATCAGGTTCTATGAACAATATTTTTTGCCCTTGGAACTATTCACTGAAATCAGTTGCACAATGAAGAGAATTGTGTGGGAAGCTGCATAGGTGGGATTTTTCTCGATTTTCGGGAGAAGATCTTGATTGGTTGAGAATTTTGTGCCTTGACTCTAGCCTTCCGTTCTCATTCCTTCTATTTTGGGGATGCATGTTATCTATCCAGCTGTCCCCACTTCATTTATGCTATTGTCCCGCTTGGATGGAGCTGAGCTGTGGTTCTCTGAGCCCTTTCGTCTTGGCTGACCTCCTGATCTGACCTAGAGGCCTGAGCTTATTTTTTGAATTATTTTTGGTATCATCAGTTCCCCCCAGTCCTTGGCCTAATTTGGCTTCGGTAAGGGCTGAGCTATCTTTAACCGAGCTAGACAAGCATGTGGCTAACCTTAGCTTGCACGTGCATAACGTCTTCTTATGGTTCCTGGCAATCATGACTTCCTCGATTCCCGCGCACACTTCAGTTTATGTCCCTCAAGCTTTAAATGCTCAAACGGCTATCAAAATCGCCTTCCAACTGTTCATCTTCTTCCTTCGTTCTTAGGCTTTCCTTCTCTTCGCGATTTTGGATTTCCTTGCTTGGGGCCTTCTGATTTCTAACTCAAAGTTAAGTTTTCTGTGTTTAGTCCAACGATTTGCAGGGCTTCCTTCCTTCGATTTGGGTTTAGGCTGTTGTTCGCTGCTTCCTCCTAGCTAGGTGTGCTTTCCTGCTCCTTCTCGCCTTTCCTCATTCTGGATCCCTCGAATTCGAGGTGGTTGTTGTGTTTTAGGGCTCATCGGTTCTTTTACTTCTTGAAACGTGACCTCTGTTTGTATCCTCTTCCCCACTTCATAGACTGGGGTTCTATTGTGAGAATCCTTGGTGTTGGTAGTTACTGTGCTGACCTCAGAGTTATTAGGGAGTGCCTGACTAGTGTTCCCCTTCCTTATCGCCTTTTCAATCTTCCCTTCTCTTGCCCTATCACGTCTGCCTCTTCTGGAGTCACTTGTTCCTCTGTCTCTCTTTTAGGAGGTAGGTCTACTGAGGAGGAGGTCGAATTAGGGAAAGTGGGTGAGGAGATGGACAACTTCCCTGGTGTTGATGCCCTTAACCCCGAAGCTAACACCGAGGAGCTCCCCTCATCATCCACCCCTATGCCTTCTGATCCTAACAAAGGAAAGGGTAAGGTTAGCGAGGTTGGGCTCTCTGGTGGCTCGTCATATCTAGGAGCTGCCCTTAAGCAAGTCGAGCTCATAGGACCTAGTTGACCCTTCGCTCCTACGGATTTTTAGTGCCTGCTATTGTTTTCCTTCAGGTGTCCAACCCTTGCACCCAGACAGTTTTACACCCTACGTCACTCAAGTTCATAAAAGGGTTTACTTCTTCGAGGCTGCCTTTGAGAATGGTCTTCGCTTTCCTCTGCACCCCTTCCTCAAGAATGTTCTGCAGTATTTTTATGTATGCCCCTCTCAACTTTCTCCTAACTTCTGGGGTGCCTTGGTGGGACTTATGGTCCTCTTCAAGGACCTAAAACTCAGGGTTCCTTCTTTTCCCTTATTCTTAGACTTCTTCAACGTCAAGCTGACCTCATCGGAAGGCTTCTTGTATGCCTCCAAGCGAGCCAATGCTAAGTAACTTATTTCTAATATTCCGACCTCCCATAAGCACTGGAAAGAATACTTCTTCTTTGTTGGGGGCACAAAATGGGAGTATAACCCTGGTGATAAGATGGATACTCTTGGTATCCCTAGGGCTTGGTCTTATCCAGAGAACCTAGGTGAGTCATTGCCTGAATTAACCAGATTTTGCTCCGAGAATCATAGGTTTTTGAACCTGCTCTACTTTTGCCACTTTCAGGTACCAGCCTTGAGCTCAGCACAGAGGACGAAGGGGTGAAGCTGAGACTGTTGGAGTGTACTCCGAGAAGATATTTTGAGCTCATCCAATTCCATGTCTTATTGGAGAGAGGACTTAGTCTACCTGAGGTAACGATAGAGGCCCCGTCTCCCATCTCTATCGTCAGACCTGAAGAAGTAACTAGTAATCTCTTCTCCCCCAGGAGATTTTGGTATTTTCCTTCCTTCTTTCCCTGATCTGTCTAATTGTTCTGATTCAGACCTTCCAGGATCTTCCATAATGAAGCTGTCCTCTAAGAAGCTTGAAGCCAAGATTGTCAAGTTGCATAAAGGTGGAAAGGGCCGCAAAAGAAAGGCCGAGGTCGGTTCTAGCAGTAGCCCTACCACCCGAGCTAAGGCTAAAAAATTTGGGGGGTTCTCTTCCTCTCTAGCTTCGACTATCGATACCCTAATCCCACCCTTGAGAATCCCTCCAGATGTAGGGGTTTCTTCTTTCCAACAACCGCAGCCTACTCCCAACAAGTCTGATGGGCCAGGCGAAGCTTCTCCCACCTCATCTGAAGTCGAGAGGGCCTTGGAGTTCCTTATTCAGGTTCAATCTGAGACTGTTCTATTCAGCCCATCTGGAAAAATCATTGAACCATCCTAGGCGAGGCATGGGGCTGACAAGGGAAAAATGTCAAGGTGGAGGGGCAAGATTATTCCTTCTTTGAGAAGGTTGAGCTCTTTGTTGGGGCTATGGCATCTATCCTCTCTAATTTTGATGTTAAGAGGGCTTGCTCTATGCCTCTTGAAGCAACCATTGCCTCAGCTCTTCAGGGAGCTACTACCGTAAGTCCTCGTACTTTTATGCTCCTGTTTGGCTTTCTACTGTACCTTTATGATGATCCTTTTTGCTTTTCTTCACTTTTTTTAGCTAGCTCTACTTGTAAACGATTTGTTGGGTAGGATCTGGTCCTCTGAGGATTCTGTCAAAGCTTTGAAGGCTTATGAGATCAAAGTTTCCATGCTTGCTGTTGAGAATGAGGATCTCAGAGCTCAGGTGCGAAGCCTTCAAGACAAGACGGAGAAGCAAGCCTCAGACCTCCAGGGCCTTAAAGAAGCTAAGTTCAAGGCTAGAGAGAGAGAGAAGAAGGCGCGAGATGAGCTAAGAATTTTGGGGGATGAGCTGAAACATAAGACTGAGCGCTGGTCCAAGGCTAATCAGGATGTCTTCGATGCCCTTTGCTCTCTTGATACCTTAAAGCAAGAGCAGGAAACCTTCTGTGAGGTGAATGGGGCCCTTCATGAGGAGCTCAAGGAGAAGAATGATCTGATTGCCGAGTTGGAAGACGATGCCATCACCCAATGGGTCTCTGGGTGGCTTGCTTTTTGGCGCAAAGCTTCCAAGGCCTTCCCGGAGCTGAACTTCGATTTTCCTGTCCCTATCGAAGAGGAATTGGAGGGATCCGACTCTGATGGCCAGGAAGACACCTCAGTTCTTCCCACTGAAGCATCAAACCAGGAAGTGCCTGTTCCACCAGCTATTCCCCGAATTGCTTCCTTCTCTGCTGACCTTGTGAGAGAGGCTCTTGCCCAAGACCCATTAACAGACAGAGCAGAGGTTCCTGGGGTCAGTATCCCTGAGAATCCAGCCTCTCCAACTTCTGGGTCCTTTCCTTCTGAGCTGTCAGGCTCGGTCCCTTCTACTGAGCCTGCATCTACTGAATTTCAGGATCTTCTATCTACTCCACATCTAGAAGCTTAGGATTTTCAGTTGTAATTTTAGTTGTTAAAATGTAATTTTCGTAATTTCTGTTCTTTGGAGTATACTTTGATTTTCAAACTCTTGAGTTATTTGTTGGAGAAGTAATATATTTTCTTTGAATTTAAAATTGTGTGTTTTCTTGCTCTGCTTAATATACTCCCCTTGACTGCTTTATATCTTTATATATTTCCCTTGCCATCTTGCTTTGAGGGTTGCTGAGCTCTCCTTGAAGCAAAAATTATCGGGTTCAAAGAGTAGTCTGCTTTACTACTGCCTTGGGTTATTCAGGCGAATGCTGAACATACTTTGTTGTTTGAAAATACTTTAATGTTCTTGAAGATATTTATCATGACCTTGATGTATCTTTTTCGTCTGACCCTTAACACGAATTTTCCTTCTTGCATGCTCCATGTGACTCCAACGTATGGACTCTACGTAATTTTCTCCTCTGACCGTGACAGCCTTTTTTGTTGAACTTACTTCTTTGAGCTCTGTATGTGCTTAGCTCTTTTCCTTAACTTGGAGGAGAGCTTTAAGTTTCTTGGAAGCATTCTTCTTGAATTTGAAGAGCTTTGAGAACTTTAGCTTAGGATTTTCCTGTAAGGGCCATACTGAAGGGTCTGAGGTGACCTCGGCCTCAAGAGGTCCGACCTGTTTCACCAAATTACATGAGCTGAGTTGGAAATCAGGGGTCTAGAGAGTACTCAAAGAGAGGTTCATGTTGTTGCGTCTATGGCCTTCATTAAGGCTCAAAGTTGGAGGTTTATTCTGAGCTTTTCCAAGTTAGATCTTGGAGAAGGGTGCAAGGTTAGGCTGGCTATCGTGTCTAGCATCGTGCTAGGATTCACTTGATTAATCAGGACAAGAACAAGCACCACATACCCCAACATCAGCTTGTCGTGTGTGTGACCTAACAAGGATGTATTTGCACAAATCACATCTGTTAGCATTACTGGTGATCCTTGCAGCCGTATATGCCCACTGGCCTCCTTATCATAGGCTTTTAGTTTACTCCTTAAACTGGAGCTGCAGCTTATTGTACTAGACTTTCCTTACTTTGTGAGTGCTGGACATAGTTGAAATGGATAAGGAGCATCGGGAACCTGATCCTGTCTGTCAGGTCAGGAGACCTGTTCGGGCTCTTTAGTGTTGACAGTTGTGTTTTTGGTGTCCTCAAGGGAGCATGGGGTGGTTGGTGATCTGGGGGGTGTTTTTTAGAGGTCTGTATGTCCGTTCGAGTTGACCTCATCCCTGCTAAATATGAAAGAATCTCCTAAGGAGTTTGCGTGGTCTAAGGTTGGGTCCCAAGGTCAGACGTTCTTGGCTCTCTTGATGGTTATGAGGATGAAGTCGAGGAAGACGATGATGAGTAAGTACTGTTGCGCGTGCCTCCCTTTTTTTTCTAGGCTATTTCTTCAGCCTTCGTGATTTTTAATTGCTTGGGGATTCGTCATGTGTTATTGACAGAATAATTTGTACCACTCCACTACTTTCCTAAACCATTCCTGTCTTCATAAATTTGGAAGTCTATAGAATGGCCAACCTTCGGCGTGGTTTTTGGTCCTTCTAAAACTGACTAAGTGTTTTAGAATTCGTGTCTCCCCTTCCTTGCCTATAAATCTTGAAGATCTTCTTGAATCTTTCTCATTCCTTTGGTCATTCGCTTAGGATTTCCAATGGCTATTCCTGTTTTATCCCTCGTTGAAGATCGCTTCTTTTTCGAAATAGACTGGGAATACCAATCTCGTTTCTTGGCTCCTTCTTCGCTTACCTCCTCTGATTTGGAAGGGATCAAGAAGCTATTTTTCCAAGAACTGGAACTGCTTCTCCGAGTTCCTACTTCAGAAGAGCCTCCTAACTATCTTCCTTGGGGTGAGGTCTGCTTCTTTGAGGATGCCTTCAAGATGGGCCTTCGTCTTCCCATCCATCCATTTGTCGGGTGTATCCTAGCGTAGTATGGTCTGCCCCCATCCCGTTTGCTTCTCGAGGGTGGGCAATGCTGATCAGCTTCTTTTTGTTCTGGCGTCTCTAGGGGAATGACCAGTTTCCTACAATTGTTGAGTTCCTGTATTTTCATTGTCTTGAAGACGACGACGTTCCTTGTTTCAGTTGTTTCAGATGGAGTTACTTCTCCGAACGTTAGCTGGTGCTTGACATTCCTTCCCCTCCCTAGGGTGGCTCAGCTATTTTTTCTTTACTTCTGGGGATTCTTGGAGGTCTGTTGAGGACCTCCGACGAGAGAACCGGGTTTCGCGTTCTTGAAAGAAATTTGATCACATAAGTAAGGGGCTTATCAGTTTTCTTAATCATTCCCTTTCTCTAGTGTTTTGTTCTGACTTTTGCTTTATTGTGCAGTTGCGCCTGACCCAGATTTGCCGAAGGCCATAAGGATTGAGCAAGTGAAACTATCCTCCCCTATGTCCTTCTCAGAATTGATGACGTCTGGCAACCTTTTCTTATTCAGTGCAGTGGCAGCTTCCATTGAATTCCACTTCTATTGCAGTTTGCCAGATCTTTCTCCCTCAGAGTCTAAGGAGGACGAGGGGGTGGGATCGTCTTCCAAAAGGTGCAAATTGCGTGAGTCACCTTTATCCCCTGACTCCTCTCTTAGCGCAGTTTTTCTTTCTTCTGATGGAGCCAAACTTCTCAATACATTTTCGAAAGCGGAGAAGGAGAGGGAGGAATTGAGGGAAGAGAATGCCCGTTTGAAGGAGGAGGTGGCTGAATTGAAGAAACGTTTGGAGGAGGACAAGCAGTTCTGTTCAGATTTAGAGGCCTTCTTCAAGCAACTTTGTTTTTGATAGCTATTTTAGCCCTTTGATGTAATTTGAATAACTTTTTCTTCTTTGTTGTTGATATGCTGGACACTTCATGGCATATTATCGAAACACTCCTATGAATCTCACGATTTGGATAGCTAACCTTGGTTTCCAAAGCCTGGTGGGTTCCTCTCACCTTTTGGGGCTCATTGGGGTATGCATAATCAACCTTCTTTATATGGTCCGTCTTGAATGACTGAGCTATTTCTACGAACTGCATAGTTCATGGTTAACTACCGAGTTTTCCTTTGTATTTCATCATGAATAGTTCATGGAGCTCTTCGTTACTTTTATAAACTAATTTATAAACTGAAGAGTTTATCATGAGCTTCGGGGCCCTTTCTGAGCTATAGAGCTCTTTCTTTGATTTATAAACTGAAAAGTTTACCGTGAGCTTCTGGGCTTTTTCTAAGCTGTAGAGCTCTTTCTTTGATTTATAAACTGAAGAGTTTATCGTGAGCTTCTTGGCTCTTTTTTGTGAACTTTTGAGTTCTTACTGAGCTGCTTGGCTCTTTTTATGAGTTGTAGAGCTCTTTTGCTGTTTTATGAGCTGATGAGCTCGTCACGAGCTATAGAGCTCTTTGTTTATTTTATAAGCTGATGAGCTCATCTTTGGCTTTTTAGCTACTTCAGGGAATTATACTTGAATCGAAAATTTGCGACTTTATTGGAAATGATCCTATTACAAAGAATACTTACTGAAAAAAAAAATTGAGAAACTCTGCGTTCTAGGAATGAGGTAGGATTTTCCCTTCTTCAGTCTGCAGCTTGTAATTTTCAGGTTTTATTACCCTGGACACGATGAAGGGACCCTCCCAATTTGAGCCTAGCTTCCCTTGGGAGGGGTCCTTCCTGACAAGTAGGAGTTTTCTAAGCACCAAATCTCACACCATAAAGCTCATGTGCTTAACTTTTTTGTTGTAATACCTTGCGGTCTTCCTCTGGTACCCCTGGATGCGACGCAAAGCTTCGTCTCTCCTTTCATCCAAGAGATCAAGGTTCAGTAGGAGAGATTCATTGTTAAGTCAAAGCGAACGGTGTTTCCTGGGTTGTTGACCTCGCAGTTGTTCTATAAGCCCATAACACCTCTGGAATATGCTCTACCCACTTTCATTTCAAAGCTTCAAGCTTGGTTTTTAGCGTAGCCTTGATGGTTACCTCCGCTTGTCCATTGGACTGCGGATGAGCTGGGGCTGAAAAGTAGTTCTTTACTCTTAGCTCAGCGCAAAATCTTTTAAACTTGGGGTTGTCGAATTGTTTCCCATTGTCAGAGACTATTGCCCTGGGGATTCCAAATCTACAAATTATCGACTTCCATGTGAAGTTCAGGACTTTTTGCTCCGTGATCGTAGCCAAAGGTTCTACCTCTGCCCATTTAGTGAAGTAGTCCACCCCAACAATGGCGAATTTGCACTATCCCACACCGATTGGAAGGGGCACGAGTATGTCCAAACCCCACTGCTGAAAGGACCAAGGACTAACCACCGAGGTCAGGAGCTCTGGTGGGCAATGGGGAAGACTGGCGTTCATTTGGCAGACTGTGCATTTCTTGACTAACTCTGTGCATCCTTGAGCATCGTGAGCCAATAGTATCCCTGCCTTAATGCTTTTCCTGTCAAGGCCCGTGCTCCAATGTAGTTGCCACAAACTCCCTCATGAATTTCTCTGAGTATATAATTGGCGTCTTCATTCTCCACAAATTTAAGGAGAGGTGTTGAAAAACCTCCCTTGTAAAGGCTTTCCTGCAAAATAGAAAACCTGCCTGACCTGGTTCTTAGCTTTGCTGCTTCTTTGGGGTCCTCTGGCAAGTTTCCATTCTGAAGGTATCCTAGAATATGGCCCATCCAGCTCGGTGAGATTTGCACAGGGAGTATTTCTTCATTCTCAAGGTCGACGGATGGTTTCGCTAGATGCTCCACTGGAATTAGCCTCCCCAAACTTTCCTGCGAGGTAGTTGCAAGTCTTGCCAAAGAGTCTGCCCTTGAGTTCTCAGATCTGGTAACATGCTTGATTTTAACTCGTACAAATTTCTTGATCAATTCTTGTACCTTTTTAGGTAAATGATCATCTTCTCTCCTTTAGCTTCATAAGACTCCTCTATTTTCCTTACCACAAGCTGCGAAATCACTGCAGATCTCTAACTGTTCTGCCTCCATCAACTAAGCCAGATTGAGCCCTGTAATAATAGCCTCATACTCTGTCTTGTTGTTTGAGGCTTTAAACCCAAACCTAAGGGCGTATTCGACTTCCACTCCATCTGGTGAGGTCAAAATTAAGCCCGCTCCGCTTCCTTGGGCATTGGCTGCACCATCTACCGAAAGTTTTCATATTAGGAGGTCGGGTATCAGTTGTGTGGTCTCTATAGGCGTTCCTGTTGTGAATTCTGCAATGAAATCTGCCAGAATCTGACCTTTTATAGCTGGTCTTGGTTTATATCTGATGTCAAATTTGCTGAGCTCAATGACCCACTTTACCAATCTTCCTGAGGATTCAAGCTTGTGTAACACCTGCTTTATTGGCTGGTCCGTCAGAACCTCTATGGTATGGGCCTGAAAGTATTGTCTAAGTCTTCTGGCTGTGGTGACCAAAGCTAAGATAAGCTTCTCCATCTTCGGGTATCTCTCCTCTGCACCCCTCAGAGCTTTGCTACAGTAATATACTGGTTGCTGAACTCTATCTCTTTCTCTTACGAGTGCTGCGCGGGTAGAGAAATCTAAGACAACCAAATATAGGGTGAACACCTCTCCTTTTATGGGACTGACCAGAATGGGGAAGGAACTCAGATAAACCTTCAGAGACCTAAATGCCTCTTCACATTGGGCATCCCATTTAAAAGCTTTCTTCAGTACTTGAAAGAAAGGTTGGCATTTGTCACTTGATCAAGATACGAAATGGCTCAGGGCAGTTATTCTCCCTGTCAGTCGCTAAATTTTTCTTGTGTTTGATGGTGGTTGCATGTCTAGTACTGCCTTTACTTTGTTAGGATTGGCTTCTATCCCCCTACTATTCACTATGAAGCCTAGAAACTTCCCTGCTGAAACCCCGAAGGCACATTTGGCAGGGTTAAGCTTTATCTTGTATTCATTGAGAACCTGGAAGATTCTTCCAGATGTTGAATATGGAGCTCGACCTTTAACGACTTCACCAGCATATCATCAATATAGACTTCCATAGTTGTTTCAATTTACCTTTGAAACATTCTGTTCACCAAGCGCTGGTGCGTAGCTCTTGCATTCTTTAAGCCAAAAGGCATGACTTGGTAGCAATACGCTCCTTGTTCTGTCACAATTGAGGTCTTCTCATGGTCACTAGGGTCCATTCTGATCTAGTTATACCCCGAGAAAGTGTCCATGAAGCTGAGGAGCTCGTGCCCAGCGGTAGCATCTACTATTAAGTCGATCCAAGACAAAGAAAAACTATCCTTGGGACAGGCTCGATTGAGATTAGTGAAGTCTATGTATGACCGCCACTTGCCATTGGTTTTCTTAACAAGGACCACATTGGCCAACCAGATAGGGTAATCTACTTACCTGATGGCCTTGGCTTGGAGGAACTTTTTGACCTTCTGATTGATGGCTTTCTGGCGTTCCGGGGCGAAGCTTCTTCATTTTTGTTTGACTAGCTTGCAGGCAGGGTTTATGCTTAACTTGTGAGTGATAACCGAGGGATCAATGCCCTCTATGTCATCTTGCTTTCAAGCGAACACTTCAGCGTTTTCTTTCAAGAATTGGATGAGAATGTCTTTAATCTCCTTGCTTAGCTTAGACCCAACGCAGACAAGATGTTCTGGTTCCTCATCGAGTTGAACAGGCTCCAGCTCTTCTAATGGCGTTGGTCTAGTTTCCAGCTCATCCCTCATGTCGAGTTCGTCCAATTGGATGCTCTCCACCTCTTTCTACTTCATAGAGGCTATGTAACACTCTCTAGCTACACGCTGGTCTTCTCTGACTATTCCAATTTCATTTTCTATTGGAAACTTCACGACAAGGTGATATGCCAAAAGTATGGCCTTCATTGCATTGAGGGAAGGTCTCCCCAACAACATATTGTATACCGAGGGTGCGTCAACCACTAGGAATCTTACAGCTGTGATGGCCTGGCGGGGAGGGTCCCCTATGGTGAGTATGAGCTGAATTGGGCAATACCCTCTCTCCTGAAAATCCCAACAGATGGGCACTTATTAGCCCTAACTTTTCTTTTCCTATGCCCATTTTGTCAAAAGAAGATGCAAAGATGATGTATACCGAGCTCCCGTTGTCTACCAGGACTCGATGCACTGTTCTGTTGGCCACGACAGCCCTTACTACCAACGGATCATCATAAGGATGGTGGCAGCCCTCCAAATCGGAATCTGAAAATGTTATGGTTGTGTCTAACCATGGTGCTTTAGATGTAGTGCACACCTCTAGCATCTCATCACCTTGGATTCTGAGCAGATGAGCCTTTCCAGCTGCGCTAGATTCTCCTCCTCCTGATATCACTCTAATCTCCCTCATGGGTTGTTGATGTTGCGCAGGAGCCTGTTGCTGAAGTGGTGGAGGTGGAAGATCTTAATTTTGATTGTCCTGAGCCACAAAGCGACGTAATTGTCCTTGCTAGATCAGAAACTCAATTTTCTTTTTAAGATGAATGCAGTCATTTGTGTGATGGCCATGATCTCTATGGTAATCACAGTACTTTGTGGGATCTCTCTTCGCCGAATCTTCCTTCATCCGAGGTGGCCATCTCAGGAACTTCTCATTCTGCACCTCATATAAGACTTGAGATATAGAGGCGGTGAGAGGGGTTAGTTATCGAGGTGGGTACCACGACTGCAGTTCTGGATGTGGGGGCCCCAGACGATCTCTAACGTTGCCTCTCCTCTTCGGGGAATGGTCTCTATCTCTTCTAGGAGATCTGTCTCGCTCTTTTTCTTTCCTGTGACTCCTTTCCCTTTTCTTTTCTTTATTCCCCCTCTCTTTTCGTGACGAAGAACTTCCCATCTTTGAGAGAAGTGCCTCTTCACCATTTATATACTTCTCTACTTTAGCCAACACATCAGCCATACTCGCCTGAGGGTTTTTTGATATGAAAAATATCAGATCTTTCGATTGTACCCCGAGCCCTGCAATAAAGGCGGTAATGGTGAACTTTTCATCAGGAACGTCCACCTTTAAAGATTCTGAGTTGAACCTCTGGACATATGATCTGAGGTTCTCGTCTGGTCCCTACTTTACATTTAAAAGATGGTAACTCGACTTTCTGTATATCCGAGCTCCTATGAAGTGGGATACAAAAGAGATTGAGAGCTCATTCAAAGAAGAGATTGAAGCCGGGGGAAGTCTGCTGAACTATGCTAAGGCTGATCCTTTAAAAGTGATGGCTAAGGCTCTACACTGCACGGGATCCTGATACCCATGCAGCTCCATTTATTTTTTGTAGGTGTTGAGGTGATCCATAGGGTCTTTGGTCCCTTCAAAGGCCTGAATCTGAGGCAACCTGAATTTTGGAGGGAGGGGAAAGTGTAGCACCCCCGTGGTAAATGGTGATTCTGTCTGCTGCACCAGGGCATCCATCGTGACAGGAGCCTTGTTTCTAACAGCTTCCTTCATGTGGCTGAGCTCTTGCTTGATATCCTTGAAGCGTTGTTCCCAGTACTGTTCTCTTCTTTCCTGCTGGTAGGGAAGGAAATCACTCTTTCCTCCTCCATTGTTCTGGCTCTGCACCTCTTCGTTGTGGCCATTCTTTCCTACGCTGGTAGGAAAGCGTGGTTTGTCTATTTTCTACTCCTTCGTTGACATCTCTGAGGGGGTCGAGGTGGTGATGTTCTCTGCGAGAGAGATTACTCAGGCCTTCTTGGGCTGGTCGTGCCTCCTGTGGGCATTTTAAGAGTTTCAATAGCTCTTCGTTTTGTTGTAGCAGACGCTGATTGACAAGACGGAGGGCGTCCAATTCGTTGTTAGTTGGGGGATCCCTTATGGTGGGATTAGTTTCGGGATCATTCTTGGCTTGTCTGCCATTTGTGGCTTCCTGTTGGTCTTGCATGCGTGGTGAATTGGTTTGATTTCGGCTCATGTTGCGGGTTGAGACCATCAGTCACTGAAGGATCAGCGTATTTGAAAATGAGAACAGTCGTTCCCACAGATGGCGCCAAACTGATGGTGTGATTTTTTGTGGATGAGCAAAGTCAACGAAAATAGCATTAAAGTGAGATCAGAGTTGCATGGCTCATAGAATGGATTATGGTGTGAGGGCTAATTCTTTGCATGGGGATAATGACACCGAAGAAATATAGTGGTTCACCAGCTATAGAGCTTGGCTAGTCCATTCTTTAATGGAGGCTCTTGCTCCCTTTTCTTTACTGATCATCTGAATTACAGCATAGTGTTTCTTCTTTTCTATCCCCCCTTTCAATGGAGGTATTGTTTTGCATATATAGACTGATTCGTAGTTCTAAGGGATCTACACCGAGATCTTTGCCTTGTATCCGTGAGATTTTCCTCTATATTAGGGAGAATATCTTGGTTGGTTGAGAATTTTGTGCCTTGACTCTAGCCTTCCGTTCTCATTCCTTCTATTTTGGGGATGCACGTTATCTATCCAGCTGTCCCCACTTCATTTCTGCTATTGTCCCGCCTGAATGGAGCTGAACTCTGGTTCTCTGAGCTCTTTCGTATTGGTTGACCTCCTGACCTGACCTAGAGGTCTGAGCTTATTTTTTGAATTATATTTGGTATCATCAAGCTTAAATCTAATGCACACACTTCTTTTCCAGTAATTTGCTTGCTTAATTTTAAATTTTTTATTAACTTAAATATCGGAGTGTCTCTGAATAATTAAACCT
>CM042198.1:14938405-14954124 GCA_023539305.1 Ilex asprella | reverse complement strand
GTTATAATATCTACAATACTTGATATTCTATTTTTTATTAGACTATTTATTTATCTAAATATAATATTTTAAATTTAAGAGGTCTAAATATTATATTTTAAATTTAAGAGGTTTAAATATTATATTTTAAATTTAAGAGGTCTAAATATTATACGTTTATTAACTTTAAGATCATTCGACCTACAAAAATTGACGACAGATGTTTAAATATTACGTGTGTATAAACCTAAGTATTTGAATATAATTCTTCCTATTATTATTGTATCGAGTTTGTCCCAAGAACTAGTCTAAAAATAAATCAGAAAATTAGTGTCAGGTTCCTTGAGAAAAAAGAAGGGATAAATGGGAGTAATATAATGTTTAAGGCAGCTTAATTACCTACAAAATCTATGATGAGAAGACCATTGGAAAAACGACCGGTGGGCCAGCCGAAAAAGCTTTCGCCGTAGGGTGGATGGGCGGCGGCAGGTGTTTTGCCGGTGGTGGCACTTTGGCGAATAAGGTTCCCTGTATCCGCCAATGAATCTCCCAACTGGTATATATACTCAAAGGGGTGTATGATTTCACGGGCTTCGCATGGAAGGCGAAGGAGAGCAAAAAGTATAGGTACGACGCAGAAAATAGCAGAAGCCATGTTTTGCAGCGCAAGTTCCGGTCAGTGACGGCAATAATTTCGCCCCGGGGAGAGGAGAGAGAGAGAGAGCAGAGGCTAATTATTTGAATAATAAATGAGGTCCTAGAAGTAATAATCAGGTAGTAGATGGGATTCTGAGGCTAATATAGAGACGTACTATCTCACACCCCTGCCCCACAGCTTTTTACAACCCGGACTAAAAAATTCCAGCGGAGTGGTTTTGAAACTAATTTCTAAAGTTCCGTTTGATAGCGTTCTGTTTTTTGTTTTTTAAAAACGAAAAACGAAAATTAAGAATAATTTTTTTTTTGTTTTAAAAAATCGTCTCTAATTTATCAAAGGATGACAGAAACAAAAAACATAAACGATTATCAAACGAATTTTTTTTCTTGTTTTTTTAAAATATCAAAATAAAAACGAAAAACGAAAAATTTAAACGTTACCAAACAGGGCCTAAATTTGGGAAAGGCTATAGTACCGAAAAATTATTTTCGGTACCATATCAAAGCGGTTTTGGGGTGGTCAATGAGGTTTTTGTGGTGGGCCATGGGGGAGTCAAAATATTCGGCTAAAAAACGATAATAAATTTCTTTTAAAATGTAATAACTTCATTTCTCATGTAAGTGATAATTTTACTTTTATCACTTATAACTTAATAGTAAAAAAAATGGCTGAAAAAAGACGGCTGAAAACGGTGGTAAATTTTCCTTAAAATGTAGTAATCTTATTGCCCATCTAAGTGGTAATTTTGTCTTTATCACTTGTAACTTAATAGACATAATCGATTATGACTAATTAAGATTGATCCCAATGCCATTTTTAAAAAAAAATAATGGTAACTCTACCTTAAGATGTGGTAACCTCATCTCTCATCTAGGTGGTAATTTTACCTTTATCATTTGTAACTTAATAATTATGATCGACAATGACTAATTAAGATCCATCCCAATGCCATTTATTTTATTTTTTTGCGATTCCACCACTCAATTAGGATCGATCATGATTAATTAAGATCGATCCCAATGCCAAATTTTTTTTTTTGCGATTCCACCACTTAATTAGGATCGATCATGATTATCTAGGATCTATCCCAATGCCAATTATTTTATTTTTTTACATTAAATTGACATGTAATTTGATAAAATGTTAATTTTTGTATATGATAAATTCAATTTAATGTTAAATTAATAAAATTAACATTAAATTAAAATTCATAAAATTAACTTATATTCCCACAAAATAAATTAACTTATATTCCCACAAAATAAATTAACTTGTATTCCTTGTGTATTATTTTATTATATGCTTAATTTCTTTAATTTTGAATTTTAATTAAGTAGACATAGCTTCAATTCGAATGATTGAGTAAGCATTGAATTGTTATGCTATGGAACTCATACATCAACCAAAGTATGAATTAACATTAAGGCCAATGAACCTTTTTTTTCCTCTGTACGACTACCCTTCAGTTGTAGATGTAGTCAGTTAACGGCTCGCTTGTGATGATATTCTTCTCTTTTAGGTAGATTCTATGTTGGTGTCAATGTTTTTAACCAGGAACACACTTTATGCTGAAGTAATGGAGGTTGATATTCCCTAAGTATAGATTAATGTTTTCATTTTTAAACAATTGAGTGTATTATGATATTATTTTGTTCCATCAGACTACCAACAACAATCTTATACTTTGATACTAAATGTAAGCGTATGGTCCAATTATTCCATCAAATTCATTTTTATTTTTTTTTGGATAGGTGCAATGTTATTCATTGAAGTTGAGAATTAAGTCAGTCAAATATGCTAATGGATGTTGTTTGAGATTATCTTTCTTTGGTAAGAGAATGCAGGAATGGGAAACATGATTAGGCAGTCGAGTTACAAATTTCTTACGGTATGTAAGTTGGATATTTAAAGGTAGGTGTGTTTATGGGTCGGGCCGGGCCGGGCCGGGTCAGACCTAGGTAGTGTAGGCCAAAGTCCTTACCCCACTGAGTTATCGGGCAGGCCAGACCTGACTTCAGGTAGTAGTAAGCTACCCGCAAGCCACTTGTGAGCCCATTGGACGGGCCTGTTTGTAGGCTTTTTAAAATATTTCTTTATTTAAAAATAATAAATATGTTTTTAACTTAATATTTGTGTAAGCAAAGTCAAAAAGGATAAAAAAAAATAATGAACTACATCCAATAGAATGAATAAATCTCAATTAAATTGATACCTATTAACTTATCTATCATTTGCATTATTCTACAATTTAAAACTTATATGCTTAGTACATTAAAAAATATATATATAAATTTTTAAAACTTCAAATTTCGATATTGAAAAAATTATTTTAAAGTTTTAAATTTAGTGGTCTAAAAGTATAATTTTTTTTCAAAGAAAGGGTGGGCGAGTTGGGCTTGCGAGCGGACTAGACGGTGGGCTCTTAGGCCGGGTTTCAAGCCGAGTAATGAGTTTGGGGGACAAATTCAAGTCCTCTTATTAAGGATATTGGGCTCATACTTGGGCGGGCCAACTATTAGGCTTTGGGCCTATTTTTTTGGGGTCGAATAACGAGACTCGTGGGTAACTTGGGTCATGGACACCCCTATTTGAAGGTGTCCCTTAAATTAGAATTGTGGAGTGTAATTTCTTTTGTTGTTTGAAATGATCCACGTGCAACGCACGTATGCATCAACTACTATGACAAATATAACCAAAAATAATATCAAAAAAGGCAGCACACACTTATTATGGGACTATATTGCTACTTTTATATTTGATTGAATGTGCAACGTGAGAATTTTAATCTTTCATAATGTAAATTAAAATTTTAAGACTCTTTCAGAGTACAAACTTTTTATTTACCCTTTTTTGAAGAAATTCAAACTTAAAATTTCTATAAAGTTATTATTGAATTACTTTCCACTGACCTACCCTACGTTTTTATTGTTGTGGTTTATTATTTTATGAGTAATGTAATTGGGACCTAATTTATTAACTTAATTTATTGATTCAATTCACTATGACCTTTGTATTGACTGTGGGCTCTATCAAACATTGGAACTTGATATTAATCTAATGGTTCTAATGAAGCCACGTCATTAGGTCAACAAATTATGTCAAATTTTTAGGTCCAAATCACATTTTCCTTATTTTATTTTAGATTCCTCAAGTAATCTGGCCATCTTTTTAGAAATTGTTATATTTTCTCTGCATTCTTATTTGAGAGTTAAAAAACCAGAAATATTAAAAAGCCCTAAAGTCATATTATTATGGGAGAACTACACTAAAATTCAAATTTTACATAGTTTATCACTTAATCACTTAGACTCTTGATATTTAAAATATTACATACATACCCTTTGAAGTTTGTACACGCGTAATACTTAGACACTTGTAGTTAGTATATCCGTTGGTAAATTATATTCATATCCCTTAAATTTTGTAAGCGTATAATATTTAGACTCCTCAAGTCTAAAATATTATACTTAGATAAAAAAAAATACTCTAATCAAATATAAAATATAAAATATTTTAAATTTTATAACCAAAATTCATGTTCTATTGTATCAATTATATAAATAAAATTACAAATAAAAATCTAATTTTTTATTAAAAAATCTTAATTAGTATATAATTATATTGAGTAATGCTAGATGGACTTAAAAGTTAGAGTTGATAATCTCAATAATTGAATGGGTAGTGGGTCTTAATAAATGCTCTGACTTATAGTAAAATTAATGGTTGCAATTATCAAGTCTAGTTTTTAAGTCTATTATTTAAGTTCATGTAGTATTACTCAATTATATTATCTATTAGAATAAAACTAAAAAATTAAATAAGATGTCTAAGTCATTTTATAATAGAACATGAATTTTACAAGCAAAAATCATGTTATATTATGTCATTTTATTGAAATAAAATTAAAATTAAAATTTTATTTTATTTTATACTAATTGTAAAAATATATAGTATAATTGTATACTAATTATATTTTTTTAAGAAAAAAGTAGATTTTGATTTTGATTTTATTTTAATAAATGTCATAGTAGAACATGAATTTTGGTTATAAAATTTAAAATATTTGATATTCTATTCTTTATTAGAGTATTTTTTTATCTAAATATAACATTTTAAACTTGAAGAGTCTAAATATTATACGTTTACAAATTTTAGGAAGTTTGAGTATAATTTACTAACCGATATACTAACAAACATTAACGATAAGAGTATAAATGTTATGTGCGTACAAATTTCAAGGAATCTTACTATAATTCTTCTTATTATTATTGTATCGAGTTTGTCCCAATAACTTGTCTAACGTTAAATCAGAAAATTAGTGTCGTATCTGGTTCGTTGAGAAAAAAAAAAGGATAAGTGGGAGTCACATAATGTTTAAGACGCTTAATTACCGACGAAGTCTATGATGAGAAGACCATTGGAACAGTGATCGGTGGGCCAGCCGAAAAAGCTTTCGCCTTAGGATGGATGGGCTGCGGACGGTGTTTTGCAGGTGGTGAATAAGGTTCCTGTATCCGCCAAAGAATCTCCCAACTGATATATATATATATAAATAATTTAAACATGAATGGATCAGGTATTTAAACATGAATCAAGCAATTCAAATATAATTCAGCAGATAGTATCCAGACCGTCAAATGACTCTGATACCAAAAGAACGCGGAAGCAGAAGAATATGAGATTAGAAGAAAATCAACCAAAGGTTGCGGGTATGGAACTTATACCTTGAATTTATTCAAAAACTCAAAATATGAAATTATAAAATTACAACAATTACACACAAACAAATTGTTACAATACTTACTATGCTAGCACTAAAAGTGGACTAGCCAAAGAAAGATTGTGGATTGGATGTGCGTGCACACTTGGGTGAGCATTCCTTACTTGGAGCTCTTACAACTTAGAGTGAAACTGAGAAAACAAAAGATATAAACGTTGTTGAAGAAAAACGTTCTCCAAACGTTCTCCCCTTGCTCTGCCGGTTAGACTCCTTCTTATAGATGGTCAGGAGAGGGCTGAAGAGACCGAGGGAATCAAAATGATTTCTCTTTTGGTTTCACTTGTGAGTAAAGGACAAGGAAAAAGGACGGGAATCTCACTTTCGGTGAAAAATGAGGGGTAATCGTCTTTTACTGAGGGTGAATATTGACATAAAAGAATATGTGGGTCCTTTACTGTCAGAAATAGGATCAATTTGGTCAAAATGCTATTTATTTGGGGAAACGGCCAAATGACAGTGATACACTTTAGATTACATGTGATGGGCAGCTTTTCTGTCTATTTGTGGAGACAGTAGTGATTGAAGCCATCACAAGTAAGGGAAAGGATTACGGGGTAGCTAGGTCAGCAGGATCTAGGTCATCGTATCCTGCGTAGGGGTCCTGGCTATCTTGTGAATAATTTGGTGGAGCTACAGACCCTTCTGAGGATGCTGGAGAAGATCCACTGGCAGCTTGGGCTTGCTCGATCAAGTCTTGGGCCATCTTGAGTAATTGGGCCGCTGATGGAGCTTGCTTTGTTGACTTTGGGGATGAAGACTTCTTAGGCTTGGGCTTGGAAACTTTGGGCTGGGGAGAGCCTTCCAAGGCAGGCTTGTCTTATGAACTTGGAGGTACCGACACTCTGAGAGTGGGCATAACTTGTTTGGTTGGAGTAGCAGGAGGCAAGACTTTTGGAGCCACATTAGAGATTTGGGGCTGGGTCTTGACAAGGTACTCCAAGTTAACTGCATCAATGGTGGGCTGGAGTTTGTACTTGGGCCACCATTTAACAGAAAATTGTCTGTAGACATGGTGACTGATGATTTTTCATTGCCATCTACAGATCCAAGGTAATTTGTACCTGCAAAAACATGTTAGCAAATTGGGAATGGGAAATAGGGATTGAGATTCATCAGGAATGAATCTGGAAGAGAAGTAGAGGAAACAATTATGAAGATCAGTTGGAAGCATTTCGAGCATGGGGCCATGAAGATGCCACCATCGTACAAACCAGGATGGAATCTGGTCCTCGAAATACTTGTCAAATTGGATGAACCAGGAGTGAGTTAAAGACTCATCCTGATAGAGTAACAGTTTAGACCATGCTTCTATGTAGTCATAGTAGCTAAACTGTATGGAATGCCCAGGGAGATTACGGAGAAAAGAAGGGTGTGATTTCCACTTTTCGGCAGACCATAGACTTCTGATATACAAATGATGGTAGATATCTTTTCCTGGGTTATTGTTGTCAGGAATAGCTTTAATGAAAATTGACTTGGTGTAAAATAGGATATCTTGATAGAAGACAAAGGTTTTACAGCGATGATTAAGAACAAATGTCCAACCAGTCCCAAGGTAAGCTTCTACAAGATCAGTTGGTTTGCTCAGATGAGCATGACTTGGTTCAATGGCAAAGACATTGATGGCTGAAGACTTTTCGGTATAATTTGACTTAGATTCTGTGGGTGTGGTATTCATAGGATCAAACTGGGAAAATAGGTTGACCAACAGTTCAGTTTTAGGTGGAGGCTGTTGGGCCATTTGAGAAAAGATTTTAACTGGCACAATTGTGGGCTGTATGGGCCGACTTAATGGGTCAACAGGCTTACCAAGAGATGTAAACCTGTTTGCAATTACCATGGCATTTGAAGGGCCAGGTGCATGGGTAACTGGTTTTGACAATGCCTTAGGAGGTGAACTTTCTTCCTTTACTGAGGCAATTGCCGAAGCAAAAACTTGTTGGACAGTTTGGGCCTGTCTCTTGCCCTTATCCTTCCCCCCCCCCCCGGTTTTTGGAGGAGGAATCAGGCTTTTTAGGTTGTCTGTCCGCCATTTGGTTCCTGCAAAAATTCTCTAGTTAGAAAATCAGGGATACAGTTATTACTGCCCTTAATATATTCTATGTCAAAATCGAAAATACTCAAAATAGATTGTCATCTTGCAAAAATTTGCTTACTAACAATATTTTGAACATCTTTTTGTAAGACATCTTTGGCTGACTTAAATCGACTCTGACCAAAAATTTCTGATTTAATATATCATCCTGGAATTTTGAGATACACAGGACAATAGATAAAATTTTCCCTTTTTAATTGTAGAATAATTCATTTGTGTGTCATTCCAGATTCCAGAATGAAACCGAACAATCTGTTCAGGAGAATTTGGAGATTCTCTCTGAAGGAGGATACCACCATAACCAATATTGGAGGCATCAGTTTGGATAATTTTGAAAGAATTAGTGGAAGGTATTCCGAGGCAAGGTAGAGATTTGATGTATTTTTTAACTTGTTTGACAATAGAAGTATGTTCAGACATCCAAGAAGTAGGGTTATCCTTAAGTCTGGCATAAAGAGGTTTGACAATTTGCCTGAGATTCTGATAGAAGTCAGAAACATAGTTCAGGGAGCAAGAAATCTCTGAAGTTGGGTTTTGTCAAGGATTTCGTCAGGAAACTTATCAGCAAATTGGATAGACCTGGAAATAGGGACTATGGTTGACTGCTGAATGTTATATCCAAGAAATCTGACATTGGTTTGGAACAACTTGATTTTGCTGGCTGAGATGACTAGACCATTACGCTTGGCAGTCTCTACAAAGGCATGCAAGTGTTTCCAATGTTCATCTATTGACCTACTAAAGATGAGAATGTCATCAATATAGACAATAGAACAGTGGGATAAGTTAGATAAAATTTCATTCATAATATTCTGGAATTCACTTGGTGCATTTTTTAATCCAAATGGGACAACATTCCATTTATAATGTCCAAATGGAGTAGTGAATGCAGTTTTATATCTGTCTTTCTCAACAATTTGAATTTGCCAGAAGCCAGATTTCAAGTCGAATTTAGAGAATATTATGGCATCTTTTAATCTTTTAATTAAATCTTGTTTGTTTGGAATAGGATACCTGATCCATTCCAGAACAGAATTTAAAGGTTTGTAATTGATTACAAGTCTTGGAGTTCCTCTTTCTAATTCTGCATTTTTAACAACATAGAAAGCAGGACAAGACCAGGGTGACTTAGAATTCCTAATGATACCATTCTTCAAAAGTTCAGAAATTTCTTTTTTACAAATTTCCATAACTTCATGGTTCATTTGGATAGGTCTGAATTTAGTGGGGATATTTTTCTCATTAAATCCTTTGATATAAGGAAGTTCGATAGTATGTTTTTTTCTATGCCAAAAAGCTGTAGGAAGCATAGAGCAAACTTCTTGTTCAAGTTTTTCTTTGAACTGATTAATTTTCTCAATTAGGATTGGATCTTCCAATTGTTGTTCAATTCTTTTGTGAATAACTTCTTGTTTTAGAAAATTTATTTGATCAATTTTTCTAAGATATTTAGAAACAGATTCATCTTTGAGCTGTTTAAGTTCTTTAACTTCAGGTTGGAGTAAGAACTTAAAATTTACAATTTGATTGAATGATTGAGTGGTTATACCTTCATTATCTATGGTGAATGGGGTCATAAGATAAATGAAAGGTAATCCTAAAATTACTTCATCTGTCATATCTTTCACAAGGATAAAAGATGTTTTAAAACAAACATTATCCTGACAGATGTGAGCTTTAGGTAATTTATACTCAACATTCATCTTACTGCCATTGGCAGAACTAAGTTTGTGCATAGTTTTCTCATAATACTTGGTTGGAATTATTCCTTCTTGAATACAGTTAACATCTGCTCATGTATCAATAAGGGCAATTGTGTTAAGAACAAAATCATTTCCTACTATGATTTTAACTTGGAAATACAATTTTTGAAGTTTTATTTCTTTTATGGTATTTAGTTGATCAGTTGGTGGACACACATCTTTCGATGTCAGCTTCGTTAAACCAGAAGTTTCCATCAACATGGTGGAGGTCTCGGGTATCCGCTGGAAAAGTGTCCTAGTTGATGTGTCAGATTGGTTATCATCAGATTGGTTGTTATCTTCTTGAGGTTCTTGCTCAAGATCATTTTGGGAAGATAAAAGACTCAATTTTTCAGCAAGAAGTTGGTCTTGCTTTTTTAAGTCTTTTATTTTAATTTTTAATTTATTAATTTCGCTGTAAAGATCAGATAGGGTTAATTCTTTTTTCTTTTCCCTACTAAATCTTTCCATAACTTTGTTAATACTAACTAAGGGTTTTTCAACATATAAAGATTTATTTCCTTTTTTGAGGAATAAATCCTTCAAGTTTTTAATATATTTAACTTTTAATTCAGGATCTTGGATTTTACTGATTAAATCAATTAAAATTTGTTCTTCTTCAGATTGATTGGTGATTACCCTAATTTTGTTACAACAAGTGTCATTACAACCTATTTTAATGTCAGGTTCACTTGTAGTGGAAAGGGAATCAGAAGAACTATCAGAACTGTTTGAGTCTGATGTTTCTTCATCTAAAGGAGGGTTATGAAGTCTGAAGATCTTAAGGATTTCTTCAGTTTCATTTTCATTTAAATTAAGTTTTTTAACTTCTTTTTTAATTGGACAATTAGGGCTTTTGTGACCCTTTTTTTCCACAATTATAGCAAGTTATGTCTTTATCCTTACTGACTGTTAACCATTTAGACATCTTGCCAGATTTTTTGTGAGTTTTAGATTTAGAAGACTTGCGGGGTTCCTTAGAAGATTTTTTATAAAATTTAGGTTTAGTGAGTGAATCTTTATTTCTTTTATAATAAGATTTACTCCTGGAATAAGATTTATGAGACTTATGGGATTTGTGTTTATGTTTCCTAGAAGTAGAAGGTGCTTCTAGAGGAAGGCCATATTGTTCACAAAAACTTCTCATTTCATACTTAGCTTTCTTTTTCTCATTTTGTAATTGTTTACTAATTTTTAAGTCAATACACATTTTTAATCCTTCCTTTTGGATTGTGCTGACTAATTCGCCATATGTCAGTGAATCATATTCTATGATTCCAGTGTCCTTACTAAGGGCTTCTCTGATCTTATGGGCAAATAAATTAGATAAACCATTAACAAATTTTTCTTTCCAGAAAGATTTATTGCAGTCTGGACGGATCATTACTCGGCTTATAAAAACATCTTTATACCATCTAAAATCACTTAATGTGGGACACCTGAGATTACTAAGCTGGTCATGAATCCTAGCTTCTATATTTGAAGGTGTTCCAACAAAATATTTTATAATGGTAAAGATTAAAACATTTAATCCATCAGGTTTTGCTCTTCCTATGGATTCATCAAAGATTGGTATGCCATCATCATCTGTAACTACGACATTTCTGATTTCATCCCTAGATTCTGGTGTGAGGTATTTATCCCACCAGTTTCTTAGTACTCCAGTAAATCCTGAGGTAACTAAGTCTACTATTTTGGGTTCTGGATCAGACATATTAGTTACATAACTATTGATGACCATGGACATATGGTAAACTTTGTTCAAAATTTCTTGTTCACTTAAGCCATCTATATTCCATTCATAGAGTTTATTTGATTGGACAGAAAATTGGTTAGAGATATTCCTTTCTTCATACTGAAGATCAGGAGGAGTTGGTTTGGGATACCAGTTCTTTGTGGAACTAGTAGGAAGTATTTTTAATTTTCTAATTTCTGAAACTATAGGCTTGGGAGGAGTTATTCTGAATTCATCAGGACTATCTCCAAATTATTTTTCAAGAATTTTAATATCTTCGTCTGATGAAGATATAGAAGTTTCAGTTTCAGATTCAGAATCCTTATTGATTACAGTTACTTGGGACGTTTGTGATGCTTCAGGTTGGGCATCTAGTTTCCTAAGTAGCTGGTCAATCTTAGCAATCCTAAGTTGGTCAGGGATTCCTAAGTTGGATCTGTCTTCAGGTAAGGTAACTAAAGGTTTTTTCAATTTTTTGGAGGATGTGGGTAATTTTTCAATTTTAGTTTCAATTTTGTCTAACTGTTGGCCTATGGTTATGAGGCTTTGGTTAGTGAAGTTATTTTGTTCAATTATCCTCTTTTAAAATTTCTCTAAGTCTACTTGTTCAGTTGAGGCCTTATCATTTTCAGGAGGAGGTAACTTAAAAGGTGAAGCTGTAATATCTTTGTCAGCAGACTTAAAGTAAAAGCTTGTGCAGGTGGATGACTACTGGTTACAGTTCCTGAGTCTGTGGTCTTCCACTTATGCTTTGTGATAACTTTTAAGTTTTTGTGACAGGAATCAAAATAATCGAAAAATTGTATTTCAGATTTTAATTTATGCATTGTTTTAATCCATTGAACTTTAAGATCTTTTCTTTGTTCAGGATTAAATTGTTTGAAAAATTCCTTATACCTAGATTTGTTATTAACCATATTTTTTTAATAATTTGGTCATGTCCGGTAAGAACAAAGAATCGTCTTCTTTGTTTATGACATAAAGTTGGTGACTTAAATTAGGGCTAGGTTTTTGACTTTCAAAATCAGAAGGAGTGATAGAGGCTGTAGGAGATGGTGTAAAGTCATCTTCTTTTTTATCCTTTTCTTCTTTAAACCTAGAGTAAGATGTACTTACTGGATTAATTGGTGTATGTTGGTAATAAGTGTATTTAGGTTTACTAAGCTGGGGTGAAGAAGTGTTATCTACTCATTTCATTTTAAAACTTTGAAACCTTTGTTTTAACTCATTATCAATTTCTTTATCTCTCCTAGACAGACTAGAATAGGATTCAGATTTCCTACCTTCATTAATTATAATTGGTTTGTTATATTTTGTTTCTTGATAAGTTGAAATTCTACTAGACTGTGACCTAGTATCATTAAAAGAGATTTCAACATTACCGTCAGAAAATTGCCTAATTGTTTCTAAGTCTGATTCTGTCTCAACATGGTCAGGCTTAAAATTAAGGTTTTGAATTAACCATTTTGTGGGAAGGGTTACATCTTTCCACTGGATTCTCCTAGGGACTTGCACATTAGCATCTGAGGTGCTAGGTTCCATTAGGAGAGTATTTTCTTTAGGACTTCTTTTTAAGGCATTTACATTAAGATTTGTTGTAATGCACTTATAGTAAATCCTATAGATTAAAACTATTGAATCTGTGTGTTTCTCAAGTTTAGTGATATCCCCTGTCAAATTCATACCCAAGGTAAGAGCTTTGACAGTCTTTTCATCTCTTAGACTAAGAGTGAAATCAGGATAACAATTAAAATAAACTGGTCCATCATGCAAATCTGCTTGCATCATGCCCAGAAGACTTGGTTGAAACTCAGTGAATCTGTCATCACATAAAGTTAATAAGACAGCAGAATTCTTTCCAACTGTGATTAATGGTTTAATTGCAACTTGGACTAATCCTAAGTGGATAAAATTAAATCCTTTGGACTTATATTTTTTAAGAGTTTCTTTCTTTAACAGTCGATGGAATTCACCTATCTCAGTTAAAGGATGAACTTGTTCAATTGTTTTAATTTTTAATTCCTCATTGAATGCTTTAGGCATCCAAGTGGTTTTATAAATTTCCCGATTGGGGACTTTGGGTATGTTCCATCCTGCCCAACTAGATTGAGTAACTTCGTACTCATATTCTTCTTCATTCACAATATTAGGTATATTGCTAGATGAAGATCTAGAACTAACTGTGGAATTAGATCTGAATAACCTATTCATTTTAAATAACTTGTGTTTAATTTTCAAAATTATTTATATATATAGATATTCAAAGGCGTGTATGATTACCTGTGCTTCACATGGAAGGAGGAGGAGAGAGAAAAGTCTGAGTACAACTAAGGGTAGAGGGAAATAGGGACCAGAGGCAACCTGTCCCACCCTGAAAAAAAATTAAAATTTTATATTTATATATTTATAATTTTTTAATGGGTAGTTAGAATTAGGCCCACCCTCCCAAACAAAAATAAAAAATATTGAACCAACTCTAATAAGTTTAAACCAATTAAATCTTGTGCAAAAAAATAATCTGGCACATTTTTCACTCAAAAAAATGTGAAAATATGTTTAAAAATTTGAGACTAGTGATTGAGCCTTTTTTGTTTTGATAACTTTCAATCTTATAGTATTCATAATTTTTGAAATTGCTATAATTTTTTAAAATTGATGCTGGTTAATTGTTTCAGAATCTGGTCATGTAAAGTTTAGACTGACCTTTTTGAATCATAACTCTTGATCCAAAATAGTTTAAATAAACAGAATTTACTTGTTAATTTCAACACGGTATTAACTACTCTAGAGATAACATAAGTTATAGTCCGGTCTCAGAACTTTTAATTATATTGCGTCTTTCTCTATCTTAGTAAAAATATGGCTGAAAGAACTTTAGAAATGAATTATTCTCAACTCCAACAACCTTCAAGTTGTTTGCATTGAGTGTATGGTTATTAGTGTGAATGAAAATCATTCCCGTTCCTACATGATTCTTTGTAATAATAATGAAGTGATGTTACATTTTGATATTTATCTTTCAAGATACACATAGTTTAGATACAACATGCAATGAATTGACGATGAAATCTTCTTAGTTGGTGATTAAAGGGCATGTAACTAAGGGCGGAGGGACAGAGCAGCACATGCCCACCCTGAAAAAAATAATAATTGTACCTTTGTACATTTATGATTTTTTATTGGGTAGTTGAAATTAGGGCCACCCTCACGACTAAAAACCAAAAATATTGAATCCACTCTAATAAGTTTGAACCAACTAAATCTTGTGCAAAAAAATAATCGGACACATTTTTCGCTCAAAGAAATGTGAAATATATGTTAAAAAGTTGCAACTAGTGGTTGAGTTTTTTTTTGTAACTCTCAATCTTATATTTTTCATAATTGTTTGAAATTGCTATAATTTTTTAAAATTGATGCAATCTTAGTGTAAAATTGATCATCATTAACTTAATTACTTATATAGAGAAAAATATTTTCGATAATATTATTAATTTGTACATGACTGTAATTAGCCTCATTTTTTGTAAAGAGTTGTAATTAATCTCTTTTTATTAAGTACTATTTGCATAGACTATGTATATTTAGGGATGTCCATGGGTGGGGGAGGGCTTGGCTCGTGAATTTTTTTTTTTTTGGTCGGGCTTGGGTAGTGTAAGCCTAAGCCCGTACTCAGATGAGTGGCCAACCGGGTTGGACTGGACTCTAGTAAGGGTAAGCTACCCGCAACCCAGCCCGTCACCTATTGGGCAGGCTTTGCGGCTTGTTTGGGCTGACTTTTGTTGGGTCTGTTAGACGGACTTTGTTGTGTCTGTTAGAAGCGAACTATTTTAAGTTATGGTGGTCATTTAATTATGAAAATTGGCTGAAAAATTTTAAAAAGTTAAGTTGTAATAAGTAATTTAATGTAATATTGAACATATTCGTAACGTTGATAATCGATACAAATAAAATGGCTTTTAATATTACCAATAAACATAACTAAAGAGGATTTATTAAAACTAAAACTTAAAAGAAAAGAAAAAGCAAATCAAGGTTTTGATAATATTATCCAAATTATATTGAAATAAATCTTATATTAAATAAGACTCTAGTGCATTTATGCAATTTCATTTGAAAATTCAGAAACTTGTCATCAATTAATGAAAATAGATAGAAATAAATAATAGTAAATTTAATTATTTTAATATTTCATTTTTATATTTTAAAAGAAAAAATATGAAAGACTTGACTATGTGTAATATTAATGAAGTTTTATTAATATAAAGTTCATATTAATAATGTTACTAACTTAGTTAGTATTGTGAGAGTCAAATTGTCCAATTAAAAATTTAACATCAATCTAGTCTTATTAATATGAGTTTTAAATTAAATAAGGTTAGTATTGTCTTTATATATTGTTTTAGGGTTAAAGTAGTCAATCAAATTTTTTTCTTAATAGTATACTTTTATTATTAGTATATATATATTGTATGTGGGCTTTGGGCTCGGGCCGGGCTCGAGTTTCAAGCCGAATAGTAGTTTTAAGGGTAAACTCAAGCCTTTTTTTAAAGGGGTTTTTGGAAGCCGGTACACCTCATTAGACTTATTTGGCAAAAAGTACACATTGAAAAATATTTTGGAAAAAAGTACACTAGTTAGATACAAAGACATAAATGCCCATTTTAGGGAAAGTAGTGCATTAAATATCTCCTAATTTTATGGGAGACTTTAATATTTAATGCACCTTGATT
>CM042198.1:14885573-14908606 GCA_023539305.1 Ilex asprella | reverse complement strand
TTATCTAAGTAAAACTGATATTATTCATCAAACTTCATGTGCTTACACCTCTCTATAGAATGGTATTGTTGAATGCAAGAACCGTCATTTGTTGAAAGTCACCCGTGCTCTGTTATTCGAGATGAATATTTCTCGATTTTTTTGGAGCGATATTGTTTTTACTGCTTGTTATTGTATTAATCGTATGCTATCCTCTATGTTAAATGAACAAACTCCATATTCTGTCTTTTTTCCTAGTAAGCCCTTATTTTCCCTAAATAAACAGTTGTCTCAAATACAAATTTTTTTTTGAGTTTATGACACTATTTACGACAGAAAAAATAGTTGTCACAAATATTAGCAAAATATTAGTACAAACATGGTTTTTGTGACAGCAAAAATAGTAGCCACAAAAAATTTCTCGAACACGTCTTTTGTGACGGCCAACATAGCTGCTGTAAAAAAGTTGTCACAAAAGACCCTTATTCTTATAGTGCCAAGACGTCTAGATTTACAACGCTTCTTTGTTATAATTTAAGCTACCCATGGGATTAATTGATCTATTTTCCAAGCGATTCATAAAGGTCTTTTCTTATGCAAGAAAAATCCAATTGATAAAGTTTTTGTTATTTTCTATCCAAGTGTATGGGATCTCTATATGTCTATTCTTTCAAATAAAGTCCTCGAAGAAGTAGATCAAATATTGAAGGAGCCATGAGATGAAAGAGCCATCTCTTCAAGACACCTTTTTCTTGCGACATGTTTTTGTCACAACACTTGCACATTAGGGGAAGGAACCTTGTTACCAGCTTGCTCGATGAGATCCTGGGTGACAGTTGTGCTCGGAGGAGGATATGGAAGAACTTGGGAAGACTATATATCCAAATCATCCTCCAAAAAGGGGATTAGTGAAGGTTCAATATGATCAAGCTCGGTGAAGACAGGCTCGATGGATGAGGCAGTTTTTGAAGGGATGGTAGGGATCAAGTTCAAAACAAGATTGATGAAATTTTTCACTACTATCTCCCTTCTCATCTCTTGTTTTTGGATCTTTTTTATGCTAGGAAGTGGAAGTTGTTTGTGCAGCCTCTCTACGATCGAAAAGTTGTGCAACAGATGATTCAGGAATTGTGATGAAAGAGTTGTGTATAGGTGTTTAACTAAGCATAACGTGGGGTGCTCGGAAAAAAATGGCTTGAAATCTTGTCTTAGATTGTCTCACCAATGTAAGCTAGAAAAGATTCAGAACCATACACAAGAAACCAAGCGTGAAAAATAAGGGGCTTTAAGATCACCTGGGGCACTGATATAGATCAAATAACAAAATAGTACTTGAGTCGCGAGGACTGAAATATGGGTGGTTCAGGTTGATCAAATGGGTTGACTTTTTTGGAGCCATTTTTACAGACATGGGTTTTGAAACACCCACGTTCAAGAAGAAATGACAAGTCAAGGGGTGCAATGACCCAAGGTAGAATTTGAAAAATTTCTTCGCTTAGAGTCTGAAAAACACAATATTTTTTTTGGTTTAGCAAACTTTTCGCAACTGAATAATTTTACAGTGTAAAGTCAAAACTGATAAATAAGTTCTGTTTTAAGCAGGGTGATTAGTAGATTTTAGCCATACACTTAGTTTAGAACATTTCATGTCTGGTAAAATTTGTAATAATGGCCTACTCACATGATTAATGATAACTAGGTAATTTTTTTTATATTTTCTAGTTGGTTTAGGGTTTTTACTACAATATAAACTCCTGTAAGCCTTAGACCAAGACAACGTTTGTTTAATTCTCAGCCACCTTCTTTTTCATTTTATTCGAGTTTTACACATTTCCCAACATCAATCACCCTTTTCGTAAGGGCATTTGTATCGAGGTTCTGCAATCACTCTATGCTCCTAACTCTTAGAAACAAACAAAATATCATTTTTGTTCCTGTTATTGGACTCTAGGATAAGGGTGACCAAGTAGAGAGTCTTTTTCCTAATTTTCAAGTAGTAATTTTTATCGCCGACAAACTTCATCATATAGCACAAAGATATCTCCCAAAGGCCAAGGTTGACTTTGAGGAGATTATTAAGGGCCACTAGACCCATCACTATCTCAAAAAAGTTGGGACAACATTAGATGGGGCAAAGTTTTAAAGTGTCTAAAACCCAAATAAGAAGAAGGTGTAGAGGAAACCTGACTCCACCCTCAAGAATGGTTTTACCAGGGATTAGAATGGACTCTCTAGAACCTATAAGGGGTTCATCCTTTCCAGAACCATAATGATCACATGATCAATGATACAATACATAGCCCTAAAGGAAGTGATGTCATCTTTTGTTAAAATGGCTATGATAGACTGGTATGAAGAAGAATAAGAAAATAACAAGGTAAGAGAATGGAAGAACTACATAGCCTTGAGGAACTTGAGAGGGGAAACAATGGAGGAAAAGTGAAGAGGTGTTTCCTTTAAATGGAAGAGAAGGGCACCATAAGCTAGAACAATGCAATTTTAGAAATTGAAGTGACATTTTTAGGATGCAATGACATTATGACACTCCTTTTTGCAAGAAATGATATAACACTTTCAATGAAGGACATTATTATCGTAGAGAGTCAACAATTACCATGTGATAGACATGTTCCAGGGGAAAATAAAGGTGTTCAGAATATCCTTGTGCATGATCAAATCATTTAATAAGGACACCTGGCATGCGACACATGAAAAAATGAGAAGGGACAATCTGGTAAAGGCAGAGTGCCTTTAGCCAAGCCAAAGATATTCCAACTGAACAAACATGGACTAGCAGAATAGACATCGAAGTCGCGGAAGGTAAATTATATTCATAAGAAGGGAAAATACAAGATAAAAAAACAGAGGGTGATGCTCACATGACAATGCATCCACCCAATACAAAAATAAAACCAAAAGATTTACAACAAACCAAGAGTGTAGAATTCTAAAGAAAGTGCCAGCCTTGAGCTGGTACTTTCAGCAGAATCTAAACTCAATGGGAGACAAGAAGCATAGAGGCTTCCAACAGCATGAGACTGCACATTCAAGAACAAAGGAATAAACACACTGGCATTGCTATAGCCTAATGGACAACAAACGACCAACATATTTATCAGCCCAATCACCATCCACCAGCCGAGAGGGAAATGAAAAGCATTGCCTACAGTGAAGTGAGAGAACAAATGGATGATGAAGCCATAATTACCTTTCATGCTCGTAGGATGAACTCCTCAAAACAGAGAAAGCAAGCAGCATTCAAGGAGCAGTGAAAAAGAAAGACTTTCCAGAAGGATCCAAGATAAAGGCCATGATGTTCCCATTGGAGAGTCTTATCACTGAGGTCACACTCTCAGGCATGTCAAGACAGACAACAAAAACATCCCCAAGAGAGCACCTAGGACATGAACCAGCATCTAAGTCAAGCCAACCTCACCCACATTCACAGGACATCCCAAGCAGATTAACATTTGAAACTAAGCCACAGCAAGAAGCTGCCAGGCTTGAAGGAGTGACAAGTTTTAGGGGGAACTCTTGAATTTGATTGTGACTAATCTATTTTGATGATTTGCAAGACACACTTCACAATACTTCTACAGTCCCTAAATTAGTTTGTATGGAGCCTTCTATTCCTTTCCTTCTATATTATATAGACAGTAGTTGCCAAGCACAACTTCTTTAATACCTTGCCAAGTGACTTACCTTTCCAACTTTGACTTGCATAATCAATGAAATTCTGCAAAGAGCTCGCTAGGCCTTGTTCACCACACAGTTGCATCATAAAATTCCAAATATCTTGTGAGAACTAGCTACTAAAAAAGAGGTAAGAATGAGATTCCATATCATGCCTACATAGGATACATGTCACATCGACATCCAACGCAAATTTTTACATTCTATCTTTAGTGCTTACCCTTTCGCTCTCATCAGACTATTCGATTTGCCAAACTCTTGAGTAGTTGCTACAAACTGAGAAAGCACAAGGAGGAGACTCCAATGAATTAGTGCTTGAGTTGACCTCTAATTCCACAATTCAAGGTATAAGGACTAGGTCCACCTGAGGAAAGAATAGCTAGGCTATCATTACTGACCAAAAAGGGTCTTAGGCAACCAGTAAAAAACAACATGTTTTAAATATGCACATTATAAACTTGTAACCTAAGAGACTGATTAATGAGAAAGGAAACCTAGAAAGGTTCAATCATGAATTTGGAAAGACCTAGCTAAAAAATTGGAGTTCCATCCCATTTCAGCAAGGATTCTATACCCTAAATAATCTTTGTACACTCCCATAAATACTAGAGTAGCTTAAGTCAAAGGTACACACTTCTTTGTTTGTGAATAGCTTGCTTAACTTTAGATATCTTACCGACTTTATATCAGAGTGCGTCTAGCCAGTCATTCCCCATCTATGGCAGTTTGCACATTTTGTGGGACAAGAGGTGCACCTAATTCGTTTGGTCAGTCGTTCCAATCCCAAAACAATCACCTTCATTTTCACTATAACAGAGGTACGAATTTTCCTCATGCACTATTGTTGATCCTCCCTCAAGGATGTTGAAGCTTCATGGAAGAGATGAAGATCCTTGAAATTTCCCACAAAAATCTATGTCTAATATTTCATACGTGGAACTCAGATTGATTCCTCTTTTTGTAGCCACTGAGGCATCATGTTTTGCTTGATGTTTTTGTAATATCACCGTGATGATGTTGTGCCAAATATCTTCTCCTCTCTTCATAATATTATGTCTAAAAGACCTTTTCCTATTTGTTGATCTTTTTATATGATTGCTCTATTTCTTTGTTTAGAAGATTAGCTATCCCTATTGCCCCAAAGTGCTATCTCTCTCTCTCTCTCTCAATGTTTTTTAGACAAAAAAAATTATGTGTTTTGTGATTCTTTACGAAGAGATAATTACTTATTATCCAGTACACATTTACCTTATTTGTTGATAAATATTATATTACTTATTCTTTTTAGTTTATTGATGGAACAATATGAACAATTACTTCCCTTAGTTATTCATCAACCATTCTAATAAATATTATTAGTGTCTCATCTAGAAGTTTCATTTTGGGCCGTCCTTGGTTCCAGGAAGGATATCATGTATGAGAATTTTTGTAATATGACGGTAGGCCACATGTGTCAAATTGATTCCATCCAAAATTATATATTGAACCGGGTAATGGCAATAAGGCAAACCATGACGCCCACATGCCCTGTTCTCGTCGTTGTTATGTGCCCCACCAATTCCACAACATGCTTTTAATAGTGATTGTTCATCGAAACCTACATAAACATGCAATTAGGTCCATTTTAATGTAGTTCATTATTTGAGATCATATATCAAATTGCTTTTAATAGTGATTGTTTATCGAAACCTACATAAACATGCACTATAATGTTAGCCATTAAATGTATATCATTGTTATGCCAAAACATGGCTTTTCCATAATTGTGCTTATTGCCTTGTTTCAAGCTTAATTGCATGTATAATAGTATACATATGCACTAAGATCTATATAGATTGTTTTTATTATATACTTGTCATGAAAAGTTTGTGTTTTTTTTTTAATTAATTGAAAATGCACTAATTTTTTTACATAATCAAAAAGAGGGAAATCATCAGTGGACACAATAATTTAATCTTACGCAAAAATAAATGTTCTTTTTTGGATGAGTTGAAATTTATGCCTACACATATAGTAATAGTTAACATATGTTGGGTGGAATAAACTGCGTATAGATCTAAAATTGACATTAGTTTTACAAAATGAATGTCCTCATATTTAAACCCATAACTTGACAATCACTGGGGAAAATTTTTATAATTAAACCAGGATCCTTGTTTGTATTTTTCTGACTTAAGGATGCTTATTGACTTTAATATTCAAGAGTCACCCAACTAATTATCATATTTATAGTTGAAACAAATTCATTAAAAGTGTAAAATTGAAATTCTTAGCATATGGAAACTATGATTGAGGCCATATAGTTGGATTGTTACATCTAATTGTTATACACTATTTTCACCAAATATGTACTACTCCTTAATATATATGATGACCACAAATTTCTCATTCCATGATTTTTAGCATAATTTCCACTATGCTTTTTAACTACAATTTTTTTTATCAAAATCTTTATAACTACATGAATAAACATTATACACACCATGATGGCATAATACACGACTATAATTACACAACCTGGGGAGGTTGGCCCTATGTGTGTGGGAAATTTAAAAGGGTCAGATGTGTGCAGTCTTAATCTCACACATAGCATCAAGTCACAATAAATAAGCTTACCATTATGTCAAGGTTTGCCTCTAATTTTATACGTTGTAACTACAAAAACATAATTACTAACTAGTATTGAAGAACTATTTGCTAGTTCTTCATGGTCTAAATTAGAAAAGACAAACAATGTAACATTAATGATAAAGTATACATAAAATACTTGTGATGTGTAGAAGAGAACTTGAGGCTAAAGACATTGATATTGTAACATTGCATATATGACGTACAATGAACAAAAGTGCCCACAACAAACTAGTACTCCTACTAAAGTAGTGCATCCGACCATTAAGCCTATGACCTTTGAGACCTTTCAATGAGAATGCCACTTTCTTATTTCTCCCTCTTAGGCATGGAATTCTAAATTCTCTACCAAGTCTGGCAATTTGGTTCCTTCCTCAGTCATTAGCTAATAGTGTCTCCAACAAACCCTAACTGATTTTAATTTTACCCAGTCTGAGATAGATTTGATTATAATTTATATCATAGACAATTCACTTTCTCTGCTACGGAATGGATCCATGTTGGACCCCACTATACCCACTAGAGGGCTCAGAGCAGGGGACCCATTATCACATTATATGTGTTGTGTATAAAACAAATCTAGGCAGTTAATCGACAGCAAAATATCAAAAGATCTCATACCTATTTTTTATTGTTCATATTATGTCATAAAGAGGTTGCGATGGGATCAGGGAAATATTATGCAGTTTTTGTGATGCATTAGGAGAAAAGTTAGCCCATCAAAATCCAAGGTCTTCTTATCCCCCAAAAGAGGGTGAGTGGTTGGAAAGAGACATTATCTATGGATTCTAGAGCCACATTAATAGAAGTAGTCATTGCCACCTTTCCAAATTGTGTTATGCAAAGAAATTAGCTTCCACACTCCAAATGCGACAGATATAGAGAAAACAACAAGGCACTTTGGGAAGTTGCAATTAAGATTAATCATTTAGAACAACTAGTTGATGAATAGGTGAAAAAAGTCCAAACTAGGAGAATAGTTCTAGAAACTGAAGATATATTACATATAGGTACAAAACGGGGTAGTAGAAAATGAAGAAAATGTGGCTTTCTTGACAAATTGGTGGGAAATTTATATAATAAAATACATAGGTGGTGCTTGGATCACTATGGGAGGATTGAATTGAATTGGATTTGAATCCTAACCCAATCCTACCCAATGCAAAGTGGTCCGAATTGGAGGATTATAAAGTTCGGATTCAAATCATATTCCATCTTTGGATAAGTTTCATTTGGTTTGTGGGGTCCATTCACATGTGAAGGTAAAACAAACTCAAATGACCATTTCACCCTTGTGTAAAAAAATGTTATCCAATCCTATGCCATGTTTGTCATGGAATGAAAAAAGGTCCAATCCATTAGTATTGTCTTATTTACGAAAAAAAATATGAATCAATAAATTACGCATTTTTACAAAAGATTGCAATAAATATTTTGTTCATTTATTTAATTTAACTTGTACAACACACTTTTAATCACTTTCACTATTAAAAATAATACACAAATAGATACAACTCAAGCCTAAATTATTATTTGTTTATTTCTAAAAAATCCGAAGTTATGTGTTTAAAAAGTAAAACTTAATTGTTTTTTCAATAAATAGAAAAATAAATCTGAACCATATTAAATATTTTCAATGAGCGAAATGCAATTTATTTTTCATGAATTTTAGGGCATTTTAATATTATTGCATGAATCTCTAGCACAAATCATGTCAATTTAAAATATGTTGGTTTAATACAAATGTTAATTTTTTTTAGATTTCATGTATAAGCAAACAAATGGATGAGCAAAAACTTTTTAAGATCTTAAAAATTTAAGAGGTAATGGGACGCAACACCACAAAATAATTAATATTTTTCAATGAGACCCAAATCCTTTCATTCTAAGTTGAGGTAGACCGAATATTTTCACACACTTACTCTCAAATCATGTGCTTTCATGCTACATTCTGTCAATCGAGAGAGAATTTCTAACGGTAGAAATTTAGTTCAAAAGTATAAGAGAGTTATGTGCTAATTTTTGAATAATGACCAGGGGTAAAGTGCAAAAAAATCAAACCACTGCCGTATAAACTGGATTTTAAGTTGGTTAAATTACTCATCTTCCCTCTCAAACTGTGGAGAGAGTTCCTGATGCTTTAGCTTTTGCATTAGACAGAGACAAATACAAATACATAAAGAGGGAGAGAGAGAGAGAGAAGCACCTAGAAAGCATTAGAGATAAGGCAACTGAGAAGGGCTGATACTAAGTCTTCTCAATCGTCTGATAAGGAGATGAAGGGACATGTAAAAAGGGAGCTCAAGAGTCTGATAACTCGCATGATCAGGATAATGAAGGGGCAACTGATATGGGTTCTCTGTAATGAGATGAAGTAATTCGAATGCTAAGAATTTAGATTCAGGAAAAGTTTATGAAAGTATGAACCAGAGATTTCCTAAGGTCTCTGAGCTTTCTTCCCTGCTTCAAACCAGAGACCACAAAAAATTCTTCCCAATGATGATATGCAGCGTGTATAGAAGGGATTGATAAGAAGAGGTCCAGAGCATGGTAGAAGAGAAATATCCAACCTTGGAAAACCTGTGATTTAGATGAAAAACTAGAGAGTGTAATTCCAACAGAAAGATGAAGTCTTCCCAAATTTGTTGCAGAAGAACAAATTCTGAGATCCGAAGAAGAGAGAGTCCCAACCTCTCTATTCAGCAGATAAAGGAAAAGCAGAGAAGGCAAAACCAAAGACAGAGAGGCATGAATAGAGAAGACAGAGGTATGTGTAATAGATATCTATTCACATGCTTGTTTGTTTCTATTTTTTGTAAAATTATTATCTTTCTTCGGAGGAGAGAAAGAGACAGAAAGAGGTCAGCGTGATAGATCTCGGTTCACATTTCAATCATTTGTTTCGATTTTGTGTAAATTTATAATCTCTCTTGACTGGGGGAGAGAGAAAGAGAAGATGAAGGGTGTGTGGCCTCTGTTGGTGGTGTTCTGCTTGCTAATACACTGCATCAATGGGGAAAATGCATATTTGTTATTTACTTGGAATGTGACTTATGGTGATATCTAACCTTTTGGTGTCAAACAAATGATATTTTCAATAGATTGTTTGGGAAGGGGAATCGAATGGCAGGGGACTTTGATAAACGGACATGTCCCAGGCCACAAATTAATTATATGACCAATGATAATCTCACTATCAGTGTTTTCAATAGATTGTTTGAGCCATTTCTTCTCTCCTGGTAAGGAAATGTTTTTCATATTTATATATATATATATTATTTTGATCGAATAATAAAAAATAGTTACGTTATATTGGAGTTCGACCGTATTAAATTTTGCCGTATCTACTTTCAAAATACATAATTTTAATATTTTTTATGAAAAATCTCTCTAAGACGGGATCAGTTTGGGCCTATTCTGGAAGATTAAACTTCGGATAACTGAAACCACCAACATTGAGGCCTGCCTCATAGTTATTGATGTGGTTTGATAAAGTCAATCAAATAATCTTGGTCATGTACACCCAAAAATAATGTTGAGTAATTAAAAAACAATGATCAAATTACATTTGCGAGTGTATCAAATGACTGAGCAATGCTAAGTTTGATTTTGGGTAACAAATGACTGGATGTGGAATGTGCGTAGCTCAGGTGATAGACATATGAAAATGGTAGGTTATGTCCTCCAAGTCAAATACTTGATTGGTACCTTTATATTACTTCTCCTCCCTGGCTTTCCACAAGGCTGCAGGAGGTTTGGGTGGCATCAACATCTTCAGTCCCTGTGTGATTCTGGTGCCATTCTGGTTCCATATCTAGTGATATGCATCATGCAAAAAAAAAAGTAAATAATTTCCAACACAAACACATAATTGAAATCATAATATTATGCTTGTACATTAAACGACAATGTCTTACAAAAGGTCTCTATTTTAAAGTCGTGCATAGCACAACGTACAAATTGACAACCAAAAATACAAAATAAGGCATACACTTTGGCTTATTTGAAGACCCTCCACCACAACTAAATGACAATATGGATAACACAAGTAAATTATAACATTCAGTAGTTCACGACCATCATTCTTACATAGAAGCTTAAATGTCACCCAGGACTTGTAGATGTTACTTCTGTATCGAGCTTGGGATTATGGGAAGAAGTCAATCATCAATGACTATAACATCGACGGTTGGGCAGAATTCACCGATGGAGAGGATCCTACACTATCTGACGTTTGTCCGCCTGATGGTGGAACATTATTTTTGAAAATTACTTCAAAATATTGATTGTTAAGACATGGGTCTAGATAGTATTCCACAGGAAATGGTACGTCTTGCATGATATAAACAACAAATAGTTTCAAAAAAATCATACAAAAAAAAAGGATGTAAATCTCACTAAAAATAATGATGCACACTTACGTCTAAGTATTCATTCGAACCCTCCACATCTTCTTTGATGACACACTTATTGCGATTGTCCCATGAAAATTTACCCATCTCTAACATATCTGAAATTGTGAAATAATTTTGCTACCAAAAAAATATCATCCGTAGGACCTCTAATAGTCGCTCCATCTTTTTCTTGTCCAATCAACCGTGATAAGGTAATAGGTTCCGATGTTTGTATTCAATTAACGTATCAATCATCACTTAAATTTCATTTGCACTCATATTTGGAATCTTCATCCCTACGTAACACATTTGCAACTTCACATTAGATGCATCAATGAGAAACAATTGCTACAATTAGACGAAATGCTCAAAATATTAAAATAGCACAAACAAGTGATTTCATTTTACATAGATGGATAATCAACAATTCCAAAATTACATTGCCCTTACTAACCAAGTTACATCACAGTTTTCACAAATTTTAGATTACGTTATAGCTCGGAACAATTCCCTATACATACTAAAAAAGGCTCATCCAAATCTACCAAAAAAAAGTACACAATTACACCAAAAAAAAAAACATCATAACACTAATAATGCACCACATAATATCTTGCTGATATGCACATCTTTGCACAAGGATAGGTGGTGCTACAACATCTTCCGTTGCAACATGTCAGTAATATTATCTAACGTTGCATTTTCCTCATCTACAATATCATAAACATGTGCACCACTTGTTTCTGTTTCCAAACTTCCAAGGTGAATGCGTAACACATCTTGGGGGAGCTACTTATTAGAGGCTCATGAACCGGACGTTCAAACGCTAACTAGGGAATACCATGGAAATCTACATCGATGACATGCTAGTCAAAAGCAAGAGAAGTGAGGATCACTTGATGGAGCTGGAGGACACCTTCTCAACCCTCTGAGAATACGGATTAAAGCTAAATGCAGCAAAATGTGTTTTTGGAGTTGGTTCCAAAAAATTCCTCGGTTACTTGGTGAGCCGACGTAGAGTTGAAGCCAACACGGAACTAGTACAAGTCATCCTGGATGTACGGAGGCCCCGCACTGTACGAGAAGTCCATAAACTCACAAGAATGTTAGCCGCCTTAAATCGTTTCATTTTTCGGTCGTCAGACAAATGCAAACCCTTCTTTGGAGCTATCAAAAGGTCCGAGAAGGACACTTGGAGCCAAGAATGTTCAAGTGTGCTTGATGGGATCAAGGAGTACCTCAAGGTCCTCCCAACCCTATTTGTCCCTACCAGAGGGAAAAGGTTATTCTTTTACTTAGTCGTGTCCATTAGACCAGAGGGGAAATGTTGTTCCCGACCAGAGGGTTTCAATAAATCACCGAAACTCATAACTCGCCTATTCCTAGAAACAAAACAAAGCACTAGAAAAACTAGACATATATGATACGTGATCAAGCTTTCTTACTAATCAAGGTGTGCATGAGGATAATCTAAGGTTGATAACAAGAACCTTAATATTGCAATGCATGTGGATACAAGTATTTTTCTAAAGTTTCAAACTCCGCTTTTTTATGGTAGTTGGATACTAAAAGTTGTCCATGTGGTGTGGTGTGCATTTGATACTCCACTTCGTATTATGTTAAAATTTATTTAGTGAGTGTTTGATTTGGCCGACCAACTTGATTACCATTCAAAACTATCATATCAAAGCTACACTTATGTTCAATAATCTTATTCGAGTTGGAGAGTCATATGACAACTTGACCACAGTATTCGTCAGAACCATGTTTCAATCTCATCTTCGAAAAGATTTCAATACAAATTCCTAAATTGTGTTATACTTGAATTTGTATTATATCAAATTAATGTCTTGTATAATTTAATTAAATATCCATTACACTCCATAATCTACCCCTAAAATCCACCCAAATCTTTAGAATGAAATATCAAAGCCTCATGGTTGGCATAATTTTTCCTTAAAAACCAAAAGTCTTGCACCATTTAAGGACTTGCTCTTATCCCATTTTTTTTGCCGGAATTTTTTCGATATAGGTGAATGCTTTGAAAATTCCACTTCCTAAATGGAGACCCAATTTCAAATGAAAATTGTTGATACAATCTTGGCTTTGAATGTTTCTATTATGTTTGGTAATTAACGATTTTTGTTGTTGTTGTGTAGTGAATTCAAACACAGTAGGGGTAATTAAAGTGGAATAACCTCTACATTACATATTAATAACTTATAGTGTCTATTTTCCTAATCTTCATCCTGTATACAAAGTTGACATTTTGAAAACACTAATGGCATGAAACTTTCATCATCAAGTGAATTATTTAAAACATAAACGTATAAGATATATAATATTTCACATTTCTTGACTTTCTCCAAATAAGCCTAGAAAGTAGAATCAAACCCAATTTTTTCCTGTTCTTCACTAAATTTTTTATTTAGGTGTTGTTAAGTGCAGTGACTATCAGTGTGCTTACAAAATCAAGGAAACCCACAATTCAGCACAAAAAATTTACGTACATCAATTTGCAGATTTCATGTGTTGAGGCAAAAAATCGATAGTGGATTTATGGTGTGTTTTCTGGGATAGTCCCGAACTTAATCCCCAAACCTTCTTCCTGGAAAATGAAAAAACTACCCAAGATCGAAGTGCTTCGATCAAAGGCACTCCGATGCTTAAGTCAGTAACGGAATCAGAGTGATTGCACGAAGACAAGGACAGTTCAGCGTACCTTTCACCTTGGATTATTCTGTTTTTTATAGACTATATTCCTCTTAGGGTTTCTGTTATGTTCGATGCAAGGTGGCACACCTTCCTTCCTTTTAGTGTTTGAGTTTTAGAAGTTATTGAGACTTCTCCCACAATCTCTCTTGATATCTTCAACCTCATCAATTTCGTTTATCTAATTGCCTAAGTTTTAGACGAATCTTTATCCCTAAGTCAATCTCTTTGAAACAGCTCAGACTTTTCTAAGCCGAATAGATCTGATGTTAGCCGAGATAGATGAAGAGCTTGATTTGGCACAAACGGAACTCTTCTCTTGCCTTGCTGAACACTTTTATGAACTCGGCTTGGTACAAGCCGATCTATTGCCTTGCTTAGCTGATCAGGTTGATGAGCTTAATCATAAACAGGACTGACCTATTTCATTATCTACCGAACCACTGTCTAGCTCGACTCGAATAAAAGGACACAAAGAGGATTCCTCAAGTCCTTAGTCACGTGCTTTGTCTTGTCGACATCACGTGGGCGCAATTAAAGTCTTACCATGTGTGATAATGGGGATTAGCCCCTTTATTTGCCCTCCAAATACGTCTGACAAGGGTTTTTTGTTAGTCGTTTTCTTTTACCCTTTCATAATCATTACATGTACTTGTAACATTCCCCTTTGCTATGGTGGTACATTTAGGGCATTTAAATATTGCCCTTTACAATTCCTCCCCTTCATAAACCGCCTTTTTTCGGTCTTTCATCCATCTTGCCCTCTTGTCTCTACTCTTGTCTTCTCTCTTTGCACTTTGTCTTCTTCATTATCTTCAAAGACCCTTTTACATCCTTCCAAAATTTCTGATTTCAAAGAAGTACAATATTCCAGATGATGTTGAGGTAAGAGTCACTGGGAAAGATAAACCCCTGATTGGTACAAGGGAATCAATCCCCATTCCTACCCGTGCTATCACAGAGTGTGCGATTCTCTCTTGACCCACTACTAATCTGGGTACTTTCCGCTACTAAACTTTGCCCTCTTCAATGCAGCTTGAACTTCTTCAAGATTGTCATGGGGTGTCTTCTTTGAACAAGATCCAAGGTCTGAGTCTTAGGCTATGGGAGATTTTGTACAGTTATATCATCAAGGATGTTGGAGATAATTTCTACCTGTCGGTGAGGAAGAAGAAGAGGTACTTGGTTACCCACGTCCCAGACTCAAACAAAGGTCACGAGAATGACGTAGTTTTTGTTTCTGGAAATTGGGAGTATGCCTCGGGTGCAACTTTGTCTTATCGCTGCCCCTATGAGGAAGGCATGCCAGATATTCGATGTTCTTCTCTGTTTTGTACTTTGTTCTAGCTTTATTTCGCTCTTTCTAACTACCCTTTTTTTTCTTTTTTTTAGGTGAGACTGTCAAGGGTAGGGTTCCTGAATCTGTTGTTAAGTTGGATCAACTTCAGAAAGTTTGGGATTACAATGAATCTTTGTTCTGTCGAGCTGCACATACTTTGCTCGGCTACACCCCGAATTACACATCTTTCATTACCGTGTCGAACCGACCCAATAGCATGCTTGCGGCAGATCTGGAGGCTATCCTAGCTGCCCAGGAAAAGACACCCCGAGCCAAAAAGAAAATGACCATAGCAACTTCCGAATACAAAACGGTGAAAAACTTTTTGGACTATTTATCGACTGTTAAACCAACTCTTACCATTGGACCAATGGAGACAGCGTCCATGCCCCCAATCGTCATTGAGGAAGAGCCTCTTACTGAGGTTTCTGTTGAGACTGTTGAAACCAAAGCCGATGTTCCAAACAGTGAACAGCCAGATGTTACTCAACACCTTGAGACTTCAATTTCATTTGAGTTCGATCCCCCTATATATGTTCCATCTCTAGCTCTTGAAGATGATTATCTCTTTGAGCTCGCTGAGGACCCTGCTCTAAAAAGGTGAAGGGTTGCTGATCCAGAGTCGAACCTTTCCCCCAAGCCAACTACTCCCCCTTTCCTACCAATACTCAGAGCTAAAAGGAGGGAAATTACAGCTAAAGATTATGCCATTGAGGACTTCAATGTGGCGGTAGGGGTTGCAAAATGAGTGATCCTTCCCCGAGACCTAGCAATGAATGAGACTTTGACTGATGATGAGGTATCTCGTCAAGCCATTCAACACATGGTTTTGGTGAGCCGTCTTTTTTTTTCAAGTTCTTCCTTCTTCACAAATCTTAGCCTTTTCCTACTTTTAGGGTCCATAAAAAGTCCATGAGGCTGGAGCTCAGATAGCTCGCAAGGATAAAGCAATGAAAGATGTTTTCCACGTCTGAGCTTCAGCTTTGGCAAAAAAAAAGAGCGTTGATGAAGAGTATGCTAAACTCTGCGAGGAAGAGAAGGTTCTGCAGGCTCAAATCCAAAGCCTAACTAAAGAGAACCAAAAGCTTCAAGAAGAAATCAAGAAGCTAAAGGAATCCGAGCATGAAGTCATCGTGGAGCTCTCACAATCTCAACTTGACTACACCTCTCTACTTGAAGAGTTTAAGCAATTTAAATATGAGGCGACGGAAAAAGAGGATACGACATATAATGAAGGTATGGAGCAGGCGGAGAATGACTTAGCTCTACAGATCCCCCAACTTCTAGAGGCATTCTTCAGCAAGGGCTAGCAGGCTGCTTTGTCTGCAACCAAAGTTACTCCTTCTTCTGAGCTTTTTTCAAGACATGTTCTACCGAGCTCTTCTCAACCTCCTTCTACCTGATCAATCACTTGGAAACCTTTTGTAATCTTTTCTGATGTAATTGACTGGATCCTTTTGCACTCCAATTTTTTAGAAATGAAAATCATAATTCTGCTTTTCTGTAATTTGTTTTGATGTATGTTTAGAAAGCTTTTTATACATTCTGAAAAGAATTTTGACTAAGACTTTTGGAAGTTATGGCCCTAGCATGGCCCTTTTCCTAAGAACTCTTGGTAATCTATTCTTTAAGTTCTGGTTACTTAGCCTTTCCGCCAAGAGCTCGGTCCCCGTCCAAGACCTGTTTTATACTTGGAAAATTTTTGAGGCTCTAGATGTTCTGGCCTTTTCTAGGCCTTTCTTCAGAGAGCTCGATCCCCGTCCATGACTTGTTTTATACTTAGAAAATTTTTGAGGCTCATGAAATACTGGCCTTTGCTCGGCCATTCTTCAAAGAGCTCAGTCTCCTAGTAGAGTTACTCTTGGTCCTCCTGGGTATAAGAGAGTCTCTACTCCACACCGACCCGCCAATCTAATTTGACTCAGATCCATCCCTACCTAGCTTACACCATCGTGCCTAGCTGATGGTCTGGATCAGATCGAGTGGTTGTGCCTGATTTAAGTTTATTACTTCTATCAGGATTTTTGCCTCCCTGCCTTAGTAGTAGGTCGTATAAAGAAAACCAGGAGCCTAAAATCGAAAAATTTTATTGATAACTTGATCTTAGTACAATTTTGCTGTCCACTCTTAAAGGGCACCCTTAAGTTTCTGAAGGTACTTTGGAGTTCTATTTAAAAAGGTACTTTTTAGAAATAGAACTTTCTAAGGTTCGAAATGTTCTAGGGGCGTGGTACAACCTTATGATCTCGTAATACCCGCTGCTCCCAACTCTGGAGATTCTGAATGGACCTTCCCAGTTTTTTTCCGAGCTTCCCATAGAATGAATGTTTAGCCGACCCAATACACGCTTGAGTACTAGGTCACCAAGTGTTAAAGACCGAGGGTTCACATTCTTATTGTAAGCTCGAGAAATCTAATTTCGACATGAAACTATTCTTATAGCGGCCTGCTCTTGCCTTTCCTCGGCTAGATCAAGATCTCGTGTTATGATGACATTGTTGCTACTACTTTCGACCAGCTCGGTCCTCAAGGTTGGTAGGCCGATCTGCAAAGGAATAACGACCTCCATTCCATAAGCTAGTGCGAAGGGAGTCTCTCCGGTTTCCCTCCGAGGTGTGGTGCGGTACGTCCACAGAACACTCGACAACTCTTCTACCCATCTCCCTTTAGCACCTTTTAGCCTCTTCTTGATCCCATCTAAGATTGTTTTGATAGAAATCTCCGTTTGTCAGTTGCTCTGAGGGTAAGCCGGGGTGGAATAATGGTTCCGAATTTCATACTGCTGACAGAAAGCTCTAAACGGACCACTGTAGAACTGTGTACCATTGTCAGATATAAGAGTGTGTGGGATGTCGAACCGGGTGATGATATTTTTCCAAATGAACTTTCTCGTGCCAGTGTCCTTGATGTTTGCAAGAGGCTTGGCATCTATCCACTTCATGAAATAATCAGTGGAAACTAGAAGGTACTTCTTATTGCCAAGGGCGCGGGGTAAGGGTCCGACACTGTCTAATCCCCATTGTTCAAATGGCCACAGGATTGCTAAGGAAAAGAGTTCATTGGACGGCTTCCTCAGGATCGAGGAAAATCTTTGACACTTCTCGCATCACTGAACAAACTGTTGAGCATCCGTTTGCATATAAGGCCACTAGTACCCTTATACAATAGCTCAGTGAGCCAGATATCTTCATCCCGTATGAGCTCTATAACTTCCTTCGTGTATTTCAGATAGAAAGTCAAGAATTACACTGGGGAGTACACATTTCAAGTACGGACCTCCAAATGAGCGTCGATAGAGCTCGTCTTTCAAAGATAACCAGAATCTGGTAGCTTTCAGACGCAACTTGTGAGTTTCTTTCTTATCCTCGGACAAGTCACCATTTTTCAAGAAGCCAATTATTGGATCCATCCAGCTAAGCTCAGATTTATTGCACAATATTTCATTTGTTCTAGTCAACAGGAAACTTGGTTAAGGCTAAAACTCAACAGTGATGGACCTCTCAGTGTCTTGCTCAATTGCCGAGGCCAGCGATGCTAGAGCATTAGCATGCGCGTTCTTTGCCCTTTCCACCTGCTGGATTGAATATTTTGGTATTTTACTTAGTTCTTTCTCCGCAATAGCTTGACATGCTATCATTCTTGCACCCCTAGCCGCATACTCCCCTATTATCTAATTTACCACCAATTGTGAGTCAGAGAATATTTGGAGTTTCCCTGCTCCTAGTTCGGCTACTAACCTCACTCCTGCTATCAAAGCTTCGTACTCTGCTTCGTTGTTAGAGGCTTTGAATTCGAGCTTGATAGATTTCCCCATAGTACATCCATCTGGGCTTAAAAGAATGATGCTGATGCCAGCACCTCTTTGATTTGAGGATCCGTCAACTGATAGGGTTCATCCTCTGCCGAGCCCTTGGACCTGGTCGGGGCCTGTCCTTTGGCTGAAATTCTGCAATAAAGTCTGCGACTACCTGGCCCTTTATTGCCTTCCTAGGCTCGAATTGGATGTCAAATTCCCTGAGCTCCACAACCCACTTAGCAACTCGTCCTGACAGGTCTGCTTTCTGAAAGAGCGACCTTAATGACTTGTCTGTAAGCACTGTAACCCGATAGGTCTGGAAATAATATCTGAGCTTCCTAGTCGAGGTGATTAGTGCAAGGGCAAGCTTTTTCAGAGGAGTATACCTTGATTCTGCATCTAAGAGCACCTTGTTCACATAGTAGATAGGTCTTATCTTTTCGTTCTTATTTCTCATCAATGCCCCACTTACGGCGTGCCCCGATACCGCAAGGTAAAGATAAAGTACTTCTTTAGGTACTGGGGTCGACAGAATTGGTGGATATGCCAAATATTCCTTTAGATTTACAAACACCTCCTCACTTTTTTAACTCCAGAGTGCTCCATTCTTTCCTTTGATTGATTGAAAGAAGGGTCTGTATTTGTCAGATTCTTGGGATATGAACCTCTCAAGTGTTTCTGCCATTCTGGTGAGCCTCTGCACCTCCTCAACAGTCCGAGGTGATTGTAATTCAGCAATTGCCTTCACCTGCTCGGGATTTACCTCTATCCCTCAGTGCGTAACAAGAAATCCCAGGAATTTCCCCGACCCGACTCCAAAAGCACACTTAGAGGCAATTAACTTCATATTATATTTTTGCAAAACCTCAAAAGTATCCTTGAGGTCGGCACAACGAGAAGTGGACTTTGGACTTTTAACTACCATATCATCAATGTAAACTTCAACAGTATTGCGTATCATATGTGAGAACATTTTGGTTACTAACCTCTGATATGTTGCTCCCGCATTCTTTAGTCCGAAGGGCATCACCCTGTAATAGTACGTTCCTTCAGGTCTTATGAAGGCAGCCTTTTCTTGGTCCTCTTCAGCAAGGGAGATTTGATGATATCCCCTATAAGCATCCAAGAAACTCATCTGCTCGTTCCTAACTGTTGCATCCACCAACTGATCTATTTTCAACAGGGAAAAACTATCTTTCAGACATGTTTATTCAGGTTGGTAAAATTAACACAGACCCTCCACTTCCCGTTCTTCTTCTTTACCACAACAGTATTTGACTACCAGATTGGGTATTTCACCTCTTTGATGGTTGGGACTCCAATAAGCGTGCCACTTCTTCTTTCACAGCTTCCTAATGCTGAGGCGCTGACCTTTGGAGCTTCTGCTTAACTGGCTCGTAGCTCAGATCGATGTTCAAGTGATGACATACCACTTCAGACAGTGCGTCTAGCATGTCGGTGACTTCCTTCTCAATACCCAAAGGTACTTTAGGACTTTTGTCGACAGCCTAGCTGGTAGTAACAACCGAGCTATCACGCATTGATTGCTATTTTACCTTCACCGTTGTCTAGTAATTTTCTCGAAGCTCGGTCTTGTCTTTAGATTTGACCGAAACCATCAGACAGGTTCTGGAACTAACCTGATCCCCTCGAATGTTTACTATTCCATATGATGAAAGGAACCTCAGCATTTGATGGTAAGTTGATGGTACCGCCTTCATCTCGTGCAGCCAAGATCTTCCTATAATCGTGTTGTACGCTGAGACTGTGTCTACTACTAAGAACTCGGTCATGACGCAGACTGGTCCAATCTTTACAGGCGATGTGATCTTCCCCTTTGGTAGGACAGTTTTACCACTGAAGCCAATGAGTGATGTATTCGAGGGCATAGGGTCCTGCTTCTTAAGACCAAGCTTTTCGAACAGGTCCATATACATGATTTCTGAAGAACTCCCCGTATCGATCAAAACCCTTTTCACATCAAAGTTTGCAATCTGAATTGTGACGACTAGCGCATCATTATGAGGCTGGTGAACCCCAATCAAGTCCTGCTCAGTGAAATATATCTCTTCGACTGACTCTTCCAGCTTGATTCTTTTGTTAGTGACTTGCGGGGTCATTCTCAACTCATGTACTTCTCTCTCCTTGACTGCTTTCTATATGTATGCCCGAGCAGAGTTATTTGTATACATATGCGAGTTGGTGGCAGCATAGATCACATCAATCACCCCCGTTGGGGTATTATGGTTCCCTTTTTGGTCAACTCTTCCTTCTTCGATCTTACGCCCACCTTCAATAAACTCTGCGAGGTGTCCAGCCAAAACTAGTTCTTCCAAGTGTTGCTTCAGGGTTCTGTAGTTCTCTGTCATGTGGCCCATATCTCTATGATATGAACACTTGAAGTTCAAATTCCTTTTAGAGGGATCACCCATTAACTTGTTCAGCCACTTAAAGTAGGAATTGTACTTGATCTGGCTCAGTATCTTGTATATCGGTTCTTTAAACAAGGTGTTCACCCCTAGGAAAGGGATCCTCTAGGGGTAACCATCTTTGTCGCTCTTCCTTCCACCTTCTCTTTTCAGCTCGGCTTGCTTGTCTCTACCGAACTGTCTCCTGCTTGATTGCTCCATGACCACTTCCTTGGTTAGATCGTCATCGACCTTAGCATACTTTTCAATCCTTGCCATAAGCTCTTTCAAATCCATGGTCGGTCTCTTGGTAAGTGATTGATACAGAGGTTTCTCCTTCGACAAACCGATCTTGAAGGATGCAATTGTAATATCTTGATTGCACCCGTCGACTTCATTCATGGTTTCCCAATAGTGATGGGCATACTCTCGCAAGCTTTCGTTATTCTTCTTTTTAAGTGTCAACAGAGCCCCAACCTCCTTCGGATGCTTACTGCTCTTAATGAATCGAGCAGTAAACTGCTCGGCTAATTGAGACCAACCATCAATTGTCTCTTTTGGAAGACTATCGAACCACTTCATGACGGACTCTCCAAGGCTGCTGTGGAAGATAATGCAGGGCAGGGGCTCATTTCTTTTGTAAATAGTCATGAGCTGTTTATAGTGCCTGATATGCAAGGTCGGGTCGATTTTCCCATCGTATAGTTTGAAGTTTGGGACGGTGGATTTACTAGGGATTCGTCCCTTTTCAATCCAAGCCGTGAATTGGGACGACTCCAAACCGTCTTCATACTCTCATGTTGCCCTTCTGGCTAAGTCTCTAGCTAACCTCTGCTCCGGTATCCTCAAAAGACTATTGAGTTCATCATCAATGTACTTCTTTCATGCATCCTCTTGCACTCGAGGCTTCTTCTGTGGGTACTTATCTTTCTTGGAAATTTTGATCCTGCTAGGCTTCCTTTCCAGACTTTCATATCGACCCTATCTTAACCATTGTTCCTTCCTGGTAATCTCTCTAACCTTAGCTTTCAGTTCCTCATTTTCCCTTACCAGGTTTTTCTCCCTGGCATAAGATTTCTTGAACAGATTGTCATGACCGTTAAGTGGGTCCTGCAAGGATTGGACCAGCATTACGTGGGAATGGTTTTCCCCCTTGGCACGGAGGGATTCACCATGATCTTTTATTTGATGGCTCTTGTTCCTGGAGGGCTTGAAACTCACTAAGAACACCTCATCAACCTCATGTAGTTGTCTCCCGGAGGAGACACAAGATCTGAATTTCTCAAGGCATGGCTGCCTATGGGTGATCCGATAGCGCTCTGGAGTCTTGACATCATAGCTTTTTGTTCGAATAATGAGAAATAGATTTCCCACAGATAGCACCAAAAATGTTGAGGTAAAAAATCTATGATACCTCAAACAGTGGATTTATGGTATGTTTTCTGGAATAGTCCTGAACTTAATCCCCAAACCTTCTTCCTGGAAAATGAAAACCCTAAAAGATCGAAGTATTTTGATCGAAGGCACTTCGATGCTTAAGTCAGTAACGAAATCAGAGTGATTGCACGAAGACAAGGACAATTTAGCGTACCTTTCACCTTAGATTCTTATACTTTTTATAGACTGTATTCCCCCTAGGATTTTTGTTATTTTCGATGTAAGGTGGCACACCTTCCTTCCTTTTAGTGTTTGAGTTTTAGAAGTTACTGAGACTTCTCCCACAATCTCTCTGGATATCTTCAACCTCGTCAATTTCATTTATTTGATTGCCTAAGTTTTAGGCGAATCGTTATCCCTAAGTCAATCTCTTTGAAACAGCTTGGACTTTTCTAGGCTGAACAGATTTGATATTAGCCAAACTAGATGAAGAGTTTGATTTGGCACAAACCGAACTCTTTTCTTGCCTTGCTGAACACTTTTATGAACTCGACTTGGTACAAGCCGATCTATTGCCTTACTTAGCTGATTAGGTTGATGAGCTTAATCGTAAACAGGACCGACCTAATTCATTATCTACCGAACCACTGTCTAGCTCAGTGATGAGCACATAATATTGCACATTTCATGGCCTCATTACATTCATT
>CM042198.1:14851626-14880573 GCA_023539305.1 Ilex asprella | reverse complement strand
ACAAAAAATTCAACGTCGTGATAAAAAATTTTAATAAATTTTTTTCGACACAACAAAAAAAAAGTTACAAAATAATATTTTGACTTAATTTTAATTTTAGATTATTTATTTTCGTGAAGATTTAATAATATCTGCAGCAAAAAAAATTCATAAAAATTGTCAATTCTCGCCAGTTCCCGCTCCAAAAAAAATGGGGATGGAATCGTCATTTCACGATGCACTTAGAAAAAACATCGCAAAAAAATTACCAAAATAAAAATTTGCGACAAATTATAAAATTGTCGCGGATAGCATATTTTTTGTGACTTTTTTTAATTCTTTGCGAAAAATAATTTTTTTGTTGTAGTGACTAGGTCAGCCTGAGTAAAGGATAGCTAGGCTATCACTATTGACCAAAGGCGGCCATAGACAAGCAATAAGAAAATTGCTTATTTTAAAGGTGCACATTATAAACATGTGACCTAAAAGATCGATTTACGAGAAAGGAAACCTAGAAAACTTTGATTACGAATTTGAAATGATTTGGATAAAAAAAAGGTGTGCCATTTTATTCTAGCCAGGATTCCATATCCCAAAAAAATAGATGTACACTCTTATAAATATCGGAGGAGTTTAAGTCACAGGTACATACTTTTTTCCCTACTAATTGCTTGCTTAAATTTAGAGCCCCTCTTGTCTTAAGTGTGGGAGTGCCTCCAACTAGTCAAACCCTAGTCTTTGACAAGTTGCTCCTTTTGCAGGAGCGAAGGTGAACCTAATTTTCTTGACTAGTCATTCAAATCCAAAAACAATCATCATTGTGTTCAATATAACAAAGGTACAAAATTTTACTTGTACACAATTGTTGATCCTTCCAAAAGGATGTTCAAGCTTCATGGGAGAGATGAAGATCCTTGAACATTGCTTGCAAAAGCTATGTCTAATTTTTGCTATGTGGAACTCTAATTAATTCCTCTTTTTGTAGTCACTAAAGCTATTTTCCTTATTCAACATGTGTTGCCTGATGTTGATGTCACTGTGATGCTTGGTACCGAGAGATTGTCCCAGATATCTTTTCTTATATTGCTAATATTATGTCTAGAAGATCTTTCCTATTAGGTGATCTTTGTGTATGATTGTTCTTTTATTCCTTTGTGTGGAAGATTAGCCATCCCTATTGGCCCAAAGTTCTCAGACAATTTCTTGTTCTTTCCCAAATAAATATTTTTTAGACCAAAAAAGTAGTGTACTTTGTGATACTTTACAAAAAAAATAATTACTTATTATCCAATACATATTTTCATTCTTTGTTGGCAAATATTGTATTACATACCTTTTTAGTTTATGGATGGAACAATATGAACAATTACTTCTCATATTTACTCATCAACCATTCTAATAATTTTAACAGAGGATCTTACATGGAAATAACATTTACCTAAAACAATTAACTCAAAACAAAAAAAAATGCATCATAAACTTTGTATGAAATATTATTAGGGCCTCATTTAAAAGTTCCACCTTAGGCCTCCATTGTCATTGGGCTGGCCATGGTTCGAGGAAGGATATCGTGTATGAGAATTGTTGTGATATGACGGTAGGCATCTTGTGTCAAATGGATTCCATCCCAACTTATGTATTGAACCGGGTTATGGCAAACAGGCACACCTTGACGCCCACAAGCCCTTTCCTCATCATAGTTATGTACCCCTCCAATTCCACAGCATGCTTGTAAGAGGGATTGTTCGTCGAACCCTAATAAAATGAATTACAAGTCAATTTAAATGTAGTTCATCATTTAAGATCATATATGAAGTTGCATGAATTCAATTTTTTTCTTTTTTGCACAACTTTACCGAAATCGGGCGCACGACGAAGAATTGTTTGGAAAGTTGTATAATAGTCGGCATAAATTAAGACAACATGAGGAAATTCAAGCCTAAGCAAGGCCAAAGCCTTCTGAAGAAAGTTGTTCTGAGCCAATACTAACTCATTTAAATCTCTTAAGCATCCCATATCATCATAAGTTGTCGGATCACCACAAGAGAATTTTGTCAGAAAGATAGGAAAGCAACCCATTGGAAAATTTCCAGGAACTACGATATTCACAGCACCAAGGTGTATAACTTCCTGCACAACATGATAATAACATCAATGGGAATTGTTTTATATAAAAACTTCCTTACATAAATTTGATAAAAAAAAAACTCAAATATAAAAACTTACTCTAACAGCATTACTAATGACCTCTATCATATATGGCAAGTAAGAGTAAAGCTCTTTAATGGATTTTCCTTCCTGAAGAGAATAATTAATGTCATTGCCTCCGATCTCACCCAGGAAGACAAGAGCCCTAGTAAACATTTTCGAACATTCTGAATAAACATATGCAAAAATAAAACAATTTGAGTTTTAGGATTGTTAGAGGTATCAAAAAGTATGGACTACCATATCGAAAGTTATGATCCTTTTTGGGTAGTTGCTTACGATGTTAGGACAAATATTTGCTAACCTGCTGATGAGTGGAAATTGGTGTTGAGATGGGATTTGAACCAGTTAAGTTGATCACCTAGGGAATTATTAGTCACAGGATTATAAATGCCCCTTGTGGAGAAGAAAGAATAGTCCAATGCTGTACTTCCAGCTACTGCAAAGTTGACGCCATGACGAAATGTACCATTACTTTCGAGATAAGGATGGAGTAGTGGGAGAGAAAGAGCTATAGCTGTAAATTATCAACCACATACATAGTGTTAGCCTTGTACATATATAACAATGTTATGCTAAAACATGGCTAGAATACATGGGAAAGCATGGTTTTTTCCTAATTGACCTTATTGCCTTGTTTCAAGCTTAATTGCATGCATAATAGTATACATATGCACTAAATATGTATAGATTCTTTCGTTTTTATATTTATCAAATGGACACTCTCATGACGAATTTGTGTTTTTTAAAGAAAATTACTTGAAAAGGCACTAATTTTTTCACACAATCCAAAAGATGAAATCATTAGTGGACACAAGAATTTAATCTTAGGCAAAAATACATGTTCTTTTCTAGATGAGTGGGAATTTATATCAGTACATATAATACTGATTAACATATATGCACATACATTCATACACATATATGTATAGGTACTTAGCCAGTTTAGTTCTCATTAATTTAGATTACTATTGGGTGGAATGAACTAGGTGTAGACCTAAAATTGACATTAGTTGCACAAAACAACTATCCTCATATTTAAACCAATAACTTTGTGATCGCTGCGCCAAATTGTTACTATTATACCAGGATCCTTATTTGCATTTTTGACTTGAGGATGCTTATTGACTTTAATATTCAAGCGCGCCCAACAAATAGTTGTCTATAAATAATTGAAAAAAAGTCATTAGTTCAAGTATAAAATCGAATTTCTTTTGCATTTGGAAACTACGATTCAGGGCATGTAGTTGAATTGCTACATCCTATTGTTACAATAATTTTCACCAAATATGTACTCCTCCGAATATTGAGATTTGAGTTATTTGATTATCACAAATTTCTCATTCCAAGATTCTCAGCATAATTTCTCCCATGCACTAAAATTACACATACAAAGATCTTATATACCAGGGCCAATACAAGACCATAATTACATGGCTTGAGGAGAGGGGGCTAGATGTATGTAGCTCTCACCTGCGTGCAGGATCGAGAGAGAGTCAGGTGTGTACAATTTTAATCTCACATCTAGCACTAGGTTACAATGAAGCAATCTTAATTACCGTTGTGTCAATACTTACCCTCAGTTTTGTGCTATGCTAACAGCAAAAACAAAAGTAACAACTAGTTTTGAAGAGCTATTTGCTAAACGGAGAGGTTTTAAATGCTTCAAAAAATGACTCATAGACCACACATCTATTTTTTGTTGATGATCTTATCCTGTTTTATCTAGAGCATCATGGAAAGATTGTGATAAGATAGGGGAGGTATTAGGTAGTTTCCATGATGCATTAGGGCAAAAGTCAGCCCACCAAAACCCGAAGTGTTCATATGCCCCAGTATTAGTAAAGCGTGTGCAGGGATTCTAGGCACAAGGTGTGGCTTCACTCGCACAGAGGATCTGGGAAACTACTTGGGCATTCTCTTGCTAAAGAAAGCGTCTATCAAGGAACATTTTATATACATTATATAAAAAAGCAGAAAGAGAGTGAGTGGTTGGAAAAACAAGATATTATCTACGGCTGGTAGAGCCACATTAATAGAAGCAGTCATTGCCACCCCTTCAAAATATGCTATGCAAATAAATTAGTTTCCACACTCCAGATATGATAGATAAAGATAAACTGAATATTAATTTTCTATGAGGTGATACGGGGAGAAGAACAAAGTTCACTTAATAAACTAGAACAAAGTTTGTACACCTAAGAATAGGGTGGACATGGCTTAAGGAGTAAAGAGAACAATTGATGATCGAACCCTTATCCCTTCTGAAGACCCTAGGGCCAACTTTGCTCTAGGTCCAAGCTTCAAATCCACCATGCTTCCAATATTGTTTGAATGCTACCCTATTGCTCACAGAGAAAGCTTAACGCTTCATTGCCCTCATCTTCGATGGAGGCACTAGGATCAAGGGCATAGTCCTTTGAAAACTTGGTCAAAGTCTTGCAATGTCATGCTCCTTCCTCCTAGCATGATGTCTCCTTTCATTCTTGAAATCGTGCACTTAACAGGGCTTCCACTGACTAGTATTGAGGTAACTACAACCTTGAAACCAAATCACATCTTGGTGGATATCCCTACCAATTTTAGCTATTCGAACCATATCTCTTTCTTCTATAGCTGAGGAATTCACCACAAAAAATGTTGCTAAGGTATCCTTATTATCCACTTGGAGTTGCAAAAGAAAATTTTCTTTTGCAAAAAAAGAGTCCCCTACAAAATTACTAATTGTTATGTCAGTATGAAGCAAATCATTTTCTTCTTTGTCTAAAACTTTCTGCATTCTTGAAGGCAAAATATTCATCACTACCCCATTATCAACCAAGATCTTGTTAATTGGTTAACCATCGATGCGGGCTCGAGTGTACAATAGCCTTAGGTGTTTAGACAATTCTTTCTTGAGTGGGTGTAATATCACTATGTCTGCCCCTTGGTCTCCTTGTTCGAAGCTTACAAACCTTCCATCAGGCCTAAATTGCTTTACTGTTTCTGCAAATATTGCTACAGACTTAGTACTATCCTCTACACCTCCTGCCAATTGACTTGGTTGTCTGGCTTAGCCTTGAATGACTCAAGTAAAGCCAATATCATGTTACATGATGCATCATCTCTGAGAAAGGACTCTATATCGTCGAAGTCCATTAGCTCCTCATCAGAGAGAATGCCCTTGTCTTCTTCCATTTTCTCTTTCCCTTTTGATAAGGGATCTGCAAGCAATTTTTCTACTTCTCTTTCAAACAGATCCAATATTTCTTTAAACTCAACAATCTTTTGTCCAAAATACTTTGTTTAATCTGGACCTCTTTGATTTATTTTTTGTTGCTTCCTTGTCCAAGTGGGGTTTTTGCTACCTATCGACAGACCAGGAGTTAAGTAAGCCTCCAAAATAATAAGATTTTGTTGGCTCATCCAAGTAGCAAACTTCCTCTGTTCTCTCCTTTTCTGAGTCCTGCTAAGGGTCTGGTACCATGCCCTAGATGAAAATTTTGGGCGCTAAACTTGGTGCCACTTATCATCATGGACTTCAGTGGGATTCACTATTCTTGATCCACTCTTCGAAATGATCTCAAATCTCCCTTTTTCTCTTCCATGATTGTTGCGCTTGGCGTTCTTGTCTCTTGATCTTATTCCACATAGTCTCTTCGGCCATCGATGATCTAACAAAATGGTTCATCCCTTGTGTTTTTCCTCTTCTTTCTTGGTTCTTGTACCTGGTTCCTCTTGCATCCATCTTGATCTCTAGGAGATAATTTGTACCTGGTTCCTCTTACATTGCCATTGTAACTATGATTATCCCCTTCACCTCTAGTGCTAAATTGAAGTCTTTTATCAGTGAACTCCTTGACTGCATCATCTAGTGGGATTGCATCAAGTTTGACTATTTCTTTTGCACACTTGAAACACATAACTAGTGACTCCTCCTCTTTGGGATCAAGCCTGCTTTGCACTGGGACTCTCATATTGGGAACAATTCTCTCTTTGCCAACCACAGAACTAGCAGATTCCTTGCTTCCCAACATATTAAAAAAACTACATTAATGTTTACATCCTTGGGAAAAAGATCCTTGCCGATTTTCGTGGTTTCTTTTTATTTTGTGGCACACTTAAGCATTGCCTTTTATATTAGGTATTGCACTCGATTCCTAAAGGTGATACAATTTTTAGATGAATGCCTAAACAAATTATGCCATTTGCAATACTCTTTCCTTTCCTGTCTTTTGGTTGATCATCTCATTGAAGAAAACATCAGCCATCGACAGATCGAAAGATTATTGTCTAGAATTCTAAGGTGTATCCTTCTTAAAAGGATGATTAGATGGCATGTCGACAGGGTCTTCAATCTTTTTCAGGGTATCAGACATGATTTGTGACTTTTCTATGACTTGTGCCACATCTATTTCAACTTCTCTATCAAAGTCTTGGAAATAAGTTTCAAATGAACTATTTTTCCTTTGTTGCTCTTCCTTAAGCAATATTTCATATCTAGTAGCCCTAGCTGAGTTCAAATAAATCCTTGAACTCCATCCCCTTGAATTTCTTTCGTTATTCGAAGTCTAAGCCAGCTGGGCCAATTTCACTAGTTCTACTTTAGACAAATAAACATGACATTTATTTCTAGCCTTTTTGAACCTATCGATGTATTTTTCAGTAGATTCATTGGATTTGTGTTTTAATCGAGACAAATCTGCCATTGAAACCTCTAGTTCATTTCTAAAGAACTGAGCATGAAACTACTCTTCCATTTTCTGTCATGTCTGAATTGAATTAGCAGGCAGATTGATGAACCAACCAAAAGCAGTTTTTGTATTGGACTATGGAAACAAGTTCATTTTTAAGTTTCCATTGTGTCCAATCTCTCTGCATTGAAAAGTGAACTTTCCTACATGTTCTAATGTGGATTGACTCTCTTCGATAGAGAAGAGATAAAATTATGGGATTTTATATCTCCTTGGAAACTCTTTGTAGTCTACCCACAGAGGGTATGGCTTTTTGAAAAGAGGCCTCTCAGTTTTCCTTAGGCCAGACCCATACAAATTTTGCATTATTTCTATTAACTAGTATATGTTGAAAACCAAATTTTGGTGACCACTCAAGTGTTCACCTTGATTAAAATGTTGCCCCCGGGTCTTGGGTATTCATCTATGGGTTCCAATGGAGGTATATCAAACCTCTCACAACCCCTCCTGAGAATTTCGGGGGCTATTCTTGGTCCATTCCTTCCCCTAAGATATTTCTATCTGGGAAGGACTTTGAAAAGACCTCTACGGGTTCTCCATCAAACAACATGTTAAATTGATTTTCATGTGGGATATTTGGTCTCTCATTAGCAACCGTTGGTGGTGGCCTATGATTTTCTTTAGGTAATACCACAGAACTAGTATTTTCCTCATTCGCCACTAGATTTCTAGTGGCAGTGTTTGTCCTTTGATTGATGAGTCCTAACACTAGTGCTGGGACTCTCATCAATTCATGCATGACATTAAATAATTCTTGCCTAATGCCAGAATTGAGATTGTGCAATGCCTGTTTCAGATTATGCACCAACTATTGTATTTGCATATAATTTTGGCCATTGGACTGGTCACTCACTGGGTTCGTAGATTCCACAAGAGGGGCACTCAAATTTGCTTCATGATTGCCATCGACTTACGTCATTTCCATAGTTTCGTTGGTCCCAGACAGAATCTCATCTTGCTTCCTTATTCGCACCTTCTTTCTTGATCCAAGTTAGAACGGATGTCCCACTGGACATCCCAAAATATTGTTGCTCCAAAATCTGTTGCCTCAATTGATAGACAGCTCTCAAACGATTGCTTGTGGATGGATTCTGCTGCCTTATTTTAGGACTTCCTTGAATGAAATTTGATAGCAAAACACACAAAAAAACCGAACTAATAAAGAAAAATATGCCTTTATTAATTCAATTGTGGGTTTCGGTTACAAAGTGACTGATTTAACAACTTTTTATTACAACACTAACTACTTCCTAAATGCCCTGATCATGGGTCTTGTGGGGGGTTTGAGTTATTCTTTTTTGTTTTCCTCCTCTTCCTATTTTATAGCCACTCCTCTCGATGGTTTCTCCCTCGAAGGTTATTTGGTTTCGTAACTCCCAAGTAGTTGTTTCTTCTTTCAAACTAAAGTTGTGGCTGGTCGCTTCCCGTCTTTTCTTCTACTCTTGACACGTGATGACCTCTTAATGATTTTAAGCTTGCCAATAACACATGCATCAAATGTTCTTACAATTTATATTTTAAGTCCAAACAGAGGTATATTGCTTGCATAAGCATTTTTTAAATTGTATCCTAACGGCAAGAGTACTAGTGAAACTGACATAGAAATTATAATGGAGTACAGCGATATTTCAAATAATACAAGGAGTATCTTTATAATTATATTAATTTACAAGAACTAACAATGTTAATTTACCCTAATAAATATGGGCCTAAGTGATACATCTTTTGAAAGATGGTCCCCACGAATTCGTCTAGTTTTCTCTCGGATCACAAAAAAAAAAAAAGAGGCTTTGTGATTGTAGTATGATTTTGGGTAAAATATATTCAAAATAAGCATTTATTATCTTGTGTGTATCCATAAATTAAAAAAGAGAGAGAGAGAGAGAAAAGAAAAAAAATAGTATCATGCATCATTGATCATGACAATCGGAAGGTAAGCAACAATTTAATGGCAGCAACAAGGAGATGTTTGCACTAGGGGCTGGGAGACAAAGTGAGATAGGGCATGCCATACAAGTCAACTGTTGAGTAATCAACTTAAGAAAAAAAAACACATACACACACAATAGAATGCCCTTTTATCTATGAAATCACCAACTCACACAACCTTGAATCTATAACTCACAACATTATTAAATCATAAAGAAAAAAAGAGTATTCTTATTGGGAACGATAATCCTACTTCAACAAAAAAAAACTTAAAAATAAAAAAATAGTAAATTTAACTTAATATCATTAAACTATATACTGTCTACAGTTTAAAAAAGGAGACAAAAAAATTAAATGAAATTTCTGCACATATTTTATGATTTTCTAATTATTTTGTGACAAGGATCAAAACGTATCACATACACATAACAATAGCTTTTTTACGTGGTGTGAAAGGAATTTGAAAGTCCATCACCTGGAATATTGAAAGGCAAATTAAAAACTAATTAAATTAATAAGACAATTCCGAAATATTAACTAGCTTGTTACTTTTCTTTAAAAAGGCGAATTTTGTTTTGTACCCTAAAAATTTTTTGCATGTTCAATTTGCACCTTAAAAGATTAATGGACTCATACTACACTCTTAGTCAATCAAAAAGGCAGCATTGTGCACCATTATAAGAAAATTGAGTAAATTTTTTTTACTGAAAACTTAAAATAGCAAATCATTGTGCATAGAGAAGATAATATAATAAGTACAACAAAAAAAACTTGTTAGAAAAGGCAACGAATATTTAATTTTGGATTGTGTCATTTTATAAGCTGATAAGTTTACTTTTATATTTTAACGAGTCGTGTCATTTTGGATTTCTTGTCAAAAATTAGTCAATCCTAACAACATATATCGATTAAGCCAATGGTGACTCAAACCAATTTGACGCCTCAAGTGGTTTCTCTAAACAAGGCTTTTTATTTTTAGTATTAACATTTTTTATTTAAAATTATTTTTTTTTTTTGCTTTTTGAATTGTAAAAGTAGTAATTAATTTTTTATATTTAAGTTTTACCATCGTATCTTTTTCAATTAATAACATCACTAATCTAGTTAATTTTTTTGTGACATAATCGATCTTAAGTAAGATTTTATCAATTTTAATATTAAAAAAAATTCACAGAAACAACTGTTACATGAATCGTTAATAATATTCTGTAAATAATACATGCATTTGGAAAAAAAATCTCTAACTTTTTTATTTAATTTAGTATCTCAATTTTAGTATTTTTTTTTTTGCTTGTAAATTTTTCTTTGAAACATTTAGTTTTAAAAATAAATATAAACTATCAATGTTAGAAAAAATTTGTGTTTTAACAAACATTCGAAATTCAAAAAATTCAGATAATATTGTTTTAAATTAGCATCGGTTGCAGAGAGAAAGAGAGGGAGAATAGTATTTCAGGCTTCAGCTTTTTGGTTTTTGTCGTAGAGAGAGGATTTGACTTTTTAAATTTTTCTTATTTTGATGTTATCTTTGAGTTGAGATTTTTTTTGTCGTTTAATTCATAAGTTAACATATTGTGTCGTAAATTATTATCCTTAAATGAAATCAAGTCAAACCTCCTACTCTCTATTTATGACCAAAAGAGGAAAGAAAGAAAGAAGGAAAGAAACTAAGGGTCTGTTTGTTTTTTGTCTTTGTCCCGTGTTTTCTGTTTTTGTCCTGAATTTTTGTTTAAAATGAAAACAAAATTATGTTTATGTAATGTTTTCGGTTGTTTTTGTTTTCGTTGTATTGGAGACAAAGACAAAAAAATGGGAAAAAAAAATGTTTTAGGAAACAATTTTTTCGAAGACACGTGCTCTCTCTCCACAGCCTTTTAATGAGATCCCTCGTTCGAATCCCATTAGCAACAAAAATAAGGCATTTTTTGTGTTTACTATAAAAACCCAATTTTCTTTTTTTTTGTTATCTTCACTCTACATCTTCTCTCTCTCTCTTCACAGACGAAGCCGAATAAAGATCGATCCTCAGACGAACTGATGGTGCTCTGCTAACGAAGACGAACCGAAACCCCTCTCTCTCTCTCTCTCTCTCTCTCTCTCTCTCTCTGTGTGTAAAACCCAGATCTACACATATATGCATAGATCTGTGCATATTTATGCACAAATCTGTGCATATTTTCAAAGATCTGTGCGTGTGTGTGAGAGAGAAAGAGTGACGGGTCTGTGTGTGTATGTGTGTTGTGTGTGTGAGTGAGAGTCAAGGGCCTGTGTACCTGTGCTACAGTGAAAGAAGTGTTAAATATGTTTGAGGGATTGTTGGAAAAACTGCCGGAGAGCGAAAAAGGGGCGATACGAAGGTCTATGGGGCTCAAGATTCAGCAATTGAAGGCTGAACTTGAACAATTGAATGAGTAGTGAGTTTTGTCGACTTCTGTACTGGTATGCAATTTTGAGGATAATTGATTGCTACTTCTTCAATAATGTTATTTTTCATAATTGAGGTTCAATTGTTAGGTGGTAATTGAGGCCATTGCACTGAATAATGCTTTGATGTTTACTGAAGTGTTTCTGTCAAAGATTCTGTTTGTTTATTGGGATTATTTTTGTGACTTGTAATTGCAAAGGGATTAAATGCGATACAGAACCTAAGGTGAGCCTTGGAATATAAAAAAAAAAGAGTCAAGGGCTTGTGTGTGTATGTGTTGTGTGTTTTTTATGTTGTGTGATGCATAGATCTGTGCAAATCAAATCGGGAGTTCTGTGTGTGTGTGTTTGTGTGTGAGAGAGATTTTTTGTTTTTATTTTTATAATTTGATAGACAAAAACGACTTTCAAACATGTTTTCTGTTTCAATATTTATCACAAAACAAAAATAAAAAATTATCTCTGTTTTTAATATTTTGAAGACGCGAAAACAAAAACATTATCAAACGACTCTTAAATTTATGTAGAGCAGATGTTCATGAGTTAAGCCAGCTTACCTATGAAGTCTATGATGAGAAGGCCATTAGACCAGCGACCAGTGGGCCTGTCGAGAAAGCTTTCGCCGTAGGGCAGATGGGCGGCAGCCACTGTTTCTCCGGCAGTGGCTTGGTGAATAAGATTCCCAGTATCAGACAATGAATCTCCCAACTGGTATATATATTCAATGGGGTATATTGTTTGTTGGGCTTCACATGAAAGCAGGAGGACAGAGAGAACTATGGGTACAATACAGCATATTGCGGAAGCCATGTTTTGAGAGAGAGAGAAAGAGAGAGGAGAGGGGGGGGCTGTATCTGAATCGTAAAATAAGATTACAATAGTGAGGAGCAATAAGATTAAAATAAGATTACCCCTTTGAACATACTACAGTGGTATGTATATTCAAAGGGGTATATTGTTTATTGGGCTTCACATGAAAGTAGGAGGAGAGAGAGAACAATGGGAACACAGCAGAATAATGCCGAAGCCATGTTTTAAGAGGGAGAGAGAGAGAGAGGGCTATATGTGAATTGTAAAATAAGATTCCAGTAGTGAGGAGCAATAGAATACAAAAGGAGAAGTTAATATAACTCCTGTCGTTTTGTAAAAAAAAAAAATTTAGATTTTGGAAAGAAAATTTTACTTTGACCCTCTCAAATATGACCTTTTTTATATTTTCCTCTCAATTATCATTTTTTTCACATGACACTTTCAACTATGTTATTGGTTCCACACTGCACCAAAATTTTAAAGTCCATTAAAAATTTAAAATAAAGTTGTCACATTTTGCCCTTTGAACTATCCATTTTTATTTCAATTTGATTTGACACGTTTGGAATTTTCGTCCAAAAAATTAGCAAACGTCTACAATTGAGTCAATTTAAGATAATTTAAGTAGTTCAGATGATAATGTAAAAAAAATTATAATCAAGGGACATAGTGAAATCAAACCCCTATTTTAGGGAATCAAAGTCTAACTTGTCCTTTTGAAAAGACAAGATGGGAAGGACCTCCTAATGCTGTCGCCATTGTCAGGTGACTGAAAACAAATCTCTCTCTCTCTCTCTCTCTCTCTCTCTCTTTTATGTACACATACGTCGTACGTTGTCGGTTGATCATGAGATATAATTTTAGGTTTATTTTTTCCAAATTACCCCTATCTTGATGGTTTACTTCCCTATAACAACTAATTGTAAGGGTTTTTTTATCAAAACTAATTCTAAGTACCTTGTGAAAGTTTTCTAAATCATTTATTTTTTATTCAAATCACCTCAAAGATTATAAGTTACATTGTTTATTCAAAAAATACATACACATCTGCATTTGAATTTAGTTTACATTTTTTGTTATATATTAGTTTGTTAAAAATAAGAGATTGAAGAATAAAATCTTACATCTTATGGTTCACACTATCAGTAAATAAACAATGAAAATATCTTCCAAACAATTTCTTGACTACGTAGCTTCAACAACGGAGGGTAAAACATCAAAGTAACAAATGCATTAGGAACTTTGTGTGAAAAGTAAAGGGTTTATTGCACATCTAATCCCTAAAGTATTCATTTTTTGCCAATTTGATCATCAATATTCTAATTTTGTCAATTTAATCCTCAAACTATACGATTTGTGTTTAAATGATCATCCACCTGACGGACTGTTAACTTCCTTGATGGAAGTTGCCAGATAACCTTCCTGCTCGAAAGGCATTTGGTGGAAACAAAAAACAAAAAAGTGGGATTTTAGAGGGAAACCCTCCTGCCTTTTTTAGTGGTTATATCATCCAAATCTATCAGAGATAACTTCTCTTGATCAAGACCACCAACTATATGAATCTTACCACCTTCATATACCTTAACTGGTGTTTCCTTAAATTCACCACCATGAAGGATTTTTATTGTGAAAACATCATAATCTATCACAAAATAGACAACAATATTAGGTTTAGGACCACGTAATTTTAAAATTGAAAATCTATAAAAATGCTAATAAGCAAAGAGACTTTTGTCTCAGACAAGGGAACACGGAATGCATAGGGATCCCAAGCTATCCATTATAAAATGACAACCAACAACGCAACCACTTTAAAAAATTACTTTCAGACACATTAGACAACTGTAAGTAATAGAGACAAACCAAAAACACTTGAACCGCTTACCTTTCATTCCTCGCAATACGATGAACAACCATCTAAACCCAATTTTTGGTGTGATGAACAATTATCTTTGTGAGAGGAATCAAGAGCATATCTACTTCATTCTACTTCATCTGGGAGACCAAATCGAACGGCTAAAACCCTTGACTCACTTGAATATCAATATTTACATATTTTATAATATAATCGATCTCTTTTTTCAGTGAGAAATTAAGTTATGCATCAGAAGTAATTGAATGATTTTGTATGTTTTATGTCTAAATTACATCTACAAAATCATGTGGTGTGTCACTAAACGACCTCATGCTTGGAAAACAATCTTCTTTTGAGAATATTGAGCTTGATGTTTACGAGCAAAGTTATCAGACTTTCCATGAAATACAATCAGATATACAACTTTATTAGATATGTGAGCTTATATACATAGTGATAGTAAATAATGAAAATACGTGGGCTCCTCCTCTATTATTTTCATTTTTCTTTCGAACAAATCGTGCCGACACAGTGACCTAAACAGTAATCAGATATTATTAAGCATGGCCCTCTCCTTTCTTTTACTTTCCTTTTCTCCACCAACCGGCGAATGCCATAAATACACTTTCATACCCCTATTATTTAAATATGAATTACATTTGCAACCCCAAAATATACAATCAGTCCGTTTAGGATTGCAATGGAGCTGTTTACTCCCTTTAAATTTCTTTCTGGTAGTTTCAATATTTATACTCTATTCTGCTAGTTTCAATATTTATACTCTAACCCAAAAAATTATTTAACTTATTTTTGTCATTCATTAACCTTTGATATCAAACTTTGAATTCCTATCATATCAAAACTTTTAATCCTTATTTTATCCGGGAAAGCCACAAACTCAAGATTCATAAGAATCTTAGAAACATGGAGAGCATCACTCAAATAATAGGACTTTAATAATTGTAAGTTTGAGAAGAACTTTCTCTATTCGAATAATTGGCCTATACCTTGAGACTTCCACTAAACAGTTCTCCTTCTACCCCATAATTATGCAGGTATATTTTTTCTCAGGTTGTGTGGGTTTTTTTTTTTTTTTGTCAGATCATCCGATATTCGAAAGTCACTTTGGGCTTCTGACTAATTCAGATTTGAACCGGGTAGGACCACAAGAGCGGCAAAGCTCTCCCTGCCGAAAGCAGCTGGGTTCCCAAGACTCGAACTCGAGACCTTGATTAAGCTAGAACAGTCCCTCACCAACTGATCTAACGCTCAGTGGTTGTGGTGTGGGTTTCTCAAGCATAGAATTAAACCCAAAGTTGTAAACCAAAGCTTCACTTCTTGTTGGCATCTTCTAAATGTTGATTGTTAAACTTCTCAAGTTTACAAGAATTAGATTCATCATTAGTCACATTCCAAACTAAAGGAAATATGTAAAATTCAAATAAAAACACAGGATTATCTATACTACTCTAAATCAAAAAGAAATTTATCTCTTAGATTATAGGAAATTGTTGGAAGGGAGGAGGAGCTGTTAACTGCAACTAGAGTTGAAGGAGTCAAATGGGTTACTGGATTAGATCTAGTCTTCAGGAGTTAACTTAGTCTTCCTTTTTAATAAGTAGTAGTTGATTTTTAATAGGAGTAGATTGTTGTTGTTACAACTTTCAGATTCTTAGCTATTTTATGTTATAAGTCTTTATAAATAAGCATCACAAATTATTCTAATATCTTTATCTGTTAGCTTGGCCTAACTTGGAGGTTTCCTAGTTTCCTTCGAAGCAAACCAGTACATTATCCAAATCCCCTATTTAGCTTATTCTCTTGTTTTTTCTGTTCATATAGGTAGGGCTGTTCACCCTACCTTATGGGTAGGAAATATGTTCTTCCGCATTCATACCCGATACTTTGCAGAAGAATTTTTTCTTGGCCTACCCTACCCGACAGTTTTAGTATTCCTACCCGCCTTCCTACCCAATTAATCGGGTAGGAAGTCGGATAAATATTTTTGTAACTATTAATTTTTGGATTATTTTAATAATTTAATTAAATAACATCCACTAATTTAACAGCACCATAAATCAATAACATTAAACGAAAAAACAACTACAACAACAATTATAATAAAACACAAGAAAGTATAAACATCAATCCCCCATAATTGTTCTACAAATATAATAACAATTAATTTAAATTTAAACAATATGGAATACAAAATTAATGCGGGTAGAATAGGGTAGGAATGCGGAAATAGATGGCTATTCCGCATTCTTACCCGATTTAATCGGAAGAACAAAAACTCTTCCGCATTCCTACCCGATGGTTGCGGTTAGCCGATTTTTAGGGTAGGGTAGAATCGGGTAGGATAGGAACTTACGGCCAGTCGAAAATTTGAACACCTTACATATAGGAAAGGTGAAGGGGAAGAATTCGTTGCTTTCCAGTCCATCATCTGCTACTCGAGTCAACACTCGATCAATTACGTCATCACGTAACAGCAACTCTGAAATACCTATGGAGTGTCATTGCAAAGGCAGAGAATTTCAATTTAAAAATGATTTTTTTCTCCGGATTGGAGATCCCACAAAAATCCTCATGGGCATGGAGGAAAATCCTTGGACTCGGAGATGCATATTTAGCATTGACCAAGTATCAGTTAGGGAAAAGAATGTATACCTTCTTACGGCATGACCCATGGTGCCTCAGGGACCTATGTATCAGAGGGTTGGGGGTGACTTGATGAGAAATTCCGGACTAGAGGAAGAAGCAAAAGTAAACAGCACTATCATAGAAGGGCATCGAGCTTGGCCCGTGGTAACATGCACTGCTTTTTTAAATTTACTGAAGCAAATCGCCCTCAATATGAAGCCTACTCCGGACAGAGAAGATAGTGTCAGATGGCTTTTAGATAACTCGGGATTTAGCTACCATTCAGTCTAGGAAACTCTCAAAATTGATGACCAGAAACATATTTGGACCAGGTTTGTTCGACACTGCAATGCAGTACACAGGTTCAGTTTTGTTGTGTGGTTAACCCAGGACAAAAGACTGGAATATGCACCGTGGTATGACCCATAGAGCCCACTGCTATTTGTCCAGAGAAATAACTGAAACTAATGACCACTTACTCTCCAACTGCCCTTACACCAGCATGTTATAGATTTCTCTTCAAAGAAAAGTGCAATACTCAATGGCCTGACCTTAATTAGCAGGACTTTGTTCAGTGGTTTGCCAAAAATATGAGAGGGAAGGACTTGAAGAAATTAATCAGCAGACTTATATTGTGCACTGCATTGTATTTGGCGTGGAGAGAGAAGAATTGTGGAGTCTTTAAGAGTGCATACAAAGATGTTGGGATTAAGCTTAAAGAGGTAGTCAAAAAAAATCAAGTGCAAATTCTAATGAGGCACAAAATAGGTTTGCACATCACCTGTCAATTAAGCAATTTAATAAGCAGGAAGTAGAGAGAAAGAGAAGATCAAGATTATAATGGTTCGGTCAAGGTGACCTACGTTCATTTAGAAGGGCAAGAGTCGTTGGGAATCTTATTAACTCTTGTCTGGAGGGAGTACAGAAGGTTACAAGCTTTTAGAAAGGAGGAGAGAATGAGTCTGATGCCCCCCAAGTGTTGGTGGGGTTTACAATTTATAGCTGTTCAGTAGAGTAATTGTATAACTAGTCTAACGGTCACAATGGATTGGAGTGACTTTAATGGTAGTTAAGTAGTTGGTCCGGCGGAGATGAAGACCTCTTCTCTTCTCAACGGGCGAGGCATGACGATTAAGTTGCTCTCCATGAGGTGTGGGTTCCCTATTTCCAAGGCGATGAGGGTATGGCCTTGGATGACCTTGCATGCTTCTTTGCTGAGGAAATAGCTCTTTGAGCTGATGAGCTTGACCGGGTTGACCACATTGGACTGAATTTGCAGGATCTCTAGGAGTTGAGCCTTTAACTCAGACCGAGCTTTATAACATGAGTTGGGCTCTTGGCCTGCCCATCAAATTCTATATAATAAGAGGACTAAAGAGAAGTATGCCTAATTTTTTGGCTGCAGAGACTTTGGACGCTGCCAGAAACCATGTTTGAATAGAGGAAGATGTAAACTAAAAAGGATGTGGTGATACTAATAGTTTTTGGGATCTTAGGACATATCAAGACATTCCTTTCTTAAATTAATAAAGAAAATTGTATAAATGTTGTTTAGTCATAAATGTTCAAAATTGTAACTTAATATTTCAATGTTTCATTGCTTTTGTTTGATCATAATATTTTAAATTGAAACTTGACTCTCGAAAATTGTGTGACTTGACCCTTAAACGTCGTGGTTTTTGATACAATATCTTGTTTCGTACACTGCTTAAATCTGCCATGAAACTTCAGCATGTTGTAGGTTTTAATGCTTAAATTTACTCGAAAAATCGCTTTATGTAATTATGAAGTGATGGTATTAGGCTTTAAGAATTTGTGCCTTAATGAATATGAGGAACTCTCTTTTCTTGGTGGGTTCTATAGGTAGACGTGGTTCTTACATCTAATCAAAAATTATCACAAAGAATTTTTCACAGTAGGGACAACTTAAAACTCGTTAACAGATGAAATTAACACTTTTTTTTGTTTTAAGTATATAGTTTCTTTGAAAGAACGCCAAGTGAAAATGCTGGTAAAAAAAATACAATTTATATATATCATGATTTGAAAAAAATCAATCTATCATGAGTTTATAAAGACTGAACTGAGGTATAGGACTGTTAATTCAACACAAATAAATTATGAGTAATATTATTGAGACCTAATTTACTGACATAATTTGCCGACTTAATGCATTAGTACTTTTGAATTGATTATAGGGTTCATCAAACTTTGAAACTTGGTATTAATCTAATGATTTTTATGAAGTCACATCATTATGTCAGTAAATTAGGTCAAATTTTTAGGTCAAAATTATATTATTAATAAATTATCTAAGTCCAACTAAATCGAAGTAATTGAATCTAAAATATATTTCATGTTTGAAAATTTTATATAATAAAGTAGAACTGAGTTTGAATCTCAAAACTTATCTCAAGTTTTTCGCGGTCTAGATTAATTCAAGGCAAAAATAGATTAAATACGATAAACCATGTTATCTTGAACTTTTTGTTGTTGAAATTAATTCATAAATATTGATCCGACGAGACGAATTAGATTTACGCCAAATTTTGTTTTCCTGCTCACATAACTTTCCATCCTATTGAACGCCGGTAACCACAAAAGACTCCCCAGATTCACACCTCACTGTCCTTGGTTCACTCCGGGAAACAACCTCTCTCTCTCTCTCTCTCTCTCATTCCCCTACAGATCTTCTCTCCTTCAAAGCCATAGACCTCCAGCCGCTACTCTCTCTTGCTCTGTTTCTCTCAAACTCCGCTTACTGCTCATCTCGAACTTTACTGCTCATCTAGAACTCCGCTGACTACAACGTACCGCTCATCTTCTGATTCTCTCCCTCTCTGCTGACTACACAACACTCACAAGACTTGGCACCATCGCCTTTTCAACAGACACATCGCACAATCGCTTTTTCAACATACATTGCACAACACACACATGACTCACATACAACCCACACAAGATGTTCAAAAAAGATGTCCAATACGTATTTATATTATTTGTTGACAAATATTGTATCACATACAATTAACTTAATTAAAGAAAAAAAACACCTCATAAAATTTGTATAAAATATTATTAGGGCCTCATTTAGAAGTTCGCCTTAGGCTTCCATTGTCATTGGGCTGCTCATGGTTTGAGGAAGGATATCGTGTATGAGAATTTCTGCGATATGACGGTAGGCCTCTTGTGTCAAATGGATTCCATCCCAATTTATGTATTGAGCCGAGTTATGGCAAACCGGCACATCAGGACCCCCACAACTCCTTTTCTCATCGAAATTATATACCCCTCCAATTCCACAACATGCTTTTAAGATTGATTGTTCGTCGAACCCTAATTAAAATGCATTACAAGTCAATATAAATGTAGTTCATCATTTAAGATCATATATCAAGTTGCATGAATTCAATTTTTTTCATTTTTGCACAACTTACCGAAATCAGGTGCGCGACGAAGAATTGTTTGAAAAGTTGTATAATAGTCGGCATAAATTATGACAACATGAGAAAATTCAAGCCTAAGCAAGGCCAAAGCCTCCTGAAGAATCTTGTTCTGAGCCAATACTAACTCATTTATATCTCTTAAGCATCCCATATCATCATAAGTTGTCGGATCACCACAAGAGAATTTTGTTAGAAAGAGCGGTAAGCAACCCATTGGAAAATTTCCAGGAACTACGATATTCACAGCGCCAAGGTGTATAACTTCCTACACAACATGATAATAACATCAATGGGAGTTAGCAAATGTTGTCAACATTTTTTGTCCAAGTAGCATTACTATTTTATATAAACTACCTTACATAATATTTGTTAAAAATATAAGAACTTACTCTAACAGCATTACTAATGACCTCTACCATATATGGCAAGTAAGAGTAGATCTCTTGAATGGATTTTCCATCCTGAATAGAATAGGTAATGTCATTACCTCCGATCTCACCCACGAAGACAAGAGCCCTAGTAAACATTTTCGAACATTCTGAGTAAACATATGCAAAAAACAAAACAAATTTGAGTTATAGGATTGTTCATGGTATCAAAAAGTACGAACTACCATATCGAAAGTTACGATCCCTTTTGGGTAGTTGTTTACGATGTTAGGACAAATAGTGGCAAACCTGCTAGTGAATGGCAATTGGTGTTGAGGTGGGATTTGAACCAGATAAGCTGATCACCCAGGGAATTATTAGTCAATGGATTATAAATGCCCCTTGTGGATAAGAAAGAATAGTCCAATGCTGTACTTCCAGCTACTGCAAAGTTGGCGCCATGACAAAATGTACCATTACTTTCGAGATAAGGTTGGAGCAGTGGGAGAGAAAGAGCTATAGCTGTAAATTATCAACCACATACATAGGGTTAGCCTTGAACATATATAACAATGTTATGCCAAAACATGGCTAGAATACATGGGAAAGTGTAGTTTTTTTCCTAATTGCCTTGTTTCAAGCTTAATTGCATGCATAATAGTATACATATGCACTAACATCTATATAGATTCTTTTGTTTGTATATTTATCAAATGTCTTTACATTCATGATGAATTTGTGTTTTTTTAAGAAAATTACTTGAAAAGGCACTAATTTTTTCACACAATCCAAAGGGTGAAATCATTAGTGGACACAAGAATTTAATCTTAGGCAAAAATAAATGTTCTTTTCTGGATCTGTTGAAATTTATATCTGTACATATAGGACTGATTAACATATATACAGATATATGTATAGGTTCTTAACCAGTTTAGTTCCCATTAATTTAGAGTACTGTTGGATGGAATGAACTAGGTGTAGATCTAAAATTGACATCAGTTGCACAAAATGACTATCCTCATATTTAAACCAATAACTTTGAGATTGTTGGGCCAATTGTTACTATTATACCAAGGTCCTCATTTGCATTTTTGACTTGAGGATGCTTATGGACTTTAATATTCAAGTGCGCCCAGCAAACAGTTGTCAATAAATAATTGAAAAAAAATCATTAGTTCAAGCATAAAATCAAAATTCTTTTGCATTTGGAAACTATGATTCATTCGCCACATCCATCTGGCCAAGAGATTTGAGAGCTTTCAATTAGAATGTTACTTGGTTCTTCCTCTTAGGCAAGGAATTCCAAAAATCTCTAACCAGGTTGTTGTAAGCAGCTTTGGTTTCTAGTATCTATCAAGTCTAGGGATCTGGTTTCTTCCTCGGTGAATAGCAGGCAGTTTCTCCAACAAACCCTAATTAACTTTAATTTTACACAATCCAAGATATATTTGATCACGAGTTATGTCATAGGCAATTAATTCACTTTATGGGTGATGGAATGGATCCCTATAATGCCCACTAGAGGACTCAAACAAGGGGATTCATCATCACATTGTTTCTATGTGTAATATATACAAAAACTTGGGGTAATTAATCCATAACAAAACACCAGAAGATAAACGGAGAGGTTTTAAATGCTTCAAGAATGGCTCAGAGACCACACACCTATTTTTTGTTGATGATCTTATCCTTTTCTCTAGAGCATCATGAAGAGATTGTGATAAGATAGGGGAAGTATTAGGTAGTGTCCATGATGCATCAGGGCAAAAAACCCATCAAAATCCAAAGTGTTCATATGCCTAGGCACAAGGTGTGGCTTCAGTCGCACAAAGGATCTAGGAAACTACTTGGGCGTTCTCTTGCTAAATAAAGCGTCTATCGAGGAACACTTTATATCTACTATAATATAAAACATAATAGGTTTCAATAAGTTTATCCGATACTTTCAAATAGATTCATCCAATGACTATTAACTTTCTTCTTAAAACCATGTATATTACATCGTGTTTTCGGGCACGAATTACCGTAATACATTATATAAAACTGAAAAAAGAGGGTGAGTGGTTGGAAAAACAAGATATAATCTGCACCCCTGATTTTTCCCCAATCGCTATCTACCTCCAAAACCCCAACAAAGAAAAGCTCGGTGTCTCTTCACCCCAAAACCCCAATGACCCCTTGCCCTCACCCCCAAGCTACTCCACCTTAGCTGACAAGCATATTTCCTTCTCCACGATATTCACAGTTGATAAAGAGTTACAATTCAGTTGCGGGTGAATGGGAGGTGCTCATAGGTAGCTGGTGTGATGGGTAGCAGTGGTTGAACTGAGTGAGTATTTTGGATAGGTTTGATGGTCTTCAATGTGGAAGTGAGATTTGATTATGGATGGTGACGGCTGATGTGTGTAGTGTGGTGTTTGCTTGGTAGTGCACTATGATGTGTGTAGTGTGGAACTGTCTTTATCTTATCCAATTTCGGCGTGGATGAAAATTGGGCTGAAATTAAATTTTTTTTTTCTTCCGGATTTCCACTTCACTTGATGATGAGAGTAATGGTGATTGGATCCATCTGGATTGATCCAATAATAGGTCCGCATGGTCCATGCATTTATTGATCCAGTGGAAGGTCTATTTTTGTAATTGTTACTTTTCTTTAAAAAGGGGAATTATGTTTTGTACCCTAAGAAATTTTTGCATTTTCAATTTGCACCTTAAAAGATTATATTCTCATATTACACCCTTCATCAATCAAAAAAAGGCAGCATTGTGCTCCATTTTTAAGAAAATTGAGTAAAAAACTTAAACTGAAAACTACAAATTGAATATTATACAAATGATTGTGCTTAGACGGGATAATATGATAAGTTCAACAAAAAAACTTATTATAAAAGGTAACCAATATTCAATATTGGACTAAATTGCCACATTAGTCAATCCTAACAAGGTATATCGATTAGGCCAAAATTCCCTTGTCTCTCAATGAAACCCCCAATGCTCAGGTTCTCATAAACTAAAAATGCAATAACTCTATATATAAATAAAAGCAAGTAAAAAATCATGTAATCCCATATACAATATCTTATTTAAAATTTATTATTTTCTTAGTAATGAATTAGGCATGTTATAACTAGATTATTCATATCTGACAATAACCTGATCCTTTTACTCTCCCTTTTTTTTTTCATTTTATTGGATTTGGTGCAAAGAAATTGATGGGTCAGACCTAAATGGCCCAACCCAGTCGTAAAGCCCAAAGTTATAGGAGACCCAGTGGGTCTTATGAGGTCCAAGATAGTTAAGCCCGAAGAGAGCTACAAGAGCATCCAGAAGCCATACCCTTGCCTGTTGAGGAGAGGAGAGATCACTTGGAAAAGGAGAAGTCACTTGGGAGATGAGAGGTCGCCAAGGAGAGGAGGGGTCGTTATGCTATTAAAGTGCCTCCAATTCGTTATGACCGTCTGACTAGCTATGCAATTACCAATTACTACGTAGACAACTATAAATTGTAATGCCCTCTAACACTTGAGGGGCATGACAAAAAAGCAAGCTCATTTTCTCCCTCTCTTGTAATTCTCTACTCTCCCAAGCATACTGGAGTTAATAAAAATACCGGTGAACCTAGCCATTAAAAGTGGATGTAGGTCTTGATTGACCGAACCACTATAAACCTTGTCTTCCTTCTCTCTGCCTACTTTACTATATTTGATACTATTTACTTGACTATGGTGTGCAAACCAATTTGTGCATCATCAGTTTGGTGCCGTTTGTGGGAAACGACAAAATTCTCACTTAAACACTTTCTTTGTTGAATCTGTTACAATCACCAGATCGATGAATCCCCCCGAAGACATTCCACCTCAAGAGGAAGAGGTTGCTCCTCCACTTGTCAATCCTGTCCCGCAGCAGATGTTGGAGACTATGCAACAACTTGTGACTCAAAACCAGCAGATCCTCCAACTCATGCTCACCGGACAAGGAGGAACCCAACCTGGACCTCATGTTAGAGGAGTTCCACACCCCGGGCATCAAGGAGCTCCTCATCAAGGAGCTCCCCACCAAGACGCTCCCCATCTAGGCGCTCCCTTGGGCGCCCCACCTTTGGGAGTCCCCTTGGGCGCCCCACACAAGGAACCCCATCATGATGGACCTCCAGCTCCTCCTCCTCCTCATCTTGCTCCCCATGATAGACACCTTCCCCTCCAAGAGGATGAGGGTGAAAACCAAAGCATAGAGCATGGGTGTCATTTTTGTGGCAATTCTAGAGGACCTCCTCCCAATCATCGGGACGAAAAAATTGAGGTGCAAAATCAATTGGGTGACGTCTTCAACGCTATGAAAGCGCAGGGACTGGAGACGGTGGATTACCTCGTAAGTCGAACCGATACCCCCTTTAAACCTGATGTGGCAAATTATCCACTCCCTAAAAAATTCAAGATGTCGTCCGTCTAGACCTTTGACAGCAGGAAGGATCCACTGGACCACCTCGAAACTTTTAAGACCCTAATGCAGCTGCACAATGTCCCCGTCGAAATCATGTGCAGAGCGTTCCCAACCACCTTGAAGGGATCCGCTCGACAGTAGTTTGTCAAGCTCTCCTCGTCCTCTATTGGCACATTTGCGGAGCTGAGCAAGTCCTTCGTGTCACACTTCATTGGAGGACGTCGTCACCAAAAGCCTGCCACCCACCTGCTCAGCATAAAGCAAAACCAAGATGAGAGCCTGAGAAGCTACCTCACTCGTTTTAACGAGGAGGTCCTTCAAGTCGAAGAGCCCGACGAAAATGTAAGCATGACTGCCTTCCTGGGAGGCCTCCGATCATCTAGCTTCCTCTTCTCGGTGATGAAGCGCCCACCGAAGACCATGCCTGAGTTACTGGGGAAGGCCCAAAAATACATGAATGCTGAGGACATCACAAGGGCCAGGCGAGGTGAGTCTTCCAGAGCTGGGGAGAAAAGAAAGGAAAGAGACAGTGACGACAAGAAGGAGAGTAGCAACAAGCACAGCAGAGCAGAGAGGGTACCTGCCAAAGACCGGCTCGGTCCTGCTCCCTAAAGAGATCGACAAGCGTTCAGTCCCCTCAATGCCTCTGTCGGGCACATCCTATTACAAATTCAAAATGACCCCACAGTAAAATGGTCAGGAAGAATGAAGTCTCCCCCAAATCGCAAGAACCTGAATAAGTATTGTCGCTTCCATCGCGACCACGGCCATGACACTGACGACTTCTATGACCTCAAAAGACAAATTGAGGAGCTCATCTAGCGAGGTCACCTACGTCAATTTGTTGCCGGAAGAAGACAGGCTCCGCCACCACCTCGTAATCAAGAAGACCAGCAACCCATCTGTGAGATTCACACCATCTCAGGAAGGTTAACAAGAGGAGGAGAATCCCTCTCCGCCATGAAAGCCCACGCCAGAAAAGCAAGGCACATAGATGATTCGTGCCCATCCAAGACACCAAGGCACGAAAGCGGCGAGGTTATATCCTTTTTAGACAAGGACTTAGAAGGAATCCAACACCCCTATGACGACCCTTTGGTGCTCACCATGACCGTCGCCAACTTTCAGGTGCGAAGAATTCTCGTGGACAGTGGCAGCTCTGCGGATATCTTGTTCGCAGAGGCTTATGACAAGCTTAACTTGGACAGAGAAAGATTGCAGCCCATTAGATCACCTCTCATTGGGTTCTCAGGAGAAAAGGTGTACCCTTTAGGGTGCATCACCTTACCTATCACTGCCGGGGTGGCACTCCGAAGCTCCACAATCATGGTGAACTTCCTGGTGATAGATTGTCCATCGGCTTACAATATCATCCTAGGCCGACCAGCTCTCAACACCCTAAGAGTCGTGCCCTCCACTTATCATCTCATTCTCCGCTTTCCAACCTCAAATGGAATCGGAGAGGTCCGAGGAGATCAGATAGCTGCAAGGGAGTGCTACGTCTCCTCCATGAAGACCAAAAAGCCACAAGAGGCCCTGCAAGTAGAGGTCTTCGACCCAAGAGATGATGCCACCCTAGAAAGAGGAGAACCGGTGGAGGAGCTCACCCCAGTGATTTTAGATGAGAAGTATCTAGATAGAAAAGTGTACATTGGCTCTTCCTTTTCTGAGGACTTGGTCCACCAGCTAATAAAGTTTCTGAGGCTCAACATGGACGTTTTTGCATGGTCGCATGCAGACCTCGAGGGCATTGATCCTAAGGTCTCCACCCACCACCTCAATGTTGATCTTCGCCACAAGCCTGTTCGCCAAAAATTAAGGGGTGCCTCCACTGAAAGGGCCCAAGCAATGGAAAGGGAGGTAGACAAGTTAATAGAGAATGGAGCGGCCAAAGAGGTAGCCTATCCTGAGTGGCTCTCAAATGTGGTGATGGGGACTAAAGCTAATGGAAAGTGGCGTCTCTGCGTGAATTTTACTGAGCTTAACAAGGCGTGCCCGAAAGATAGCTACCCATTACCCCGAATCGACCTCCTCATTGATGCCACCGCAAGACATGAATTGCTCACTTTTCTAGATGCATATTCTGGGTATAACCAGATTAGCATGCACCCTCCAGATCAGGAGAAGACATCATTCATCACTCCAAAGGGGACCTATTGCTACAGGGTCATGCCTTTTGGGTTGAAAAATGCAGGAGCAACCTACCAGCGACTGGTGAACAAGATGTTCCAGTCACAAATCGGGAAAACAATGGAGGTATACGTGGACGACATGTTGGTAAAAAGTTTCACAGCAACAGACCACATTGATGACCTTCAAGAAACCTTCAACATTCTTAGGTCATACCGCATGAAGTTGAATCCTGAAAAATGTACATTTGGTATAGGTTCAGGAAAGTTCCTTGGTTTCTTGGTCAACCAGAGAGGAATTGAGGCCAACCCTGACAAGATCAAGGCTATCCTAGATATGAAATCGCCTTCCTCGACCAAGGAGCTCCAGCGCCTCAATGGGAGAGTTGCAGCTCTCAACAGATTCGTCTCCAATTCTGCAGATAAATATTTACGTTTCTTCAAGATTCTCCGAAAGGTGTTCGAGTGAGGACCTGAGGCAGAGGAGGTCTTTTAAAAGCTCAAAGTCTACTTGGCTACGCTCCCACTCCTTTCACATGCCACACCGGGGGAAAATTTGTATCTATACCTTTTTGCTTCTCCGTCAGCGGTAAGCTCTGTCCTCATAAGGAACCATGATGGAGTGCAAAAACCCATCTATTATGTGAGCAGAGCATATCGAGGAGCAAAAATCAAATATTTAGGACTAGAGAAGTTAGCGCTCGCCCTCATCTCAAGAGCTAGGCGCCTTCGACATTACTTTCAGAGTCATACCATTGTTGTGATCACAGACCAACCTCTAAGGAGAGTCTTGGAAAAACTAGATGTATCAGGGAGACTCCTGAAATGGGCAGTGAAACTAGGCGAGTTCAATATCCAGTATCAGCCAAGGGCCGCCATCAAAGCACAGCCTTAGCAGATTTTATTGCTGAGCTTACACCTGTAAAGGCAACCAAGGATCATTCCACACTCCAGACATCAAGCCCAGACACTCAAGGCAATCAAACGCTGGACAAGGACATCCAGACGTTTGGAAAGTACACGTCGGCATCCAAAACAGGCGCCCAGCCTGCCTTGTTTGGCGTCGAGCCCGCCTTGTCCGGCGTCCAGACCCCTCCTGGCGCCTAGCCCGCCTTGTCTAGCGCCCAGACCCTTCCTGGTGCCCAGCCTACCTTGTCTGGCGCCCAGCCTGCCTTGTTTGGCGTCCAGCCCGCCTTGTTTGGTGCTCAGACCCCTCCTGGCCCCCAGACTAGAGCTCCTGGCTCCCAAGCACCCATGATTGGAGCCCAGACTCCTACTGGCACCCAGTCTGGTGCTCTGCCTGGTGCCCCGGCTCTTGCAACGCTCTCCGAGCCCCTTTGGAACCTTTACGTAGATGGTTTCAAGGCTGAGCAAGCTTAATCCTGATTAGTCCCGAAGGCACTCTTATCAAGTATGCTGTGAAGCTCCATTTCATCACCTCCAACAATGAGGCGGAATATGAAGCACTCCTCTCTGGCCTAAGGTTGGGAGTTGAAATGGAAGCTCAACACCTCATCATTCATAGCGATTCCCAACTGATTGTCAACCAAGTGAAGGGAGAGTTTGAGGCAAAAGGTGCCAAAATGCAGGAATGAATTTCCATGGCAAGAGCCTTGATCGCAAAATTCTAATATTTCCAAATCCGCCACATCCCGAGAGAGGATAACATGGCTGCTGATACACTAGCCAAGCTTGCCTCATCTTCAGAAGTCCCACCGGGACCAGCATTAATGGGTCATCAGTTTGAACCAAGCAAATTAGATATGGAAGCCACAATCGTCAATTGTGCGGCTATCGAGTCAAACTAGATGACCCCAATAAGAACTTATCTCCAGGAGGGCGTGTTGGCTGAGGACCCCCACGAGGCCAGGAAGCTCAGGATGAGAGCCTCAAGGTTCACCATCTTACAGGACATTCTGTACAAGAAAGGCTATTCCTTGCCATTACTGAGGTGTCTTTCACCTGAAGAAGCTGATTATG
>CM042198.1:14834976-14851526 GCA_023539305.1 Ilex asprella | reverse complement strand
TCCTTCTCTCTACCTACTTTACTGTATTTGATACTATTTACTTGACTATGGTGTGCAAATCAATTTGTACATCATCAAAAATTACAAATTCAGTGGCCAAAAGTAGACACTGTGGTAGTGCAAGAATTCATGCAGAACCAAAAACATGTATTACATAATTCTAATTCTAGTGTTATGTTTGAATTAATGAATGGCCGGACATCAAAGTCGGAAAAGTTAAATCAAAGATCACCCACCAATTCCTCAAAAAATGGGACAAAACCACCTGATTACCTCTTTCCCAAGAATCTATGGCTACAAATGTATCATAAAATCTATGGTTATGTTTCCACCGGCCCACTATTGTTGTCTTCTTCTATTATGAATTTAATGTTGTTGTTCAGCGTTTTGTCAGAGTCCTCTGTAGCCGCTCCTTTTTGGACCACCACAATTCAAAAGCTATAGTACATATATCTATATTTTAAGCACGTTTTTCGGTTCCCATTCCTTGTGTGAACGGAAGTAACAATTCAATCTACATTGTCACTTTGATTTCAATTCATAACACCCCCTTTAGTTTTCTATCCTTATCTAGATTACGATAAATTTATTTTTTATGAATATGTTAGATCTAAAAAAGATGATCTTACTTTAACTAGATTATGAATAGAATTAATCGAAATACGCGTAAACTATTTCGAACACTCTTAAACACTGTAATTCAAAAAAAAATACAATCCAAGAGGAGTAATTTTTATGTTATGGCAAGTGTGTGCATTAATTGCGCAATTCATTCCTTAGACAGTAGTGGATATGGTAGCGGTTTAGTGGTCCAAAACTATCTTTAACATTTTGTAACGTTACATCATAACCCAAAGTTGATGCGGCTGTTAAATAAACATCATGAGGCCATGGTGTTTCCACAACTAACGCCAGATGAATAATTGAAATTATGAGGTTCACTGCATGATGGGTTTGTTATGTTTTTTTTATATGGGCATGTTTTCTCGAAAGAAAAGTCATAGTAAATTAACTAAATTTTGTTTAGATGAGTTTTCACATCAAGAATGTTTTATTTTGCTTCTTTTTTGTGTAAAATTCTTAAGTTAACATATTGTGTCGAAAATTATAACCCTTAAATGAAATCAAGTCAAACCTCCTACTCACCATTTATGACCAAAAGAGAAAAAAGAAAGAAAGAAAGAAGGAAGGAAAGAAACTAAGTCTATGTAGAGCAGCTGTTCATGAGTTAAGCCAGCTTACCAATAAAGTCTATGATGAGAAGACCATTCGACCAGCGACCAGTGGGCCTACCGTGAAAGCTTTCGCCGTAGGGCAGGTGGGCAGCGGCCAATGTTTCTCCGGCGGTGCCTTGACGAATAAGGTTCCCTGTATCAGACAATGAATCTCCCAACTGGTATATATATTCAAAGGGGTATATTGTTTCTTGGGCTTCACATGAAAGCAGGAGGACAGAGAGAACTATGGGTACAATGCAGCATATTGCGGAAGCCATGTTTAGAGATGTGGGGAGAGAGAGAGAAGGCTAAATATTTGAATTGTAAAATAAGATCACAAGCAATCGAGTTTCTGAGATACTCGGCCTTAAGTTTTAGAATACTAAAGAGCAGCTAACTCCTACCATTTAGTTAAAAAAAAATTAATAAATTATATTTTGGAAAGACAAAATTATATTTTTACCCCCTCAACTATGACTTTTTTTCATATTATCCTCTCAATTATCATATTTTTTACGTTATGCCCTTGACTATGGGATTTATTTCACACTGCCCCAAAATTTTAAAGTCCATTAAAAATTTAAATGAAAGTTGTTGCATTTTGCCCCCCAAACTATGTCATTTATTTCACTTTGTTCTGACAAGTTAGTAATTTTAGTACAAAAAAGATAGCGGGCATATGCAATTAAGGCAATGTAAAATAATATAAGTAGTTGACAAAGTAATATAAAAAAATTAATAATTCAAGGGACAAAGTGAAATCAAATCCTTAATTTAGGGAATCAAAGTCTAATTTATCCTTTAAAAAAATAAAGATGCCAAGGCCACCTAATGCTGTCTCTATTGTCACGTCACTAGCAGTATTGTTCCTGTATTTGTCACCAATGTATACTTTTTTTCAATAATTCTGTGGAGATACTCTTACTCAGGCATCTCTTCTTTTGGAGTCTTGATTTTTTGGATTTTTTATATGTTTGTCTTATTTGTCACCAATGGATTTTTTATATGTTTGACTTCACTGTACATTGTGGGTGATTATATTGTATATTTGATTTTTTTTAATACATTTTACTTTTCGAAAAAAAAAAAAAACTCTCTCTCCCTATTTGATGCACATGTACATCATCAATTGATCATGAGATTAATTTTAGGTTTATTTTTTTTCAAATTACCCCTATATTGATGGTTTACTTACCTATAACAACTAATTGTAAGGGTTTTTTTTTTTTATCAAAACAAATTCTAAGTAACTTGTGAAGGTTTTCTAAATCATTTATTTTTTATTCAAATTACCTCAAAGATTATAAGTTGTCTTGTTTATTCAAAAAATAGATCATAAAAAAATGCATACACTCCTGCATTTGAATTTATTTTACATTTTTGGTTATATATTAGTCAATAAAATCTTACAGGTTCACACTATCGGTAACAAAGAATTAATGGGTACTGAACTAAACCACATCTATCAAATTTTTCAACTAAAATTTCAGACCAAACGTCAAAATCCATGCCTAAAAGAATTGCGAAGTTGGAAACTAAAGAAGGGAAAGACAAAGATAACACAAACATAGAAGCTTTTTCTAAAATATAATGTCCAAAATCATATGGTGAGTCGCTAAATGATCTCACGCTTGGAAAAGAATTCTCTCTTGAGAATATTGAGTTGATGTTAAGTAACAATACAAGAGTTTTTATCATCCATATTTAATTGATTATCTATTTTATACTACTAACAAAAGTATCTTACATTAAAAAAATTTAATTTATTCTTTTGCCTTTATAAAAAACTATAAAGACTTCCATGTCCTTTTTTATTTAAATATGCAGATTATTATTATATCCCTCCATACTTAAATAACAAACTAACCTCTAACATATCATGTAAATCTTTATCGTTACCAAATTTTTAGAAGTTCATGTTACTGTTAAGGATATATAGAAATATTGTTCTTTTTTCCCAAAATTCCAATATTAATAAACATGGATAATTTTATTGATAAAATATCATTTTTGAAACTAAAAAATTGATATATGTATCTTTTTCTCTTCATCCACAATACAAACAATTTAAGTATGATAAACATAAAATAATATTTAATTTAGCTATATAATTAATTTTTTATGTATTTTATCAAATATTTTAACGAAAACTGTCACGTACAAAGCATGTAATACATTGCTAATTACTGCTAAATGTACACATAAGAAAAACTTTTTGATTCATCATTTTTTCTTTCTAACAAGGAATAAAAGCAACCATATCCTTTGTCTTTAACTATCTCAGATCACTTACATATTCAAATGACACTCCCACTCCATTGAGTATTTCTTTGTTCAGACTTCTCTATAGATACATCTCTCCCATTTTTTTTCCATCAACCGTTTAAGTTTTTACTGAATTGTATTATTATTCCAATCCATCACTATGCATTGATTGTCAAGAGACTTGAGACAATAAACTCAATTATTAGACTTCTCCTATTTCAGTATTCTAATCGTCGAAACCCCCCTCCCCCAGTCCATTCACTTTCTCCTCATTTTATTGGCTTATCTTTTAATTTTGATTCTTGCGATCAAATATAATAAGAAGAGGGGTACTTCTAGGTCTGAGCAGAAGAAGGTCAAAGAAGAATAAGAAGTAGAATAGTACTTCTGGGTCCTACTACCACTATGTCATCTCATCTATCAAGTTTTTTAATATTTTCTTGTTTATCAACCCAATCTTTACTTTATTTTGTAGGATTTTTTTTTGCTACAACTATAGAAATGATAATAGCCCACACCATGCTTAACACATGTAAGGATGTTTGTTTCTAAAATGGTTATAAATATAGATTGTTCAATTTATCTATATTCACATATTTTGTAGTATAATCGATCTTTTTTTTAGAAAGAAATTAAGTTATGTATCAAGAGCAACGGAATGATTTTTTATATTTTATGTCTAAATTACATTCTACAAAATCATGTGGTGTATCACTAAATGATCTCACGCTTAGAAAACAATATTTTATTGAGAATATTGAGTTGATGTCCAAGAGCAATGTGATCAGACTTTGCATGCATTACAATCAGATATACAATTATTAGGTATATGAACTTATATACATAGTGATAATAAATAATGAAAATACGTGGGCTCTTCCTCTATTATTTTTATTTTTCTTCCCAACAAATCGTGCCAACACAGTGCCCTAAACAGTAATCAGAAATTATTAAGCATGGCCCACTCCTTTCTTTGTCTCCACCAACCGACAAATTCCATAAATCCACTTTCTTACCCTATTATTTAAATATGAATTACATTTGCAACCTCAACAAATACAATCATTCCATTTAGGATTTCAATGCAGCTGTTTACTCCCTTTTAATTCTCTCTGTTACTTTCAATTTTTATAATCTATTATGCTAGTTTCAAAATTTATACTCTAACCCAAAAATTTATTTAACTCATTTTGTCATTCGTAAACCTATGATATCAAGCCACAAACTCAAGATTCATAAAAATCTTAGAAATATGGAGAACATCAATCAAATATAGGACTTCAATAATCGTAAGCTTGAGAAGAACTTTCTTTTTTCCAAAAATTTGTGTATGCCTTGAGACCTTCATTATACAATTTCTCCTTCTACCCCATAATTATACAAGTATATTTTGCTCGGTTTGTGTGGGTTTTTCAAGCACAGATATTAAACCCAAAGTAGTTAATTGTTTGCCATCTTCTAAATGTTGACCTTTAAATTTCTCAAGTTTACAAGAATTAGATTCATCAGTAGTAACATTCCAAACTAAAGGATATATGCAAAATTCAAATAAAGACACAAGATTATCTATACTACTCTAAATCAGAAAGAAATTTATCTCTTCTTAGATTTTTGAAAATTGTTGAAAATATTATTTTGATTGAGTTTTACAAAATAGAATTTCTAACATCAAATAAATAAGCAAATATCAAATAAATATAATGAAATTCATAGAGTTTTTTGACACATTTTTTCCCCAAAATACAACAATTCAAGAGAAACTACAGTGTAGGTGTGAAACTCTCTATTACGAACTGATCACCACTCAAGTTGCCTACAAAGCACATGAAACACTAAAATAAGATAGCAAAGATACCCAACCGAAGTTCTATCTAAAAGGAAAGATACAAATTACATACATACATACATACGTATCTATCTATATCTATACTACTTGTAAAAGTGGCTTAAGGAGGATGATGGTGTGAAATACGTGGTTGAGCAAAATATATAAACAACGGGATTTGATTTGAGCTACAAGGCTCTTGGGAACAATGTGGTAATTCAAGGGTAAGGGATGGATTGCACAGAAGAATTATAATGGATTATCAACTCGAGAGCTCGGTTAATCCACTCTACAATGAAGTCTCTTACTCTTAAGAATTATATTGAAGATTATTAGAGGATTACACAGTCTTCTTGGTACAACTTTTGGTTGCCTGCCTCGTAGTGAGGACATTGTATAGTATTTATAGTTTTGTTCCTAGTTCTATGGGGTATGGGGCGAGAGCTTCGCCTCTCTCTTGTAACGTTCTACTTGATTTCAGGCAATGGTTAAGGCAGTTGATGTTCTTGTGCCTAGATCGGCGTTTACAACTGTTAAGGGGGCATCTAATGGTTGTCAATTGTTTTCTACTCTTATTCGTCAAGGCACAGGTTGAGGGAGGAGCTTGAGGTCTAAACCTCCGAGCTCGAACTTTCTTGGTTGAGCTCCTTTTTGGACTTTAATGCTTGAGCTCAAACTTGAAAATTTTCAAGGTATCATCAGTTGCCCCCCAATCCCTGGTCAAAGTGAACTTGAGCAGGGGCTTAGTTAAGGCCGGGTCGAGTTGGGTCTTCATAGGTCAACCTCGATTCACGTGTAATGGAACTTCATTCTGACGGTTTTGCCTAAAGTGCAATCATTCCTTCCTTGTTTTTCGCGTCATCCAGTTTTTTGATGACCCACGTACACTAAACTTTAAATTCTCTAGCTGCGAGGGAAACCACCTTACTTCTCCTATCGACTTCCCTCAGACTTTGCTCTCTCTTTTTCCTTGCAATTTTAGTTTCCCTTATTTGCTAGTGATCTTAGGATTTCGCTAAAAAACAACTTCCCTCGATTTGATTCGAAGGCTTTGCGAGGCTTGCTCTCTGATTTCGCTTTGGGCTTTGGTTTGTCGATCGTTCTTGGTTAGGTACGCTTCTTGATTCTTGTTCATTTCTTCGTTCTAGATCCCTCGAATCTAAGGTGGTTGCTGCATTTTGGGATCTTTTGTTTTTGCTACTTTAGGAATTGAGGCTACTCCTTGTCCCATCTTCTCTCTTTCTAGACCGTTACTCCACTGCTAGAATCTTCCTCATTGGTCGTTGTTGTCTTGACCCCTTGACTCTCAGAGATTGTTTTGCTAGTGCCCCATTTCCTTATTTCTCTTTTTACCTCCCCTTTTCTAATCCCATCATGCATGGCTCTTTCGAAGCTATCGCTTCATCAGTCTCTCTTGCCATGGGCGAGAGGTCTACTAAGGAAGAAGACATCGATTTAGGATACGTGAGTGAGGAGATTGATAATTTTTTGGTGTCGATTTTGTCGATGCTGAGGAAAAAACTGAGGAGCTCCCTCATCATTCTCCCTTGTGCCCAAGAAATCTAGGAAAGATAAAGCCAAAGTAAGTGGCATTGGGATTTCTGGCAGCGCTGAAGGTGCAGGGGTTGCCCCCAAAGCTTTAGACCACGTGGATTTTAGTGAGGTCACACTTCCTTACATGAGGGTTTTATCTGCTCGTTTTGATTTTCCTTGGGGTTTGCAATATTAGTGCCCAGACGTGGACACTCAGTATGACTCCGCAATCCCTAAGAAGGTCTGCTTCTTTGTGGTTGTTTTCGAGAACGGCCTTTGTTTTTCACTGCACCCTTTCCTTAAGTGCGTCCTTCAACATTTTAACATTTGTCCAGCTAAACTTTCCCCCAATTTTTGGGGTATTCTGGTGGGTCTCCTTATTTTCTTTAAGAAGCAAGAGCTTGGAGTTCCTACTGTGTCTTTGCTTATAAAGTTCTTTAATGTCAAGTACACTTCTTCTTATTGAGTAAAAACCCGATCCATCATTACTAACCTCTCAAGCTCCCACAAGGGTTGAAAAATCTCTTCTTCTTTGTGTGGGACAGAGAATGGGAATATAATCCCAAAGATGTGGTTGACACCCTCCCAATGTCTCGGGTCTGGTTTGCCCCTAATAACTTAGGTAAGCCATGCCTGAGTAAACTCGGATCATCCTTGACACTTTATTCCGCTGACCTTGTTCTGCTTATTTTGTTTTACTTTTCAGGCATTCAATCTGAGATCAGCGCTGAGGACAAGCTAGTTTTGCTGAGATCAAAGGATTGCGATCCAGAGAAATATTTCGAGTTCATCAAGCCCAAAGTGCTTACTAAACTCGGGTTTAGTTTTCTAGAGGTGAGGGTTAAGACCACTATCCCCATTTCTATAGCTAGAGCAGAGGAGATGGTAGGTAACACTTCCTCTTTTTTCCTTCTTCCTTTCTGATTTGTTTGCTTTGAGTTTCCAAGTTCTACCTCAATGGAACCAACTTCGATAGCTTTAAAAGCACAGGTTGACCTATTAAAGAAAACCAGGAGTGTGGGTAAAGTCAAGGATCGACGTCGGATCAGGAAGAGGTTCTGTCCCCCCAAGCCAAGATGCCAAGGTCAGAGGTGCCTCCTACTTCTCCCCTTTCGTCCCAAGTAGCTCTTATTCCGCTATCAAGCTCACCGAAGATCATATAGACATCACTTCCTCAAGGGACCGTGTCTACCTCTTCTAAAGGGGATCCTGAACAAAGTGCAGTTCTGACCTCTCCTTCCTCGGCAGAGGTTGAGGGAGCCTTGGAGACAATCGCTTGCATTCTACCTGGGTCTACCTCCTTTGAATCGATTGAGAAGTCCCATCAACTACTTCTGAGGGGCTCCAAGGCTGAGAAAGGCGAGGGTTCCCTTATTGATAACCTAAAACATGTTGTGGATGTCATTGTCTTCATCATCCCTGAATCTAATATTCAAATGGTTGCCATTATACCCCTTGGAACTTCCATCACAACGGCCTTATACGGGACTAGTTCGATAAGTTTTTGATCTTTTCGTGCTCCATTCCTATATTGTGTTGTCACTTTATGTTAACTTTAGCCTTTGGTTGTGTCAGTTCCTAGTTGGACATTCACGTGAGTGATTTTCTAAGTCAGCTCAGAGCTTTGGGGAGCTCAGCCAAGGCGTCGAAGGCATTTGAGCTCAAGGCTGCCGAGTTGACTTTTGCCAATGATGACCTTAAAGCTTAGGTTCAGGACCTGTAGGCACAGGTGGAGAAGAAATCTTCTATTATTGAGGGTTTAGAGGCCTCGAAAGAGGAGATTGGGGATGGGGCCAAGAAGACCAAATAGGAGCTCAGACTAAAAACTGATGACTGGGTTAAAGCTCGTAAGGAGGCCTTCGAGTCTTTGGATTCTTATGTGGGTATGAAGAGATAAAATGACGTTCTGGATGAAGTAAATGACACCCTTTGAAGAGAAATTGAGGTGGAGAGAGTTGTTGTTAAATAGAATGACGTTCTGAATGTCAAGCTGGAGTATGATGTTACCACCAAGTGGGATACTAAATACCTTGTTTTCCAAGCTATAAGGGCGTATCCAGACTTGGACTTTGATTTTGATCCCCCTTTAGATAAGGAAGAGGAGGAGGTGTTAAGTTTTGAGAAAGAGGCTGAAACTTTAGTTCCCTCTGCTTCTTTGCTTGCTCTTGGGGGTGTTGAGGTATCTACCTCTTCTGTTGAGGTTCTTGCCCCTGTGGTTTCTTCTACTCCGACTATCTCTGTAGCTCTTGATTCTGCTCTAACTTCTGCCTCTGTGATTGCCGAGTTGCTTGTAGCTCTTGTTGAACATATTCTAACTAATGCTCCTGAGGTTCCCAAGTTGCTTGAGACTTCAGTTGACCCTCCTATAGGGAATTAAAATTCCTTTGTATTTTATTTTCCTCTTTTTGTTTTTGTTTTTTTTTTGTTTTTGTTTTTTAAATGGCTCCATAACTGTTGCCCTCGAGAAATGAAAAAATATTTTTATGCAATCCAACATTCTTACATTCTTGTATTTTTGTTTTGTTTGTTCTTCCACTCTGCCTTTCTCCCTATTCCCCCTTTACCCCTTGCTTCGAGGAGAACTTAGTTCTTCTGGAAGTGAGTTCACCAAGTTTGAATGAGCTAAATAGCTGAAAAACAGAGGAGTGACTGAGAAGCCTGTGAGCTGAAGTGTTTGTCTGTATGAGCTGAAGTGTTTGTGTGTATGAGCTGAAGAGCCTTATAATCCCTTGAATTGTAGAGAGCTCAACCTTCATGAAGTCTTTTTTTTTAACTTGAGCTCTTCCCCTAGTTATACCCATCTCTTTACTTAAGCTCTGCATACATTAGTCTGAATAGCTCATCCTTGAACGAACTCGAACTGCTTTTGTCTAAGCTGATCTTACTAGAGCTAAGCTGCTTATTTGAGCTCTACCTTTTTGATATGGAAAGTGATAATCTGATTCATTATTCGTGTCCACCTTCCTTCTTAAAACGCCTCCACTGTAATGATTATGGAAACACAAAGAGTTGTCTGTTCATCTTCACATGTTTCTTGTCCCTTAAAATTTAGAATTCCCTAATGTTTCCATAAAACTTGGGCTTTCTTTGTTATCTACAAGTCTTGGGATCACGTTTCTCGTTCTCCCTGAGTTTTTTTTTTTTTTGTGTTTTCTATGTCTCTTCTGATTTCCATGGCTTCCCCTCTTACTTCCTTGTTCAAACAACGAGCTCAAGTCATGTTCGACATGAGGTGGCACTCTAATTTCTTGGTTCCTTCTGTGGTTACCACTATAACATTAGAAGAGATCAAGAGGCGATATCTTCCGTCTGCTGGCTTACTCCTTTGAGTCCCAACCGTTGATGAGCCTTGCAACTTTCTCCCCCACAAGAAATTTTCTTCTTTGAAGGTTCTTTTAAGATGAGACTTCATCTGCATATCCATCCCTCCATTGGGTGGATTCGTATTACTCTTTGAGTTATGACCCTCTCGCCTCTCTCTTCTCTCTTGAAGGATGGGGTGCTATGATCAGCTTCTTCATTTTTTGGCGTTTGCAAGGCAATAGTGAATTCCCTAGTGTTGCCGAGTTCCTCTATTTCTATGAGCTTGATGAGGAAAAATTTCATTGCTTTAGGTGTTTCAAATGGAGGCACCACTTCAATCCCCCGCTGGTCCTAATTGTTTCCACTTCTCCTGAAGGATGGGTTCAACGCTTTTTCTTTGCCTTTGGTAATTCTTGGAGGTCTACTGAACAGTGTTGTGCGTTCCTGGGTCCCCTGCTCTTAGGGGCGCTTTTCTCACAAAGGTAGAGGCTTAGAATTACTTCTGTTATAATCACGGTGATTGGTTTTTATTACACTTCTATTGTGCATGTACTCTCAGTTTGACCCTGGCAAAGCTAGTGAGGGTTAGTCAGGTGGCTTATGTTGAGCCTGCACCTTTTTCAGTGCTTGTTACCTCGCAGAACCTCTTTTTGTTCAGTGCTACTGTTGTTGCTCTGAAATTTGCTTCATTCCCCCTCTCTCCTGACTCTTCTTCTGCTGAATCAGATAAGGGCGAGGACATTGCTACATGTTCGAGGAAACATAGGATGAGTGGATCTTCTTCTCAGTTGTCTGACTCCCTTTTGATGGTATTCTATTTTCTGCTGCTGAGCTGAATCTTTCAGAGCTACTTACGAAAGTGAAGAAGGAACATGACGAGCTGAAGGAAGAGAACGCTCGTCTACAAGTTGTGAATGCTCGCTTGGAAAATTCTTTTACTTTTCTTATAATAATGTCTACTTTTACTATAAGGTTTAGCTAATTTACTTTTCCTTCGAGATGGTGCTATGGGGGGGAGGTCATATTGTTCACAGAAATTGCCCAATTCATATTTAGTTGTTTTCTTATCACTTTTGATTTGGTTGCTGATTTTCATATCCATACACATTCTTAGACCTTCTTTCTGAATGGTACTAATAATGTCACCATATTTTAACTAATCTTATTCAATGATTCATGTGGGTTTATTTAGAGCTTCTCTAATTTTTTGTGCAAACAAATTAGGAAAGCCATTGATTAATTTTTCTTTCCAAAAAGACTCTTCATAGTCTTCGCTGAACATTACTCTTGAGATGAATACGTCTTTGTACCATCTAAAATCACTTAAGGTTGGGCATCTTAGATTACTTAACTGGTCATGAATTCTTGATGCTATGTTACTGGATGTGCCAACAAAGTGTTTGATTATTGTGTTTATTAAGGTGTTTATTCCATCTGGTTTTGCTCTTCCAATCCTTTCATCAAAGATTCGATTTTTCTCATCATCTAGTTCGGCAGCATATTTGATGTCATCTCTTAGATCTTGACTAAGATAGTTATCCCACCAGTTTTTTAATATTCCAGTGAACCCTGAAGTGATGAGGTCCACTATTTCAGATTCATTATGATCAAGATTATTAATATAACTGTTGATAACCATAGAAATATGATTTACTTTGTTTAATATTTCTTATTCACTTAATCCCTTTATGTTCCATTCATAAAGTTTGTTGGATTGAACTGAAAACTGATTACTAATATTTTTTCTTCATACTGAAGAACATGAGTGTTGGTCTAGTATACTAGTTTTTGGTAGTACTAGTAGGATTAACTTTTAAAAATGTTAACTTGTTAAGATTTTAACTATTAAACTGCTCTTTTAATTCTCTGATTTTAGAATCAGTAAAACTTTCTGTTTTGCTAGTTTCTGGAGGTTCACTTTCTTCAAAGGTTTGTTCATTACTTTGATGTATAGTGTTAACTTGGGATAACTGTGGTTTAGCTTCCATTTTTTTGGATAACTTCTTCAATCTTTTGAAGTCTTTTACTATCTCTGACTGAAATTTCAAGTTTACTTTTATCTTCAGATAATTGTATTAGAGGTTTCTCTAATTTTTTACTTTTTGATGGTTTTATTTCATCAATCTTACTTTCTATTTTATCTAACTATTTTTCAGTTGTTGTTAAAAACTGATTGGTAAAGTTATTTTGCTCAATTATTTTTTTTCATGTTCATTTCCTGAAGGTAGCTTGAATGGTGAGGCTTTTATTTTATTTCAGAATCCTTGTGGCTGATCATTAAGGATTCTATTGAGGGATGACCTGAAGATATTGTGGAAGCATCTTCTTTTTTCCATTTATGCTTTGTAACTACTTTTATCGATTGCAATGGTTTTCTAAGTAATCAAAGAAATATGTTTCACATCTTATTTCATTCATAAATTTAGTCCATTTTTCAAATATTCTTTGTTGTTTGCTATCACTGTATTTGCTATTAAATTCTCGCCTTTTGGATTTATTTTCCTTAGAGAATTCATTATATAATCTGTCTACATTAATTATAAACAAATCATTTGATCTACTGATTGTTAGTAGTTGTTTATTTACTGTGTTACTCTCCAAGTCAGTTGCAGAAGGAGAAGATGTGAAATCATTATCTTCTTCTTCCTAAAACCTTGATTGGGGAGTGTAATATGGTTTACTGATTTGTGAAAAAGAATCAATACCCTTCAGTTTTATTTGGGTCTTCTTAATTCTTTTACCTGAGGTTTGGTTAAGAACTTAAAAGTTACTAATTGACCAAATATCTTGGTAGATACTCATTTTATATCTGTAGTAAACGGATATAACAGATAAATGAATGGTATGTCAAGGATAAAAACATATATATATTAGCAATGCACAACATGTAGGGGTGTCCATGGGTTGGGCTACCCATGGGTCCCGTTTCTTGGCCCAAAAAAATAGGCTTGAAATCCAATAGGTCTGATAGTTGGTTCGCTCAAATCCGAGCTCAATATCCTTAAAAATAGGGTTTAAGCCTACCCCAATCCCATTACCAGCCCAAACCCGACCCAATAACCTATCCTAAAAAACCCAACCCAAGAACCCGCTTGCCCAGCCCAACATGCCCACACAGTCCACCCATACTTCCTTTGAAGAAAAGTTAGACTGTTAGATTATTGAATTTGGAACTTTGACATAAGTCCTCTAATGTCAAAATTTGAAGTTTTAGAAATTTAGATACTGTAAATAATATATATATTTTTTTCATGTATTAAACACACATGTTTTAAATGGTAGAATTGTGCAAATGATAGATAGATGGATAAGTGTGAACCTAGTTGAGATATGTTCATTCTATTGTAATGTAGTTCTTCCCTTATTTATTTATTTTTTTTTCATTTTGACTATATTTTCAATTAAAAAATATAATTTATAAAAAATATTATTTTTAAATAAAATTGTGTATGAGAAAAGTTCACCCAGTCAGCCAGCCTAGAAGAACCGCTCAATAGGCCTGCGGGTTGGGTTACAGGTAATCTACCTTTACCCAATTGATAACTCACTTAGGTAAAGGTTTGGGTCTACCCTACTCAGACCTAATCCAAAAAACATTCGCGGGCGTAGCTCGACCTAGCCCATGAACAACCCTATGCCTAAGTGATCAAAAGATTCTTCTGAGCTACTTATGCAACGCATGTAAATAAATTTAAATATATATAATATTTTTATTTTATTAAATAGATTAATTAGATTGTTTATAATATTATTATATTATTGAATATCAAAAAATAAAATATAACTCATGTATGATCGTAGAATTCAATATGGTAACTACATATGTATATTAATTTAACATATAGAGGACTTTACTTCTGCATATTGATATAAGAAATTATATGTAATTGTACTACTAATAAATGAGTTTTTTTTTTTTGAGAGGGGTGAGGAAAACTTGAACCCTTGACCTCAAGAAGCCAAAACTTTTACAAAGGTAAGGAGTACCATTGGACCAAACGACCATTGGTTAATAAATGAGTTCAAATGATTTAAAAGTCCTCATAAAAGTGTCCAAAACAAGTAAAAATTAAATAAGAGTAAAACCCCAAAATTAGATGCAAGTATATTGGTTTGTATAATTGACTTATTATAATAATTAAGGATAAAATATAAAATTAAAAATATTTCACAAATACTAATATTTGTAAGTAATATAGATCGATATAAATATAGATTAAGGAAATTTGTTTTCATGGTTTGTAGTATGATTGCTTAGGTTGCTCGGAAGAATCTTTTGATCACTTAAGCAGTTAGGGTGAAACCACCGAATTGTCAACCTAAAGAACATTAAAAAGATTGGAGGATGATTCTCCTTTGTTAATGTTTATTCTAGTTCCTTTACCAGAGACACATCCATCTTTCCATTTTATTTTTTTTTTGGCTTTTAGGAGCATCACGTCTTTTATCTATGCAAGCCTCTCTACTCTCTCGACTTCCTTTTTTCTCTAAATTTGAGGATAATTCCTTGACATAAGTCCTTTAATGTTCCGTTTGGTACGATGAAAAAATAAATAGATGAAAAGTTTGGAGGATAGAAAATTGAAAAGATAAATAAAACATCATGTTTGATAAAGAAGGAAAATAAGAATGATAGAAAAGTGGATAGATAAACTTTTCTTCCAACTCACAAAAATCAATCTCTCTAAAATTGAAAAAAAAGTTGATGAAAAGTTAATTATTTCTGTTGAAATGTATCTTATTTATCTATATATTATTTGATATATACATATATTATGTATATATTAATTCCATATATAAATACAATGATAAGAAATGTATTTATACATTTTTTAAAAAAATTACAAATTAAAAAAATATTTGTTTTCCATCTTATAAAGTACAAAAATAAAAATTAATCATTGTTATTTTTCATTCATCCTACCAAACATAAATGAAAGAAAGTGTATCATTTTTATTTTCCTTACTTGAAAAATAGTACATGTATCCCTCCTACTTTTCATCTATCTTACTCTCCATCATTCCTACTAAACAGAGCATAAGAGTTGAAGGGGTTAAACCCCGTTATTACACGTGTTGCAGCATTTAATGTACTCACGTGGTGGTGACAAGACAGGGCACGTGACAAACATTCTGAAGAGCCATTCGAAGTCTTTCATCCGACCCGATCTCGCTAGAGATCCATTAAACATAGGACCAATTCGGTTCTCCTTGTCACTAAGCTCAAATCGATAAGCAGTATAAGGCAAGAGCTCGGTCTGTACCAAACCGAGGTGGTTGAGCATTATCAGAAGAGCTCGGTAGTTACCAAACCAGGAAGTTCGATATGCTCGGCAAATATTGGATGTGTTCGGTCTTTATTGTCCGAGATGATTCAAACGATACACATATATAAATTATCGCCTAAAATCCAGGCAATCAGATAGACGAGATCAACGAAATTAAATATCTTGATAATGATTATAGGAGAAGTATCAGCAACTTCCCAAAGGGGTGCCACCTTGCATCTAAATTGATGGAAACCCTAAAGGATTAATGACCTATAAAGAGAACAGGAAGCCAAGGTGAAAGGTACGCTGTATCCTTCTGGTCTTCTAGCAATTCAAATAATTCGTTTACTGACTTAAGCATCGGAGTGCCTTCGATCGAAGCACTTCGGTCCTGGGCAGTTTGTTCGTTTTGCAGGAAGGAGATTAGGAGATTAGGCACGATATTCTATTTTTCAGAAGATCATCAATCGAGTGTTGGAGGTATTATTTTTTGCCTCAACATTTTTGGCGCCGTCTGTGGGAAATAAGGGAATTTCTCATTCTTACGAACAAGAAAGTTACGTTGTCGAGACTCAGAAGTGCAATTGGATCACCTATAGGCAGCCTTGCCTTAAGGAGTTCAGATCCGGAACCCCACCAGGGTGTTGGCAACATAAGACTGCGTGCAAGCGCCAACCCGCCAGGGCCCAATGGGGATAACAGGTTATCCACAGCAAGCTTCAGGCCTTCCGGAGATAAAGGCCGACATGTCGAGGGTCATGGAGAGTCCGTCCGTGCCGATGATGAGAACCATTCACTGGCAAAGTTGGTCCAATTGCTCCAGGATCGACTTGATGCTCACGATAGTCTGTTCAAGAAGTCCTATGCTCGGGAGAAATATTTGGAAAGAGAAAACGAGGAACTAAAAGCCAGGGTTAGAAAGTTGACAGTGAAGAACGCAGGGCATAAACCTGAAAGAGAGGTTCGACATGACAGTTTGGAAAGGATGCTGAGCCGATCCAAGGTTAACGACGAATATGAATGTTATCACAAGAAACCCCGGATCCAGGAGAATGAATGGAAGCAGTACATTGATGACGAGCTCAATAGCCGTTTGAGGAAGTCAGATCAAAGATCGGCTCGGGACCTAGCCAGAAG
>CM042198.1:14821974-14834876 GCA_023539305.1 Ilex asprella | reverse complement strand
CGTTTGAGGAAGTCAGATCAAAGATCGGCTCGGGACCTAGCCAGAAGGGCTACAGGGGAGTATGGTGACGGTTTGGATTCGTCTCCATTCGCAGCATGGATAGAAAAGGGGCGAATCCCGAGTAAATTCACCGTCCCGAACTTCAAACTGTACGATGGCAAAACTGACCCAACTTCACATATCAGACACTACAGACAACTCATGACGATCCACAGAAGAAACAAGCCCCTGCTCTGTATCATCTTCCCCAGCAGCCTCGGGGAATCGGCCATGAAGTGGTTCGACAGCCTTCCGAGAGGGACAATTGATGGTTGGGGTAGGTTAGCCGAACAGTTCACAGCTCGGTTCATTACGAGCAGTAAACAACCTAAAGATGTCGGTGCACTATTAACGCTCAGAAAAAAGAATAATGAAAGCTTACGCTAGTATGCCCATCGCTATTGGGAAACCATGAATGAGGTCGAGGGGTGCAGTCAAGAGATTGCAGTTCCATCGTTCAAAATTGGCTTACCGAAGGAAAATCCGTTGTACCAATCGTTAACCAGAAGGCCGGCCACAGATTTGGAGGAACTTATGGCGAGGATCGAAAAATACGCCAAGGTCGATGACGACCTAACGAGGGAAGCAGTAAGAGAGCCGTCAATCAAAAGACAATTCGGCAGAGAAAAGCAGTCGGAGCCGAACAGAGAAGGAATGAGAAGGAACGACAAGGAAGTGTACCCCACGAGGACACCCTACCTGGGGGTAAACACTTTGTTCAGAGAACCAATACACAAGATACTGAGCCAGATCAGAAACAAGCCCTTCTTCAAATGGCCGAACAAGCTAATGGGAGACCCCACTAAAAGAAACCCAAACTTCAGATGCTCGTACCACCGAGATGTGGGGCACATGACCGAGAACTGCAGAACATTGAAGCAGCATTTAGAAGAATTGGTGAAGGCTGGACACCTCTCGGAGTTCATAGAGAGCGGACTGGAGAACGGGGGGGAACCCGAACCGAAGGATGACGACAATATACCAGCTGGTGTGATTGATGTAATTCACGCTGCCACCAATCCAAATATGTCAACCAATAATTCAGCTCGGGCTTATATTCAGAGAGCCGCCAAGGAAAGAGAAGTTTACGAGTTAAGGTTGACCCCAGAAATTTCAAGCAAGAGAGCCAGAAAGGAAGAATCCCTGGAAGCCATATGTTTTACCGAGCGAGATTTGGATGGGGTACACCAACCGCATAACGATGCACTGGTGGTGACACTTCGGATTGCCAATTTTGATGTTAAAAAGGTCTTGATCGATCCCGGTAGTTCGTCGGAAATCATGTACGTTGATCTATTCGAAAAGCTCGGGCTAAGGAAAGCAGACCTCAAACCCTCAAACACTCCGCTTGTTGGTTTTAGTGGTAAAACGGTCCTACCCAAGGGGAAGATCACCTTGCCTGTGAAAACGGGCCCGGTTTGTATCATGACCGAGTTCCTGGTAATAGATAAGACATCAGCATACAATGCGATTATGAGACGATCTTGGCTACATGAGATGAAGGCGGTCCCGTCAACATATCATCAGATGCTAAGATTTCCTTCAGCTGATGGGGTAGTAAACATTCGGGGGGACCAGGTCAGCTCGAGGACTTGTCTTTTGGCGTCGGTAAAAGCAAGAGATTGGTCTCGAATGGATGACACGATCGAAGGCCCGGAAAAATAGCAATCAATCGTTGACAGCTCAGGAGAACTTCAAAGACCGACTGTCGACAAGACACCTAAAGTACCTTCAGGCGTAGAGGATGGAGTTCCCAACCGAACTATCGAGGACTTGTCTAAAATGCCTTTAGACAAGGATGGAGACGCGGACAAGTATTTCATGATAGGAGCAGCCCTTATTCCCGAACAAAAGACTGATCTCATCGCTCTGCTACGGGAGTATGCGGATGTATTCGCATGGAGCACTGTTGATATGCTCAGTGTACCTCCGGAGGTCGCATGTCATCATCTAAACATCGACCCGAGCTACAAGCCCGTCAAACAAAAGTTAAGGAGGTCGGCCCCACAGCATCGGGAGGCGGTAAAGGAGGAGGTATCGCGGTTGTTGGAATCCAATGCAATTACAGAGGTTAAATATCCGACCTGGTTGTCAAATACAGTAGTAGTGAAAAAGAAAAGCGGGAAGTGGAGAGTATGTGTGGACTTTACGGACCTAAACAAAGCCTGTCCGAAAGATAGCTTTCCGCTGCCGAAGATAGATCAGCTGGTGGACGCAACAGCCGGGCACGAACAGATGAGCTTCTTAGACGCATTCAGGGGGTATCATCAGATCCCACTAGTACAAGAGGACCAAGAAAAGACCGCCTTCATAACAACGGATGGGACATACTGCTACAAAGTTATGTCGTTCGGATTAAAAAATGTTGGGGCAACATATCAAAGGTTAGTAAACAGAATATTTTCGCATATGATTGGCAATACTATTGAAGTTTATATTGATGACATGGTAGTTAAGAGTCGAAAGGCTGCGTCTCATTGTGACGACCTCAAGGCCACTTTCGAGGTTCTACGAAAATATAATATGAAGTTAAATGCCTCTAAATGCGCCTTTGGAGTCAGCTCGGGAAAGTTTTTGGGGTTTCTCGTGACACATCGAGGGATAGAGGCGAATCCCGAACAAGTGAAAGCAATTACCAAACTTCAGCCACCTCGGACTATCAAGGAAATCCAGAGGTTGATAGGAATGGCAGCAGCGCTCGGAAGGTTCATATCCCGAGCATCGGATAAGTGCAGGCCTTTCTTCCAGTCCATCAAAGGGATGAAAGAGAGGCCTTGGAGCCAGGAAAGCGAAAAGGCGTTTGCCGACCTAAAATCATATCTGGCGACACCCCCAATCTTGTCCACTCCCTCGTCCGAAGAAATACTTTATCTGTATTTAGCCGTGTCCGAACACACCGTAAGTGGAGCTTTAATGAGAAATGGTGAGGGACAGCTGAGACCTGTTTACTATGTGAGCAAGATGCTTCTGGACGCCGAATCCAGATATACCCCTTTGGAGAAGCTTGCGCTAGCCCAAATTAGTTCGGCACGAAAGCTCAGACACTATTTCCAGGCTCACCAAATTACAGTGCTCACCGACAAGCCATTGAAGTTGTTATTTCTAAAAGCCGATCTTTCAGGACGGGTGGCCAAATGGGCCGTTGAACTAGGAGAGTTCGACGTCCACTTTGCACCCAGAAATGCAATCAAGGGCCAGGTAGTAGCCAACTTCATCGCTGAATTTCAGCCGAACAACATCTTGAGAGAGAGCCTTAGCGAGGAAAGAAATGACTTCAACGGCGAATAGACCCTTTCGGTGGACGGGACCTCAAATCAGAAGGGTACCAGAATAGGAATCATTCTCCAAAGTCCCGAAGTATGTACACTGGAGAAAGCAATCAGACTTGGCTTCAATGCTTCCAACAACGAAGCGGAATACGAGGCCATAATTGCCGGAGTCAGGTTGGCTGTCGAGTTGGGGGCAAAGAGGCTCCAAGTATTCTCTGATTCACAGTTAATTGTAAACCAGATAATAGGGGAATACGCGGCTAAGGATGAAAGGATAATAGCTTATCAGGCCATCGTAGAAAAGGAACTAAGTAAGATTACCGAGTATTCAGTCCATCAAGTTTCGAGATCAAAAAACACGCACGCCGATGCCCTAGCATCACTGGCCTCCGCAATAGAGCAAGACTCAGAAAGATCTATCACCGTTGAATTTCAAGCCGAACCAAGCATAATGACAACCAAAACTGACAAAGTTTTATGCAGCATTCCCGAGCCAAGTTGGATGGATCCAATAGTAGGATTTCTGAGAAATGGTGATTTGCCCGAGGATAAAAGGGAGGCACACAAATTACGTTTAAAAGCAACCAGATTCTGGCTCTCCCCCAAGGATGAACTCTACCGGCGCTCGTTTGGAGGCCCCTACTTGAAATGCGTACACCCCAGTCTAGTCCCAGACTTTCTTTCTGAAATCCACGAAGGAAGTTGCGGAGCCCACACTGGAGGAAGGTCTCTGGTCCACCGAGCTGTTTCACATGGATATTGGTGGCCCTATATGCAGAAGGACGCACAACAGTTTGCTCGGCATTGCGAAAAATGTCAAAAATTTGCAACAATCCCAAGAAAGCCATCCTGTGAACTCCTTCCCTTGGCTAGCCCCTGGCCCTTCGCACAGTGGGGGCTGGATATCGTCGGACCCCTACCTCGGGCACTCGGTAACAAGAAGTACCTTCTTGTTGCCACCGATTATTTCACCAAATGGGTTGAGGCCGAGCCATTGGCAAATATCAGAGACACCGATACCCGGAAGTTTGTTTGGAAGAATATTATCACGAGGTTCGGCATCCCCCATACACTTATTACTGATAATGGTACGCAGTTTGATAGCGGCCCTTTCAGAACCTTCTGCCAGCAATACAGAATTCGAAACTACTATTCTACACCCTCCTACCCACAAAGCAACGGTCAAGCAGAGATCACAAATAAGACTATCTTGGACGGAATTAAGAAGAGACTGGAGGATGCTAAAGGAAGGTGGGTGGAAGAACTTCCAAGTGTTTTATGGAGGTACCGAACAACGCCACGAAGGTCCACAGGAGAAACACCCTTCGCACTAACTTATGGGGTGGAGGCGGTCATACCTTTAGAGGTCGGCTTACCCACATTGAGGACCGAATTGGCACAAAGCAGCTCCAATCATGCCGTCATCTCTCGAGATCTGGACCTAGTCGAGGAGAAGCGAGAACAGGCCGCTATAAGAATGGCCTCATATCGTCATCAGATGTCCCGAGCTTACAACAAGCATGTAAACCCTCGATTCTTCAAGATAGGGGATCTAGTCCTAAGGCGTGTATTGGGGTCAAACAAAAACCCGGTCCACTGAAAGCTCGGTGCAAACTGGGAAGGTCCCTACAGAGTAACTAGGGTCGGGGGCAGTGGATACTACGAGCTCGAAACCATCAACTCCCAGGCAGTACCTCGCCCCTGGAATGTTGCAAACCTTAGGAGATTCTACTTCTAAGGGTCCTTGTTTAGTCTTTACCTGGAACTCCAAAGTACCTTTGGTAATCGATAAGAATTACTCCGTTTATATCAGAATCATCAATCAAAACTCTTGAGGTCCATAATTGTGGTTCTCCCATTTGTTAACGACCTACTGCCAAGGCAGTAAGGCAAAAATCCTGTTAGAAGCCAAGAGTTTAAATCAGGCGTAGCCACCTGATCTAACCCAAAGCCTTCGGCTAGGCATGACGATGCAAGCCGTTAAGGAACGGGTTCTAGAGTCCATAAAAATTGGCGGGTCGGTGCGTAGTAGAAAAGCTTAGTCCACAGAAGGGCTAGGTAAACCTACCGAACCGAGCATAGCTCTTTGCTTATCAACCTGTGTGGGGACCGAACAGAGGGCAAAACTCGTAGCGTTGTGAACACTGAAAATAATGGAGTACAAATGACTCCCCGTATCGACCGAGCTCAACTGTAAGGCCGAGCAATGGTCCAAACACTATCTCGTAAAGGCAACTGGCAATAAAGCCGAGCTCCCAAAGTATGGGCCTAGCAGCCTCATCCAGAAATGATGATGTTAAAGTTTTTAGGGACCAAGCCCACAAATATGATATTACTGTTTTCTTGCAAAACACTAAGTAAGAAATCGCAGTGAAAGCAAAGCAACCTTCATTCGAAACAATTTCCATTTTACATAATTCTACAAAGCATCTAAAAGAGAAATACCAAAACAGATTCTAACATCACCAAAAAGTTCACTTCTATTACACCAGAAAAGGAAAGAGGAAAACTCATGGAGCAAAAGAGGAACTAGTTAGGGAATTCCTCGAATAAAGGTCGGAAGATTGGGGCACTCTAGCCGCAGCTAAGGCAGCCTGTCAGCCCTTGTTGAAAAAGACTTCTTGAATCTTAGGGAGTTGCACCTCCAAATCTTCCTCAGCCTTCTCCAGACCTTCATTATAAGCTGCATCCTCCCTATCCTTGGCCTCGGACTTATATTGATCATACTCCTCTAAAAGGTTTGAGTACTCAAGCTGGGATTGAGTAAGCTCCATGTTGGCTTCGTATTCGGACTCTTTCAGTTGCCCAACCTCTGAAGAAAGCTTCTTGACCTCTTCGGAAAGGCTTTAGTTTTGAGCCTGAAGAGCCTTCACTTCCTCACAAAGCTTGGCATACTCCTCGTCAGTACTTTCCTTCTTTGCTAAAGCAGATGCTCGGGCGTGGATAGCGTCCTTCATCGCTTTGTCTTTACGGGCAATCCGAACTCCGACCTCGTGAACTTTTTGCAAACCCTTGAAAAAAAGATGAACTTAGAAAAATGATGACTACTTAGAAAAACTAGTCAAAAGGGGACCTATTGGGAAGGAAAAAAGAAGGCTACTCACCAAGACCATGTGTTGGATTGCCTGACGAGAAACTTCGTCGTCAGTCAGGGCCTCATTCATCCCCAGATCCCGAGGGAGTATCATTCCCCTAGCCAATCCAACTGCCACATTGAAGTCCTCTATGGCTGAATCCTTTGCTGTTATCTCCCTCCTCTTCGCCCGAAGAACTGGTCGGAGAGGGGGGTGGACGGTTGAGGGGAAGAGCTCGGATCGGGCTCTGAAACCTTTCGCCTTTTGGGAGCTGGATCTTCAGCGAGCTCAAAAATGGAATCGTCTTCAACCAATAAAGGCTCATTAGAAGGAGGATCGAACTCAAAGGAAATTGAAGTGTCTAAATTCTCCGGCTCAGTCGGCCGTTCGTCGTTCAGCACATCGGCTCCGGTTCCAACTGCTGCAGCAGGGATCTCGACCAAAGGCTCTTCATTGACCACAATAGCGCGCTCGGACGCCACCTCCAATGGCTCGGTGGTAGGGCTTGGATTAACGGTCGTTAGAAAATCTAGAAAATTCTTCACCGTCCTGCGACCCGAAGCCGCCAAAGAAGCCCTCTTCTTTCCCCGGGGCGTCTTCTCCCGAACCTCCTGGATTGCCTCCCAATCTGCCGCCAGTGTTGCATTGGGACGGCTCGGAACGGCAATGAAAGATGTGTACCCCGGAGTGTACCCGAGCAGTGTATGTGCGGCTCAGCAAAACAACGATTCATTGAAACTCCACACTTTCTGAAGTTGGTCTAGTTTCACCGAAGACTCTAGGACTTTGCCCTTGACTGTTTCGCCTATGAAGACAAAATACCCAAGTTAAAAAATGAAGAAAAGAAGGTGGTTAACAGACTGCAACCTATCAGTCTACAACGTATCAAATACCTGGTGTGCCTTCTTCGTATGGACAACGATAGGAGGGGACAGCACCAGCAGCATACTCCCAATTACCGGAGACAAAAACGATATCATTCTCATGGCCTTTGTTGGAGTCTGGAAGATGTGTGACCAAATAGCGGTCCTTCTTCCTCACCGACAAGTAATAACTATCCCCAGCAGCCTTGAGAATGTAGCAATGGAGTATCTCCCACAACCCCAGACTCAGGTTTAAAATCTTGTTCAGAGAACAGACCCCCATTACGATCCGAAAGAAGTTCAGGCAGCACTTTAGGGGGCAGAGTTTGGCTGCAGACAGCACCCAAATCAGAAGTGGATCAAGGGGAAATCGCACCCCTCCTTCAGTAATCGCGCGAGTTGGTATGGGGATGGATTCTCTGGTACCAATCAAGGGTTCATCTTTCCCAGCAACCCTGACATCGACGTCATCTGGGATGCTGTATTTGGCTTTGAAGGCAAGAACCTCTGAAAGAGTAAGAGGGGCCATCGATGGAGAACAGAAGAACAGGGTAAAGAGGAGAGAGAACTCGATAGGAAAAATGCTTGAGGGATAGTGTTTTCTAGCAAAGTCTTTATGTGGCAGGAACTATGTTGACTGAACAGTCAAGAAGAACGTTTTGTAAGGAAGACGAAGTTCAAAAGGCAGTACTCTGAATCTGCCACCAAAATGAAGGATATCACGAAATGCGAAGCAATAATGATTAGAAGTATAAGAAAACGGCTGACAGACAAGCAAACGTCTGACAGACGTTTTCTGGGGGCAAATGAAGGGGTTAAACCCCGTTGTTACACGTGTTGCAGCATTTAATGTACTCACGTGGTGGTGACAAGACAGGACACGTGACATACATTCTGAAGAGCCATTCGAAGTCTTTCATCCGACCCGATCTCGCTAGAGATCCATTAAACACAGGACCAGTTCGGTTCTCCTTGTCACCAAGCTCAAATCGATAAGCAGTATAAGGCAAGAGCTCGATCTGTACCAAACCGAGGTGGTTGAGCATTATTAGAAGAGCTCGGTAGTTACCAAACCAGGAAGTTCGATATGCTCGGCAAATATTGGATGTGTTCGGTCTTTATTGTCCGAGCTGATTCAAACGATACACAGATATAAATTATCGCCTAAAATCCAGGCAATCAGATAGACGAGATCGACGAAATTAAATATCTTGATAATGATTATAGGAGAAGTATCAGCAACTTCCCAAAGGGGTGCCACCTTGCATCTAAATTGACGGAAACCCTAAAGGATTAATGACCTATAAAGAGAACAGGAAGCCAAGGTGAAAGGTACGTTGTATCCTTCTGGTCTTCTAGCAATTCAAACAATTCGTTTACTGACTTAAGCATCGGAGTGCCTTCGATCGAAGCACTTCGGTCCTGGGCAGTTTGTTCGTTTTGCAGGAAGGAGATTAGGAGATTAGGCACGATATTCTATTTTTCAGAAGATCATCAATCGAGTGTTGGAGGTATTATTTTTTGCTTCAACAAGAGTTAATGAGCAACCAACATTAGAATACCAAACAGTTTGCATGTTGAACATTTTCGAGGTATCCAATAAATTTCAATTAAGATTTCGTATTTTTGACAATTCAATGATCACCCGAATCGTTATGGATCACTTTCATTTGAGCCGATTGTTATGGATCACTATTCAATATTAAACAAATAAAAGTACAATTTATAAACCTGTAAAAATTGAATTCTCAACTTATAAAAATACAACAACAATCAAGATCCAATTTTTATCTATTTTGATCCAATGATATAAAATTCATTCCAAATTTTTTTCCCAGTTAAAAACATCGTCTTTTTTACATTAGCCCTCAATGTTAGACAACTCAACAACACATTCTCCAAGGAAAGCAACCCCCTAATCTACACATATTTCTCTACTTCTTTCTCTCTTACCTCTCTCTTATTTTTTTATCTGTTCACTTTTATTTTAAATTTTTTGTGGAACTAGAAAAAAGAAAAGTAAATTATTATTTAAAATATAAATGTTGCACAATTAATGCTCAATTTTTGCATTTCAAAGTATCTTAAGGTACGAGATTATTGCTAATAGTTTAATAAGTCATGTACTAATTAATTAACGCGTATAATAACAATGTAGGGTTGAGGGAATCGAATTTGTATCTATTATCATGCATTATATAGACACATTCTTGTAATTTGCATGTTTTTAAAACTGAAAATTTTATTGTTCTTTGCTTTTTGAAATTTTGTTATCCTAATCAAAGACAAGTAAGAAAATGAAATGTACTTTCTTTCATTTTCAATTTGAATCATGGGTCCAACTATAGTATCAAAGTATAATCTTTCTGTATAATACCTCCACTTTTCATCCAATACAAATGTAACACATATACAACTTTTTTATTTCATTATTTTATTATTTTTATAATTAAGGATTGCCAATTAACTAAGCCAAAATATATAGCTGTAGATCAATTTCGGTGTGATAAAAAAAAATTTAAGCTATATATTTTGGGTGGTACGGAAATTTTATTTTTCACTATACCATAGTCATATTCTTCAATCATTTATTTGTTGCTGATCAAACCGAGCTCCAATTAAAATACCGAAAAATTATTTTCTCATATTGTATCTCTAAATTTAATTTAACAAAATTTTGATGCACGGAAAATATTTAATTTAATTTTGAATTATTATTAATGACTATAAATTAATCAAATTAAAATCTTTCAATATAATTCTCAAATTTTTTTGGTGAGTAGAGTTATCCATGAAACAGACCCTTTAGGGCTCATGCATCCCACTTTTTGAAACATCTTTGTTTTTTGTTAAGTCCACCGCTTTCCTCTCAGACTGACAGCAATGGCAATAGCAGTGATCAAACGATGTTTTGAAACTGAAGCCAGATGAACTCAACTCCAAAAAGGTGAGTAGATTTTGCAGATTTTTTAGCTTGCCTTGTTGTGGATTTTGCAGATTTTTCCTGAGTTTTATATGTTTATTTCACTTGGTTGGTGTAGATTGAAGTAATTATTGCTGTTTAATTAGTAAATATTTTGTTTATATACAGCTTAATGTTTACAGGATTTGTTGGATTTTGATGGGTTGGTAACCAAACTATAATTTAGTGCTGTTTAATTAGCAAATATTATTCTTAACTTGCTTTGATGAAATAGAATAAGTCCAGTAGGTGCTAGTTTAGCGATGGTTTGATACGAAACTTGAAGAAAAGAGTTTCTTTTAAATTGAGCAGTTCATGAGGCTCGTACGGTAGTCGAACAAGGTGCATTTGTGGGCCCCATAAATATGAAACCAACTAACTTCTTGTCCAAAAGCTTCCAATTTATTTCTGTTTCGACTTTATCTCTCTGTTACGCCCATTTCAATGAAATAACTGAGCAACAAAAAGTCAAAGTAATGATTTTCCATTTAATTTTATAGTAAAATGAGGTTGAACTTTGAAAATTTTCCTCAGTTTGCTTCTGTTATGTAATTATATCTAAATGCATGTGTAATGTTTCCTGGAAAATGATTGTTAATTTTTCTCCATGCACTTCTTAGAGCTGACATACTAAAATGTATCGCAACGCATAAGGCTACAGTCATATGCTATAAACTAGTCTCTACTAGTGTCACAATAGTACCCTTTATTTAGCATAAAATAGTTGAGAATATGATTTATCTCTCTCTCTCTCTCTCTCTCTCTGTGAAATGCATGTGCGAGGCATACACAATGTGCACCCCAAATTCTTGTTAGATTTTCTTATGTTGATTTCTATTTTGATTTCCCAATGACATTTTTTCCCATAAACTTGTTGAATTTCGCATGTACATTCACTTGGATACTAAAAAATATGATACATTCAATGCTCACTATCTAATGTGTCGATTTAGCTCTATTAGATCAAAACTTCAATTTTTATTTTCTATAATGGTCGCCTATGGGTTGGTTGATCAATTGCGAGACAGTTCAATGCAATAACAATCACTAACTCTGTATGCATGTTAATACTGATGTCGAAGAGAATGATTGTAGCAGTTGGACAGATTATGAGGTAGTTTTTGTGGACCAAGACAGAGGTGAAAGCAATTGTTGCCAATGTGGCCAGAGCTCTAAGTTTATCTTTCCAAGCATGAGGGGGGTTTAGGGATTAAAGACATAGAGTCTTGGAACAAGGCTTACAACTCTGAAATACCTAAGGAATGTAATCACCAAGGCAGAGAATTCCAGTTTAAAAACAAGACGTTTCCCACAGAACTCCTTTTGGGCATGGGGGAAGATCCTCGGACTCATTAAATGCGTATTTATCATTGACCATGCATCAATGTGGGAAAGAAATGTGTAACGTTTTTATGGCATGACCCATGGCGACTCTACGGTGAAATGGTGAGAAATTCTGGGCTGGAGGAAGAAGCAAAAGTAAACAGAATTAGTATAGAAGGCTATCAAGCTTGGCCCCGACAACACACACTGCTTGGTTAAATATACCGAAGCAAATTGCCCCCAATATGGTAAATATTGAATGCAACGGTGGTACCATATCACAATTGATGACATGGTATCACCGACCAATAATAAAATTCTAAATGAGAAAAGTGAACTCCACTTGAACTTACATGGCAGGAGGGTAGTAAGTTATTTGCTTACCTGATAGGTTAGTTATTAATTTTTGTGGGATGTATGTGCTTATTTATTTTAGTATTATTAGTTGTTGATACCACACCACTTTGCCACGTGATATCACCGTTATAATGAATATTTTTTCTTACTCCGGATAGAGGAGATAGTGTCAGATGGCTTCCTGACAGGGCCGCCCCAAGACTAGGCCATTAAGGCCCTCAACATATAAGGGCCCAAAAATATGTTTTAGACCCAAGTAACTTGGGCCTAATTTATCTTTCTAAGCCTTATTGAAAACTGATCAACGCCTCAGGTGAACGCAAAGCCAACAGAGTGGTTATTTTCTTTTTTTTTCTCAAAAGGCGTGCACTCTCTCTCTCTCTTGCCAGAACAATTTCTAATTTTTTGGAATTTGAGAAGATGACTTTTATTTCATACTAAAATAAAATAAATATTGTGTACTACAGGATATTTTAATAGGTTTTAGCTGCTATTCATTTTTCTCTCACATTTTGATCATCTAGCTGCACTGTTCGTCCCTCAAATATGTTCATTTCGGGATCAATTTTCCTATTTATTATCAATTAAGTTGTTTATGCTTTTAGAATTAATTTTGTAAAGCTAAAGATAAAAAGAGGATAAAAACTTTATGTTTGTATTGTTTATTAACTTTATGTTTCAATTTAATTTGATCTCTGCAAATCAATTCATTTAAAAGATTTTTAATTTACAATTTTTTTTTAATCGTAAGTAATCCTACTTGATATGTGCCATGAATCTGAAAAATGTAAGAAAAATAGACAATTAAGGCTCCGTTTGGTACACTTGATAAATTTCTTTAGTGATAATTAAAATATAACTAGAAGTGCACACGATTATTTAAAAATTAGACGACCAAATCATGTAACAAAATTAGAAGAACAACTTAAAATTTTAAAAGTAAGAAGTATGATTTTTTTAAATATGCATATTATAGTATTTTTTTAATTATATAATATTATATATACTACTACAC
>CM042198.1:14786048-14810873 GCA_023539305.1 Ilex asprella | reverse complement strand
AATATACATTGTCACACACACAATTAACTTATCATCCACTTTTTCTCCCAATTATAGAGGGATTAAATTTGATAAGTTGAAAGAAAAATTAATTCATCAACTTTTTATCTTTTCTATTTTCTTTCTTTATCAAATATGATGTTTTATCTATTCCTTCAACTTCTCATTATTTTAACTTTTCACCATTCATGACTATAAGCATTTGAGATAAGGATAAGTCTATGTTACTTCTAAAATAAAATTTTCATATCTTATTAAAATTGATTTGTGGTTATAGATTTTGGTTTAATTTACTTGTCGATATCAATTGTCTAAAATTGCAAAATATATTTGACAACACGTGACAAAAAGTTGAGGGAAAGAAGGTGCACTTACGAACATGGTGGGATTAAATGCAGCTTTCTCACTGCCAGAAAACTGCTACCCAATGATGGGCTTCTATGGAGGCGAGGCCCATAGAGATTAGGAAAATCCTTTTTATTGCAATATTTTTATGAATTAATAGTAAAATTGTATCATGAAAAATTATTCAAATCTCAATTTACACTTTCAAATATACAAAAATTTAATTTGCACTCTCAAAGATAAAAATGTGTATCAATGCACATTTAAAACTAACAGCAGTTTGTCATCTAAAACTAAATGGATAAATTACACCTAGATCCCTTTATGCTTGTCACTTTATCATTTGGATACACTCACATTTAAAATATTATTCTTACATCGTCTGAAGTTTGTGCACGTGTACACACATAATCTTTATCGTTCATATATATCTATTAATATAACCGTTAAAAAATATGATTTCATTCTAATAAAAAATTATAATTTCATACTATCATTTATTTTGTGGGCCCGTTATACTTTAAAATTCAAAATCAAGCTTATCATTTAAATGCCATATATAATACAGATATTTATATAATGTTCTTTATATTCAATACAATACATCACTTAAACAAAATTATTTGAATGCCCAATTGGGGAAACATTTTTAGTCATATTTGAATTCTCAATGGATGTAGGTGTAATATTTCAAATGTGAGGGGTTTAGGTAATTAAATGAAAAATATGAGAGGATTTAAGCAGGGGCGGAGGTAGGGTGGGGGCAGTGGGGGCAATTGCCCCCACTGAGATTTTAAAAATTTTTGGGGTTACTTTGAAAATACAAAAAAAATAAAAATTTTTAATATTTGCCCCCACTAAATTTTTTCTTAAAGTTCATGAGACTTAATCTCACAATTCTTTATTTACTCTCTAGTTTTTTCTCTTCTTTCTACAATGACACATTAAGTTACCAAACTCATCGTTCTCTAAATTAGATTATCTAGATATGAATTGTTATGTTTAATTAATTATCCAAGTTCGAATATTATATTATATTTTAGGAATTTAGATTTAGATATTCCAAAATTTGACATAGTTACACATGCACACATGTGTATATATAAGCTTTAGTTTTCGATCAAATTTTTAATATTTAATGGATATGAATATGGATATTAATGGTAAAGACGAAATTTGATGAATAATTAGAACATATCCAAAATGAAGTTTTCAAATCGAACTTGGATTTGAATCATTCAAACTTTGATGATTGACATGTCTATTTATAGTTGTTTACAGAATAATTTGTCAAAATAACATTTTCTATAAAAATTATTCTAATACTAGTACTTTCTATAAAATAACTTTCATATAACTCTTTTTAATTATGTTCTATTTTTTTACGTGTAATTTATGCATGAAAAACCTTTAAAGTAGCAAAGCCAAAAATTACCATGAAAAATTACTTTATAAATAGTGTAAAAGACAAAACACTCATATTTGTAAGACACGATAAATTTTGATGATTGTTGTTCAATTATTCCTTTGAACTTGATGATTGCCCCCACTGAAAATAGATTTTGGCTCCGCCCCTGGATTTAAGTGTAATTTATCTACTTAGTTTTAGACGGCAAATTGATGGTTGTTAATTCGAGGTGCGCATTGATACAAATTTTTATTTTTGAGAGTGCAAATTAAAATTTTTATTCTTTAAAGGTGAAAATTGATATTTGAATAATTTTTTGGGATACAATTTGAAATTAACCCTATTTTTATTGATCAATACATCTCTGTCATAACGTCAATATAGCAGCTATTACGCGCTTAAGAAGCCCGCCAAACTCCAAAGGAAGTTTTCCGGTGTTGGTGCTTCTAGTATGCCCTAAAGATTTATTCACTTGGGGTTCCTCAATAAAAAAATGGTTAATCTCAAATTATACCTCAAAGATGATTCAAATCTTAATTTGTATTTTCAAAGTTTAAAAATATTAATTTACACCTTGAAAGTTATAAATTTATATCAATGTGCACCGAGAATCAAATACCGTCCATTTTGTCGTTAAAAAATTTGAACTAATTGCAAATTACACCTTCAAATTTAAATATTTTATATTTATGATCCAAAAAAAATTTCATTCATTAGTACTTGTTAAATACATCTCAATTTTATTATTTCGTAACATTTTTGTGTTGCGTCATTTTGTGTCATGTTGTATTATTTTTGTGTCATGTTCGAGTCAATAAAAAATTATTTTTCACACAAAAAGTATTTTCTTATCGAGTCAATTGCATTGTGTTGTATATTTCACATTTACTAAAATACTTATTCTTTGCTTACAATACTCCTTAAATAGATTTTTTTTAAAAAAAATTAGACACGACACGACACAATTGAGAACTATTTAACGAGTATTAATAGATGTAATCCTTTTTGGATCATAAATGTGAAATATCTAAACTTTGAAAGTGTAATTTATAATTAACTCAAACTTTTTTAACGGCAAACTAGACGACAGTTAGCTCCAAGTGCACATTGAAACTAATTTATATCTTTCAGGGTACAAATTAATATTTTTAAACTTTGAGGGTGTAAATTAAAATTTTAAGTGATTTTTCAAAGTACAAATTGAAATTAACCCTAAAAAAAGTGGTGTTAATGGTGCCTAATGGGCTCGTTTATTTGTATCAATAGATTAGTAGGGGGGTAATATTTGATGGGGTCCATTACTAATCTAAGATCAACAAGAAATAAAATTACATCAATTAATTAAACTGATTTAAGATTAATGTAAAATTTGAGAATTTAGACCGTAGTGTTATTGTCCCTCTGGAACCCACAAGCCCCTCACTTTGCAATCATCGTCGCTCCCAAATCAAAAACACATTGGAAACTCGACCTCAACGAACACAAGTTTCTTTGAAAATTATTAGTAATTTGGACCTTCAATACATTTTTACTTAATAATAAATCATTCATCATCAATTTAAGTGGAATCTAGTGTAGATAAGTGAGTCTTCCACATCAATGCACGAGTGGTCCCTATGACAAACGAAAATTAAGAGGAATATCTATTAAAACATATCCAAATCGACATGACCATTTGTCAACGCAATCGATGCAGAAAATTCAGCCTTAGAATTGGCAAAACCAATGCTGTTAAATAGGTGTCTGTTTCAAGCCAGCCAAACCAACTATAATACCTTCCAAGCCCTTCTATCAATCACATTACCGCATCGTTCAAGCCACTCCGTGAATGAGGCACTTATAGACAGGTCTGACTCCTTTGTTGTACAGCACGGGATGTCATTCCTAAAATATCACCGTTTTACACACAAAATAACGTTATTTTTTTTCTGCAAATGGTATAAGGTTCAGAAAAAAAAAAATTTGTGTAAAAGGTTTTGTTTTGAAGAACAACGGATCTGCTGCTGTAGATAGTTTTTTTGCAAAGCCATGCACACCTACCCTCTAAATAGCCTTTTGATTAGTTATATATTAATTTTGATTTGAATTGGAAGGAACGTCATTCCATCTTTTTTTAAAAACAATTTATTTAAACAAGCTGTTTGAACCAATAACTTTTGGGTTGAATAATCTAAAATCTCATTTATTCACTTGCAAAAATGAATAACAATATTTCTATTTTGGATACTAAACTTCTAGAATGTCTCTAAGCATTTCAAATACTCCTCCCAAGTCTTGCTATAAACCGAATGTCGTCATTGTAGACCGTAACAAATTCATCTAATTTAAATATTACTTAAGAACATCATTCATCAGTCGCATAAAAGTTGCAGGTGCGTTGATCTTCTTGTAATAGGGTTGAATGGCATGACTGACGAGCCCAAATTTAGCTGAGTCAAGCCCAATCAAGATAAACCGAGAAAGCCCAAGGGAAAGTCCAATCAAAGTCTACCAATTGGAGAAAGTCCAAATCGAGACTGGTTCGACCCATGGATAAGGAAGGCATCAAGGGGAAGGCTTCAAAAGAAGACATCAAGAGGAAGGCATCAAGAGGAGGACACCAAGTCAGCCCATGACCCCCCTTGGGGCAGCGCCTGGGTTGGCCCCCTTGGGCACTGGCTTGGGCTGGCCCCTCCGAGCATCTCCTCCTCCTTCTTGATTCGGCCTCTTGACTCTAATACGAGTCCAAGCCCACTCCAATGCAAGTCCGAGCTCAATACGACGATCGAATCTAAGGTCAAACGAGGAGTCTTCCTCCAAAGGAATAGGAGCACGAGATAGAGAAAGACGGAATACGGAGATCTCCTACTTAAGTCATACTTACCAAAATAGTAGAGCTCCTCTCATTCACGGTACCGCCTCACCACCTTAACCCTAGCTTATATAATGTAAGCCCTTCTCTACACGGAGGGGCATACACACAACTGCTCTCTCTCTCTCTCTCTGTGCACTGTAAACTCTCCGGAGTACCTTGATATGTTAATAAAGATTGTTAGCCACCGCTGCCATTCAAGAAAGTAGACGTAGACCACGACCGAATCACTATAAATCCCTGAGCCGACTATTTATTTCATGTTCTCTATTAATTGTTTGGTTATTGCTCTTTGATTACGACTGTATGAATACTTGACTGTTGAACTCGCACAAGGACGATTTTTTGCATCATCAGTTTGGCGCCGTCTGTGGGAACGACATAGTTTCTACTACTTTTTAATCCCCTTCGCAATCCATGGCGATTACCACCCGATCGATGAGCCAACAGCCGGGAGACCATAACCCGGCCCACCAGGGGGAGGAGGCTCCTCATCCCTTCGCACAGTCTGAACCATCCACTATTGCGACTCCTACTGGTCAGCAACAACAACTTCTCCAGACTATGTAATTACTGGTGAAACAAAACCAGCAGATCATCCAACTGATGCTCACCCAAGGAGGTGCTACCCCTCATCCAGAAGGAGTAGTCCCAATTCCTCCGACTGGGGAGGAACAACAACCTACACCTCACGAGCGTCAAGCTGCCCCTCACAATGGGGCCCCTCGCCAAATTGTCCTGCGATCGTAGGGCGCCCCTCGCCTAGTAGTCCCTCCTTAACGAGCAGGGAGCTCGCACATCCCCCCTTCTCATGTGCATTCGCAGAAGGACAAAGGAAAAAGTCAATATGGAGACCATGAGAGCCAGTACCACCACTCGACCGAGGATGTCCCCAACCAGTGGGACGAGAAGATAAGGGAGGTGCAAAACCAGCTTGGCGACGCCCTCAATGCCATCAAGGCACTGACACGCCCTTTATCACTGATATTGTCAACTATCTATTGCCTTCGAAGTTCAAGCTGCCTAACATCAAAACTTTCGATGGCAATAGAGACCCCCTCGACCATCTGGATACCTACAAGTCCCTCATGCAGCTCCACAATGTGTCTGAGGAGATCATGTGCAGGGCGTTCCCTACCACCTTGAAAGGGTCCGCCTGCTAGTGGTTCTCCAAACTCAGGCCCTCTTCCATCCGATCCTTCGCAGAGCTAAGTAAGTCCTTCGTCTCTCACTTCATAGGGGGACGCCGCAATCAAAAGTCAGTGACCCACTTGCTCACCATCAAGCAGGATATGGACGAAAGCCTCCGTAGCTACCTTGCCCGCTTCAATGAGGAGTTCCTCCAAGTTGAGGAACCAGATGACAAAGTAGCCTTAGCCGCCATTATCGCTGGACTTCGCACCTCCAGCTTCATGTTCTCAGTCATCAAAAAGCCACCCTCTAGCATGCCCGAGTTACTATCTAGGGCCCAAAAATATATGAACGTCGAGGACGTCACCAAAGCCCGTAGAGGTGAGTCCTCCCGAGGGGAGAAAAGGAAAGACAGTCGAGAAGACCGAAGGGAGACTGAGAAAAAGAGAAAGAAAGCCGAGAGTGTCCCCGTAAAGGACCGCTACCCCCGAGGGACCGACAGCCGTTCACTCCACTCAATGCCTCGGTGGAGCACATCCTACTCTAGATACAGGATGACCCAACCATCCGCTGGCCTAGAAAGATAAAGTTTGACCCCAAGCACCGAAATTCCAGTAAGTATTGTCGTTTCCACAGCGACCATGGACATGACACGGATGATTGCTTCCAGCTAAAGAAGCAGATTGAGGAGCTTATCCAACAGGGTCATCTCATACAGTATGTGGCTGGTCAAGGACCTGCCCTTCCGCACGGAGAACGAGAACACCAGCAACCCCTCTCGGTGAGATTTAGACCATCGCCGGAGGACTAGAAGGAGGAGGTGACTCTAACTCTACCAGGAAGGCGCACGCCCGTAAAGCTAGACAGGTAGAGTCTCATGACTCTTGCCCAATGAAGACCCTACGACATGGGGAGGAGGAGGTCATTAACTTCTCAGACAGAGACCTGGTGGGGGTCCAAACCCCACATGATGACCCTCTAGTTTTGACCCTGATGGTGGCCAACTACCAAGTCAGGAAGATCCTAGTTGATAGTGGAAGCTCAGCTGACATCCTGTTTGCCACTACTTATGACAGCCTTCACCTCGGCAGAGAGAGATTACAGCCTGTTAGGACTCCCTTGGTTGGTTTCTTGGGAGAGAGAGTCCAGCCTTTGGGATCCATCACCCTGCCTGTCACAGCAGGGACTACACCAAGGAGCTCTACTATCATGATAAATTTTCTTGTACTTGATTGCCCTTCTACTTATAATATAATACTTGGACGTCCTGCCCTCAATGCCTTAAGGAAAGTTCCCTCTACTTACCACCTTCTCCTCTGCTTCCCTACTTCCAATGGGGTTGGGGAGATTAGAGGAGACCATGTCTCAGCCAGAGAGTGCTATGTGGCCTCTATGAGGGCTAGGAGACCAAATGAGACACTCCAGGTCGAGGTCCTTGACCCTAGGACGATAGTACCTTAGAGAGGGGAGAACCAGTAGAGGAGCTTCGCCCAATAATACTAGATGATAGCCTCCTAGAGAAGAAAGTCTATCTAGGCTCCTCGCTCTTCCAGGAGCTGGCATCTGCTTTGGTAGACTTCCTCAGGAAAAACAAAGATGTCTTCGTTTGGTCCCATGAGGACTTAGACGGCATCGATCCCGAGGTGGCCTCCCACCGGCTGAATGTTGACCCCAGATACAAGTCTGTCCGCCACAAGTTGAGGAGTGTGAGGACTGAGAGAGGGAAAGTCATGGAAAAGAGGTAGACAAGTTGCTGACTAATGGGTCAGTGAGGGAGGTAGCCTACCCAGAATGGCTATCCATTGTGGTACTGGTGACAAAAGCCAATGGAAAGTGGCGTCTCTGGGTGGACTTTACAGAGCTCAACAAGGCCTATCCAAAAGACAGCTACCCTCTCCCACGCATCGACCTGCTCATTGACGCCACTGCTGGACATGTACTCCTAAGTTTCCTATACGCATATTCCGGTTATAACCAGATCAATCTGTTCCCTCCAGATCAAGAGAATACCTCACTCATCACCCCCAGAGGTACTTACTACTATAGGGTGATGTCTTTCGGGCTCAAGAACTCCGGTGCCACATATCAGCGCCTCGTTAATAGAATGTTCGAGGCCCAGATTGGGAAGACGATGGAGGCCTATGTAGATGATATGTTAATGAAGAGTGTAACAGCCACAGATCATATCGCACACCTACATGAGACCTTCGATGTGCTAAGAGCCTACAAGATGAAATTGAACCCTGAAAAATGCGCCTTCGGCGTAGACTTAGGGAAATACTTAGGCTTCATGGTCCATAAAAGGGGTATTGAAGCCAACCTAGATAAAATCAAAGCAGTCTTGGAGATGAAGTCCCCTGCCTCAACCAAGGAGGTCCAGCGCCTCAATGGGAGAGTAGCAGCCCTTAACAGGTTTATTTCTAAATCTGCTAATAAATGTCTTCCCTTTTTTAAGATCCTCAACAGGTCCTTCCAGTGGGGCTCAGACGCTGAGGAGGCCTTCCAGAAGTTCAAAGCTTACCTCTCTACACCACCACTACTCTCTCATACTGTGTCAGGAGAAATCCTCTACCTATATATCTCATCTTCTCCCTTTGCTATAAGCTTTGTACTTATCAAAGAGGATGGGGGAATCCAGAAGCCTGTCTACTATGTAAGTAGAGCCTACCGAGGAGCAAAGGTGAGGTACTTAGAGTTAAAAAAATTAGCTCTCGCCCTTGTGACCACCGCCAAACACCTGCGCCATTACTTCCAAAGTAATACCATTATGGTGGTCACTGATCAGCCACTCAAAAGAATTTTAGGGAAGCTTGATGTCTCTGGGAGATTGCTCAAGTGGGCCATGGAATTAAGCGAATTCGACGTGCAGTACCAACCAAGGACTGCCATCAAAGCACAAGTGCTTGCAGACTTTGTAGCAGAGTCCACACTGCCCCAGGAGTCCCAAAATGAAGAACTAGGCACCCCTGCACGCACTTACTCAGTACATACTGACTCTCTCAACTAGGAAGTTGGACCAATTACCATACGAAGACTCGCCAATCCGGAGGAGGAACAGGGGGCAGAGCCATCGACCGGGCAAGCCAGGGCACCGCCCACCTGGCTTGAGGCGCCGCCCACCCTGCCTTGGGCGCCGCCTTTGCAGGCTCCCTCACTCCCATCTTCACATCCCCTCCAGACATTACCCCCATCGTCCACTCTACCATGCTGCAAACTCTATGTGGATGGGTCCTCAACCAATGAGGGCGGTGGAGCTGGACTCGTACTAATCAGTCCCCATGGCACTCCGATAAAGTACGCTGTCTCCCTCCACTTTGCCACATCAAATAATCAAGCAGAGTATGAGGTCCTCATATCAGGTCTAAGGTTAGCCTTAGAGATGGAAGCACTCAGTCTCGTGACCTACAGTGATTCTCAGCTCGTGGTCAATCAGATAAGGGGAGATTTTGAAGCCAAAGAAGAAAGGATGCAGGAATAACCTGCCGGTGATCCAAACCCTCCTTCTAATGTTTGCATGCTTTGAGATCCACCATGTACCTCGAGTAGAGAATGTCATGGCTGACGTTCTCGCCAAGTTTGCCTCTGCCAATATACTTATGGGACCGGCGTTGACAGGTCGTCAATTTGAGTCGAGCACCTCCAAGCTAGAGGAGGTCGACGTTCACTGTGTATCACCGGATTCCAATTGGATGACTCCTATCAGAGGCTACCTAGAGGAGGGAACTCTCCCAAATGACCCAGTGAAAGCCAGAAAGTTGAGAATGAGGGCATACATGTATGTTATATTACAAAAAACCCTTCACAAAAAGAGTCATTCTCTCCCACTACTCCGCTGTCTCACCCCAGAAGAGGCGAACTATGCCATGAGGGAGATCCATGAGGGGATATGTGGGAACCACTCAGGATGACGTGTATTGGCTCATAAGGCAGTCAGACAGGGATATTATTGGCCCACCATGATCAGAGACACCTGAGACTTTGTCAGGAGATGTGATAAGTGTCAGCGCTTTGCGACTATGTCCAGACAGCCGCTCAAGGAACTCACCACAATTTAGAGCCCATGGCCCTTCTCGATGTGGGAGATTGACATTCTAGGTCCCCTCCCTGTGAGTCGAGGCCAATGCAAGTTCGTAGTCATAGTCATCGATTACTTCACGAAATGGGCAGAAGCTGAAGCCTTAGCCAAAATTACAGACCAGAAGATAAAAGACTTCATATGGAGGAGTCTAGTCTACCGCTTTGGGGTACCTCATACCATCGTGAGCGACAACGGCAAGAAGTTTGATAACAAACTCCTCAACAATTTCTGTGCGGACCTCCAGATTAAGCAACCTCACTCTAGCCCCGCCCATCCACAGGCGAACGGGCAAGCGGAGGTCACTGTCAGGACCATACTCCGTAACTTGAAAGCCAGATTGGAGACTGCAAAAGAAAAGTGGGTAGACAAACTCCCAGGAGTACTATGGGCATATCGGACCACACCAAGAGGTCCTATGGACGAGACTTCATTCTCTCTAGTCTATGGAACAGAGGCGGTGATATCAGTTGAAATTGGGGTACACTCCCTTAGGGTCCAAAACCATGACCCTACCAGTAATGAAAAAGGTCTCCGTATCAACCTCGACTTGCTGGAGGAGGAGAGAGAGATAGCCATGTTCAAGAATGCAGAGCACAAACGTCGCATGACCAAGTACTACAATTCGAGGGTGAAGCCTCGTGCCTTCTTACCTGGGGACCTGGTCATCAAGAAGGTCATCCTGTCCACCAAACACTCCCGGGAAGGGAAATTAGAACCCAACTGGGAAGGACCTTACACGATCACGGAGATAGTAAGGCCGGGTACCTACAAAATTTAAAACTTTGAAGGAAGAGTCTTAGGTCACCCATGGAATGCACAACACCTAAAAAATACTACCAGTAGTTAGGGGCAGTTAATCATGAGTTGGTGACCACTGTTTAGGTTATTTTGTTAGTCAATTTCCTGTGTTAGTCTTTTTCTTTCAAATATTTACTTTGAATTATAAAATAAAATTGCTCAATATTTTTTTCAAAAAAAGTTGTATTCCATTCAAAAAACTTTTACAAAGGTGATATGTCATCCAAACACATCAACTCTTGACAAAAGATTGACATAGTGTGTCAACAGAACAAAAGACACAAAGACAACACAATCCTAGTGACCTTCACTACCTCCACTCACATAGTCCTTATCATCGGACTCAAGAGCCTCAGAAAGCTTAAGGTCAGAAAGATCACAGTAAAGGAATGTTATAGAGGCCTTCCTCCTGAGCTCTTCGTAGCCGTTAATGAAGGTACTGGCCCTAGCCCTCTCAGCAGTATCCCCCTGAGCCTCCGCCCTGGTAGCTCTCTCAAATGCTGCGCAAAGGTCAGCCTCAAATTGAGCAGTCTTCCCTTGTGTCTGCCTCAACTCCTCAACGGCATCCTCTCGCGCCTACCTCAACTCCTCAGCGGCATCCTCTCGTGCCTGCCGCAGCTGCTCCTCAACAGCCTCACGGGTCTGCCTTTCCTTTGCCTGGCCACTAACGGCCTCCCCGATCTTTAGGGTATTATTGAACAAGCCGGGCAAGGCAGCAGCCATATATAGACATTCGAAAACAAAATACAAAGAGAGTCAGGAACAAAGCCAAGATATGACAAAGGAAGCCAAGAACGAAACAAGAAAGAAGAGCATACCAGAACAAAGCCCTCAACAGCGGCGTTGACCATGCCTTTTGGACCCCGAGAGGCAATCTCTTAAGCTTTAGTGCCACTCACGAAGTCACAGAGTCTCCCCCTTGCCAAACTCAGATTCCGGAGCATAGACATTGGAGAAACGTCCGAGGTGGGACGACTCGGTGGGTCCACGATTCTGGCAGAAGATAGCGCTGGGACTTCAGCCCCCACGACTGGGCTAGAACAATCCCTCGGGAGAGAGGGGACATCAATCAGAAAAGAGGGTAGAACATCACCAAGCTCAGCCTCCGTGAGACCAGTAGACCCTGGTTGAGAAGAGTTAGGGGCATTGGACTTCGCCCTCTTGGAAGGAGGAGGAGGAATAGACGCTACCCTGGAAGTGAGTACCTTATCCACTATAGACCTGTAAATGGGAGGGCCTGCAGAGCCGGTGTAAGTAAGAAAGCCTGTTATGTTACATTCTCAACAATACAACTAAAGAATCATGTACCTTTACTCTTCCGCTTTGAGGGAGCCTGAGAAATACCGGCTACCTGCATGATCGCGGAGGCATCCGTCATGGAGTTTTTGCGAACCATATCAAGAAACCTAGCTTGATCCCAAGATAGAGTCGGTGAGGCTGCAAGTGACAATCGCACTATGAAAAATACATACATGAAAATTAAGACAAGAATTGAAGGAAAAGATCCTCACCTAGCTTAGTATTTGGGACTGTATCCCATCTGATAGGCACCACATCACGATCGGAGTCAGAAGCCCACTCACCTCCAACAAAAAAGAATTTCCTCTTCCATTTGTGAAGATTGGAAGTGAGACCAGTGATAAACTTGTCCGCTCTCGGGACAAAGTGGTACCACCCTTGATGGGGAGCAGGATTCTCAAGGAACATGTACGTAATAACAAATTCTTCAAACGGCGGGGGAACAGCAGCGTTGTGTACCAACCGCCACAATGCGAAAAATACAGAGAACACCCTCCAACCGTTGGGGGCCAGCCTCCCCGGGACCAGAGACAAGTGCCCAAGAACCCAACATATGGGTCCGGGGATAGGGAACCAAAGTCCCGCCTCCAGCATGCCCTCATAAACAACTATGTCACCTGAGGAGTCATAGCACGCAGACTCGTCGGCCTCATGACGACGGCACGTCACAGTAGGCGGAATGTGATACCGGGCAACTATATCAGAGATATCCTCATCACGCTCAAATAGGCTAAATATAGAAGCTACCTTATGACGGTCGTCTCCTCTCCCACCTAGACCCCTGTCGAGGTCGCCAACAGTCTCCCTCTCGCCTGAATAAATACCAGCAAAAAGTAGGCTCAGATCATAGTAAAGGAAAGTAACTACACCAACAAAGATAAGTAAATACCAAGACACATACCTTGAGAGCTCGTGTCACCCGTCAGTTTTCTAGACTCGCGAAGGGAGGTCTGCAGGGCACCTAGGGAGCTTGGAGCGTCGTCTATGCCTGGGGTGCCGTCTACTCAGTGGTAGGCGCCTCCGGCCTCTTTCAGTGATCCACTCCGCTGTCTACATGCATCAATGGTCCCCCGTGATGTGCCAAAAGGATTAGACGAAGGCTCTTTGCCCATGCCTGGTCTCGGGCCAAAAACTCTGAAAGGTTTCTCAACCATTGCTTGGACTATGCCGAAACCACCACGAGGAGAAGGACCCAAGCGTCCGAAGGCCAAAGGGGAGCCATCCAGGCCCCTGGCGCCGCCCAAGGAGACATCACCCGGAGCCTGGGCGCCGCCTATGGAGGACCTCGCCTTGCTCAGACACTCCAACTCCACCGCCTGCACCGAGAAGGACTCCGCCCGAAGCCTGGGCGCCCGCCTAGGTCAAAATGGGCGTCGCCTGCATCACACTCCCAAAGCCACCGCAAGGAGAAGGACCCGGACGTTCGAAAGCCGGAGGGGAGCCGTCTGGGCTGGACCCTTGGGCGCCGCCCATGGCAGCCCCTTGGGTGCCGCCTAGGGAGGCCCTTTGGGCGCCGCCTAGGCCGGCCCCTTGGGCGTTGCCTCCCCTCGCCTCATCTCCTCCACTCTTCAAGCCCCTAGTCCTCATGTGCTTTGATTTTAGAAAAAGAGAAGAAGAAGAGATAAATGGAAGAGAGTGGGATGAACAGTAGCTTGAAGACCCTTTTTATAGAGAAGGGATGGCTTCTCAAGGAAGTCTTGGTAAAGCTTCTTGAGAAAGCTTGGTATGTAGCTTCTTGAGAAAGATTGAACAACTCATTGGGGAGCTTGGAAGAGGAAGCTTTTGGTCAGAAAGATGAGAAATGGGAGTGAAGTGAAAAAGATGGGAATAGTGACCTCTATTTATAGACGATGGTGTATATATAAAAAAAAAAGAAGAAAGAAAAAAAAATTTGATCATTTTGCCGGGGTTGTCCTAAAAGCTTGATTTCAGAGAGATAGGAGCATTTTTTGGAAAAAAAATTTGGCCAAACTTGCTAGACAATTTATGAGTCACAGAGCTCGAAAAAATACCCGAAATCAAAAAAAAATTCGCTTCAAACGGACTCATGTGCGCAAAGTTATGACTGTCCGAAGATTTGTCATAGTTCCGACACTCCAGCAGCCCCTCTCACTACTTGGGCGTCTGCCTTATGGCCGTGGGCACTCGCCTTAGCCACAGGGGTGCCTACCCTTTTGCCTCGGGCCCCTAAGAAGCCTTGCCTACTGTTACACTTATCAGTGAGTTCGACAAGTCCCTGAAGACCGAAGGAACACCGCAAGGGAGCAAGATGACTCCTACCCGAAAGGTTACACATGCCCTCAACCACCTTCCTCTCGCAAGAATTAGAGGCTTGGGGCATGGGGGTAAATGCCGAGCCCAATCAAGATAAACCGAGAAAGTCCAAGGGAAAGTTCAATCAAAGTCCACCAATTGGAGAAAGTCCAAATCGATACTGGTTCGACCCATGGATAAGGAAGGCATTAAGAGAAGACATCAAGAGGAAGACATCAAGGGGAAGGCATCAAGAGAAGACATCAAGAGGAAGGCATCAAGAGGATGACACCAAGCCAGCCCAGGAACCCCTTGGGCGCCACCCAAGACCCCCCTTAGGGTGCCGCCTGGGTTGGCCCCCTTGGGCGCTGGCTTGGGCTGGCCCCTCGGGGCGTCTCCTCCTCCTTCTTGCTTCGGCCTCTTGACTCTAATACGAGTCCAAGCCAACTCCAATACAAGTCCGAGCTCAACACGACGATCGAATCTAAGGCCAAACGAGGAGTCTTTCTCCGAAGGAATAGGAGCACGAGCCAGAGAAAGACGAGATACAAAGATCTCCTACCTAAGTCATACTTACCAAAATAGCAGAGCTCCTCTCATTCACGACACCGCCTCACCGCCTTAACCTAGCCTATATAATGTGAGCCCCTCTCCACACGGAGGGGCAAGATCTTGATCCCATACACACAACTGTTCTCTCTCTCCCTCTCTGTCTCTCTCTATGCACTGTAAACTCTCCGGAGTACCTTGATACATTAATAAAGATCTTCGGCCACCGCTGCCATTCAAGAAAGTGGACGTAGGCCACGACCGAACCACTATAAATCCCTGAGTCGACTATTTATTTTCTGTTCTCTATTAATTGTTTGGTTATTGCTCTTTGATTGCGACCGTACGAATACTTGACTGTTGAACTCGCACAAGGACGATTTTGTGCATCATCAATGACGATCCTAATTAAAGAATCAGATCAAAATCGGGAAGCAAATGTCACGGAACTGTTGGTGGTGTTTTTGGTCCCATTTTTACTAATTTAAAATTAAAATTTACTCGCCTTTGATTTACCATCTGCCTACAATTATCCTGTTATTTATAAATGACAATTCCTCAAGCATTACTTAGTATTACCCTTTTATTTATTTATTATGATTTAGAGGCATTAATGCCTGGCACCCGACTAATTTTCTTATGTACATGTAGTCTTCCTTGAGAAGACTTAAGAAGAGACTTAAATTCGAGATCTTCAACTTTATAGCTTAAAAATTCAAAAAAAAATAACAAAAAAATTGTAGAGCAAGCTTCTTGCCAACTTATCTATCCAAGCAACGAAGTTATATCATAGATAATTCACAGAGTCAGCTTCTTTAACATTAGGTAACTGTTGTTGTATTAATCACTTCAAAATGAGTAGGACCATGGACAAAGAACTTTATTGAACATTCAATCAATGCTAATCACTATATTCAACTATTTCTCATTTGAAGTTATAGAAACAACAGTCAACTCCCTCGGATCGATTTAACTATTTGGCTTCCAATTAATTTCCTGTTCAAACCCTGCACATGAGAAAGTTCCTTCTGTCAGTGCTAAGATATCCATTTGATAATTTACCCCAAAATAAATATTTCAAATATCAGCTCTTATACAAAGATCTGATGCTGCTTTTAAGATTCTATGGTAATATGATATTGATGAAATAAAGTTGAATAAATACAGCCTTTGTGTGTTCTAGATCTTGTAACTGCTAACACGAGTTCTCACGTGTAAACAAGATTTTGGACTAATCACAAGACAAACAGATTGGAATACAATATCTCCTACTTTAGTTCTATATTAAACCATTATTTCGATTGTTTAATGAATTTAACTGTTAAGGAGTGTGTAATTTAAGTACATGTATATTTAAACACATACAATGCATCTTTCAACACTCACCCAGAATACGTAAAGTTTCAATTTTATGAGGAAAAAAACTAGCTAATTAACTAGATAAAATGGAGCTACATTCAGAAAACAAAATGGCCTCTAGCTCTTGGAGTTGTCAACGAGATACCCTATTAGAGGGATCTGGGCATACGAATATAAACTAAACACTTAGACTTCACCTGCATCTTCCTGGAAATCAATAGTTGAACTACAGGATCAATGGCTGATATTTTTGTCTTTTCTGGGTAAATAGGCTGAAATTTTTCATAAGAAACCACCAAACAAAGCTACAGAATCTCTGAGGTGTAGTTTATATTGCTTGTGGGCGTATGTGCTTAAATTCCTAGCAGTAGTGAAGAAATTGCCTTTTCCAGTTTTGTTTAAATCCAATTTTGAACTGCAGGAGTTTATAAATAGTGGATGCATGACACGATATTGGCAAAAACAATCTCTTTACAAACGAGGCAAAACTACGTTTTTATGACCCTCTCTTCAAACCAACAATAATGGAGTGATAGGAGACTAAACCAATGTAATACCTTCGGTTTTAAAAGAATAATGTTATTGGGATCTAAAAATTTGACCTAATTTGCTAACTTAATGATGTGATTTTGTTAAAACTATTGGATCGACAGCGAGCCGAGCTAGTCCCCGAAAATGCTATAAGTTGGAGCAACATTATACCGCCTGCGGGTTTCTCAACCTAGTAGGGTTCCAAACCTTGAGACTTGAGAAGGGGTGCCCTCGCCCGAAAAGAAAAAGAATAAGCGAAAAAGTACTGCATTAAGTTTCAATGTTTAATTGGACCCACAGTCAATCCAAATGATATAATAAATTAGATCAATAAATTATATTCAAAGAACTTTGATCATTAAGCAAAAATGGTTGCATGCATGCTGATGCACTTCTTTTTTTTTTTATGGTCAGGGCATGCTGATGCATTTCAGTTCAGGCATATATTAGAGAATGATGGTAATATGACCCTTCTCAGACTAGACGGAACCTAATGCACTTGACTGTTGTTTTTTAACAAATCAAAAACATTTGTAAAGGCACTTACTGCTGAAATTCGACGTTGATTGATGATGCCGATGGATTCGCAATTGTTCCAAAAGCCGTCGTAGAGAGGACCATGGTAGTGCCAGCCCTGGAAGGCCTGGAACCAGATGTCAGTGCATGATCAACAATCCTAACCTGAATGGTTTGCCCTGGAACGCAAGTTCTGGGCACAACAGCACTTATGCACCTCACCAAGTACTGCCTTCCACAGGCAGCACCATTGTCCCATATCCCCTCGCCGGCAGCGGCAAACAAGTTGCTCGTCGGGAACTGAGACGCATCGTTACCATAACAGGCCGTGGCTGTAAAAAACACGACGAGATGTATGAGTCAATTTCTAAATTATAGCTAATTGTAACTTGTAACAGTTTGTTTGTTTTTTTTCGATGGCACTTACGCGTATATGGTGGCCTGTATTGTGATGCAGTGCCAAGATCAGCATTAGATATTTGAAATAGCTGTATAAGTAAGAAGCTTAGTAACCATTGAAGGAGAAGCCGATGTCCGTTCATCCTGTAAAGAGAGAAATTTTGAAGGGAATATGTCAAATGTTTCAGTTGGCCATTAATATAAGGTTTACGGGGAGAATTCACGAGGATTGTCATTTAATTATACAGACTCCTTGAAATTTAAAATATTACGCATAAACTTCTCGAAGTCATAACTCTTAAATCCCTGTCGTCAATTTTCTTTAATATATCCATTAATAAATTACATCCAAACTTTCTGACATTTGAAATATTACATATAAATCTCTTAAGGTTTGTACGCACATAACACTTAGACTCCTTACCGTCAATGTCTCTTAGTAAAATCCATTAATAAATTACATTCACACCCCCTGAAATTTATAGACGTATAATACTTAAATCTTTCAAATTTAAAATGTTATACTTAAACAAAAAATATTTTATACATATTCTAAGTCATTCATAAAAGAACATGAATATTATAATCAAAATTTATATTCTATTATATCATTTATTAAAATAAAATCAAAAATAAAAATTTAATATTTCTTAAAAAATCATAATTTATTATACTATTATATTATCTATTAGAATAATACTAAAAAAATCAAATAAGTGGTTAAATTGTAATGGAGACAATATCTTCTAGCTTTAATTTGGGGCAATTTGGTAGTTTAATTTGGTCGTTTAAATGACCAAATTAAATTCTAATGATTCTAATTAAACCACATTATTATGTCAGCAAATAAGATCAAATTTTTAAGTTTAAATAACATTACTCAATAATAAAAATACGTAGTGTTGTTAATAGAGGTGTCAATCGTGTTGTGTCGTGTTATTTTCATGTCGTATCACTTTCGGTATGTGTCGAGTTCATGTCAATATTCATGTTAATAACAAATTATTTAATTTGACAACAATTAATATAATACTATTTAAAAAATTATAAATTTCTTATTTTCTATCTACAGTACTCATTAATCGTGTTATTCGTGTCGAATCCTAATTTGACCCATTTATTACTCGTGTCAACTAATCGTGTCATTTTTGTATTCGTGTTCAAGTAAAAAATTGACACACCTAGTTGTTAAGACATAATTGAAGAACATAATAATTACGACCATCACATTATTAACCCTACAAGAATTGTTACTGAAAAAAATTAAATTACAAATACCCCTAGACTCTCAAAACACTTAGAAAAAAATATCTAAGCATCAAGACTGGTCATAAGGCATTGTAGTTCAAAGTCAACGGTATTATACATTCGGTTAACCAGCATTTATGTGGTTGGCATAACTGAATTTGTGTGGCACAACTTGAAAACCAAAATTAAGGAGAAAGTAATGCTCTTGTGTGGCATAATTTAGAGATAAAATGATTATGAACATTAGATTATTAGTGGGTCTTAACATTAAACACACTATAATTTCAACAAATAATCACAATTTTATAAGTATTTTAAAATTATGTTTCTAACTTATGTCTCGATAGTATTAGTGCACGCTGTAACTTAGGCTCGGAGCCCATTAAAGAATGGCCCTTGCCATTTGGAACAACCATTGACTAACAATCTTATAAGTCGATTAGTGGTACTTATTTATGCATCAATAATGTTATTTAAATTTAATTTATTAACTTAATTTATCACAATTACATCGATAACGAATCTCAAAAAATATAAATCAGCAAATGAGTATGTATACGCAAAAAAAATAAGAGTAATGATACACTGACTAAATTTTGAGACCAAATTTTAAGCCCAAATAACATGGCAGCATATCATTTGAAGTTTTTATTGGGACCAAAATGACATGACATCAATTAAAGAAGCTTAACTCAACTGCCATGTCATTTGGACTCTAAATTTGATTTTAAAATTTAGTCAGTGTAACATTACTCAAAAAATAATATGCATGACAAAAAAAAACAATAAGATTTGACGGGTATGAACGTCTTTAATGAATATAGAAACAAACAAGAAAGTGGCTGATTAGCATAAAACGAAGGAAAATGAATCATGTGAATCCAACGTCGGTATTCTCGGAACCATTCTCGTCGACATCGAAAAACCCAATTTGCTGGGTCAATTAAACGGACGGCTGCCGACTTTGCACGCGCTTCTAGTTGTCCCGATTGCCACCTCTCAGGGGGCAGAGTCAGACTCTTCTTTCAGTGGACAACATACAATTTATAAATACCTTTAAATTCTTCATTATAAACATTACTTTCATAAAATAAATAATCAATGATAATTTTATGTATAATTTCACAAAAAAAATTTATCAATTATGGGCGTAGTCTGTATAGATTAGGAAAGTACAAAAAAGCAAATAAAAAAATATTCATTACAAAACTATCCATAAGCCTGTAAGATCCGAAAGATCTCCTAATTTAATTTTCACCACAACTTTGTTTAGAATATATCGCTGTCACTATCACAATTTTTTCGTGTAGCAGGTGGTTGTTTCAATATTTTTTTTTTTTAAGAAATTTATTCATTGTAATTCAAAAATTAATTTGTTCATTAGATACAAAAAAACATTATATATAAAAAAATTATTAATTTCAACATAAATAGATCCAAAATTTTAATAGAAATAATTTATAAAAATTAATTATATCACAAGTCTATTAAACCAAACCAACATATAGAAACAATTTAATCTAACACAATCAAATTACTCAAGCCCCATAAATCAAAATAATTTAATTCAATGTTAATCCTTAATAGGAAAGTTCCGAAAATAGAAATTCAATTAAATATAACAAATTTTAAGCAATTAAGGTCCATTTTATTCAATCTATATCTATAATATAATATATGATAGATTTTAATAAACTTATCTGACGGTCTTAAAAAGACTCATCTAACGACCACCAATATCCCTTTCAAAATCAACTCATTCATCAGCCCCAAATAGACTCATCCAACGACGGAAGAGAAGAAGAAGGTCTAGACAAATTGCACATGAATGATACAAAATTACCTTACTCTTCTAAAAAAAATTCAGTGGGGGGCAATTTTTGCAAAATTCTTCCAGCATCCCCAAATTTTTTTAAATTTGCCCCTGCTACGTATCTGATAGCTGCTTATGCCTTCGTTCATAGGTACTATTAAAACTTAAGATCATGATACTAATTGGCATCGTGTTTGGAGGGATTTAATTGCATTCATGAAGTCTTTCCAAACTCAATCCTATGAATTTGTACGTAAGATTCAAATAATAATGAATTCATGTTAAATTATGTTTCTCAACTGACTAAAACGTTCATTGTTAAGTGAATAGAATAATAAGTTTTTGACAAAATAGTTTTTTTATCCATAAATCTAATCCCTCACTTTTGAAACTCGCCCTCACGAGTTTCATCAAACTCCCATATATGGGATAAAATTTGCTATTTATATTGGGTGAGGATTAACCTAATTGTTTAATCCATTTTCTTTAAAAATGAACTAAATATGGGTTATGTGAGACTTCCAAACTATTTTTTTCTCAATTTTATGCACTAATCCACCTTACACTCATGAACCAGACAGCCCTGTAACGTCAACATAATGGGAAGAAAAAGGTCAGCCCAAAGATTGGGACATCTTGGGAGTGATGAAAGGCGAGCCAATCACGTGCAATAGGCCAAAACAACATGCTGTGCTCACGTGCTCTCCACCAAGATTTCCAGGCCCCAAGGATCCAAGCGAGAATTTCGGGCCAACTTCTTCCAAGGTTTACATATGGGTTATTTGGCTATTGGAGAAATAGGTGGATTAGATAAAATAATTTAATTTAATATAATACATATATAAAATATAAAATTAAATAGATTATTAAAATAATACGTAATTTTATTTATTGTTTAATAATATACAAAATAAATGTTAGATAATAGTTATTTAATTTAATCGGTTGTTTGATTAAAAATTATTTTATTGTATTAATATTTAATTAACAAAAATACCTTCAATCAATATTTATTACATTGATAATAACTTGATTTTATCAGTTGGGGTTATAATAATAAATATGTAAAATAATACATTTGAGTAGAATTATAATATCACATCTATTTGTGGTATTAAAATACCTCAATAATATAAATTTATCGTAAAAAAAATATACAATAAGTATACAATTAATATATATTTTTAAAATTATTACAGTATTAAATTTTTTATCATACAAAATATTAGGCTTAATTAAATAAAAAATAATATAATTAATATTTAATCTCATTATAATATGTCTATAAAAAAATGTCATTAGAAACAAAGCGTTTTCTTGGATGACATCATCAAGATTTCAGAGCTATTTTTATTTCTAAAATTTTAATTTTCGATAACTATTTCATTTTGAAATTTGTAGTTTTCTAGACTAGGGATGTCCCGAGACAGGGCTGGACACAGCCCGACAAAATATTTTAGGTTCGGATAGGCATATAACGATAACTTTTTCATCCTAAAATTTATAGTTTTCTCTGCTAGTGTTGCCCAGGGACTGGGCTCGAGCCTGACAAAATATTTTAGGTCGAGATACAGTATCTAGAGGGCCCAGCTTATATAGTAATGCAGTTGGGCCAAACAAAGTAGTGTTACAGTGTATTGGGTGGGAAACCTGCACCACAGCCCATCTCATATCTCATGAAGTTTCTAGGTAGGCCTAAAAAATAGTGAAAGTATTCATCCAAAACTTTACTTTTAACTTGGTTGTAATTTATAACTTTTTTTTTTTTAGACCCCTCCGCATCTACGAGACTAAAACTAAAGTCTCACTGCATGTTCTCGACACTAAAGAATAGGTTTAACCTCACCGAATTAGCAAAAGTGCCAGACATCATGGCATTTATCAAGGTACTATGTTATCAAAATATCACACAGAGAAGGGGAAGAGAGAGAGAGAGAGAGAAACCTGATATGATGAGTCTGTTGGAACAATCCCTGGATGCAAGAGAAAAGATGGATTGGCTTTGAGGAAATACTTGGTGGAGGTTTATATACAGTGCAATTAACTTTAACAGGGAATCACATTGAAGAGGGAGAATCCAAAAATTTAATAGGTTTTACCATATTATAAGTCTTATCTGGAGAATAAATACAGTCAGGGGAATTCATTTCTTTCACGCCATATATGGTATAAATATATATAGCCAAGTTGTAACAACTTAATGACTTGATACTAACACCTTTAATAACATTCCTTCCAAGATTGAGGTTACCAACAATCTACATATCTTGTACATGCACATTATGACATACCCACAAGCAAAGCAATAAGTCATTTGAATGAATTAACCCAAATGACTTTATCTTGATTTCAAATCCCCTCATGGAAAATTCCGGTTTAATTGATGCACATGGTTTGCAGGTAATTACATGTTTATTTTGTAACTATGAGTCCAACATGATTGGCCGTGTAATACAGAGCAAAATACCTCGCTTGTGCTTTGAATTCGAGTCCATCGAGCATATAAAATTCGGATTTAACCAATATGTATGGTTTATGAGTTATGGCAAACATTTAATATATGCATTATAACTATGAATCCAAAAAATACATGACGATTCTTCATAAAGAAAAAAAGAAACAAAAACAAATGTGTTATGCACTACCATCCAAGTCTAGATATTAACAACAAAATATTCACATAAGTTTGAGATTCACAAAATTCGTAATCTCTTCCAAGATTCACAAAATTCGTAATCTCGTCCCAGATTTACAAAATTCGTAATCTCGTCCAAGATTTACAAAATTCGTAATCTCGTCCAAGATTTACAAAATTTGTAATTTCTTCCAAGATTCAGAAAATTCGTAATCTTGTCCAAGATTCACAAAATTCGTAATTTCTTCCAAGATTTACAAAATTCGTAATCTTGTCAAAGATTCACAAAATGTTTATAAACCCAACTTTGGAATACAACAGTAAATTATGCATTCATGTAAAAAATGACGTACCAACCTGTCCTGCCGTTGAGATGTGAAGATTTCACTAAACACAGCCTCGAGTTCCCATATTTGATTTTCGTAAAAGAAACCAAGCTAATTTTTATTGACGTGCGTACTTTGTAAGTAATTGCATATATTTATAGTTTATTTCATGCCATCTAATAAAAAATGTGTGGCTCAATCTTATCCAACCCTTGTCTAAAAAATATATGGTTAGGATAATTTTTCGCTATTAACGATTTCTAAATTTCTCAAACAGCTCTACATACCCACACAAAAAAAAAAAAAAAAGAAGCTTCTAGAAACTGCATTGACTAGTGTCAAGGCACATGATGTGCTCATATTGTTGAAGTATAAATACTTAATTTATACCCTCTCTAACAACTTAAGTTTTTTGAGTAAATGGTTGTTTAATATGGTATCAAAGTAACAGGTCATGTGTTTGAATATCATACGTGAGGGGGCGTGTTGAAATACAAATACTTAAGTACACCCACTCCAACAACTTAAATTTTTGGAGTAAATAGTTTCTTTAACATTACATGCACCAAAAGGTGAACCACCAAAATAAGTAAATGCTTGTAACATAAATTAGATTATATTCATTCACAAGATAGTCACAATCACACACAGATCTCTCTCAATTCTCTCTTCTTGCCCGATGGGGGGAAGACTGGGCAATGGCACAATCTTACCCCCCATCTGGCTTCACCACACAGATCTCTCTCAATTCTCTTCTTGTCCTCCAATTTTTTGCTTGGTATTAATTCAGCTCCATCAATAACGGTGTGATTTTTAATAAAATGAGCAACGGAAGTTAACGGAAAAGTCTCATTGAAAAATTTTAATACATTGAGAATACAATGTGATAAATCTAATTTTAAGGGTGCAATGTGAAAATTTTTAAATTTTTTAGAGTGCAAAATTCGATTCCCTAAAAATAATACAATTTTTTTTTTCAATTTAATTAGTGGGCTGCAAAGGTGATTATGTGAGACATTAGATAAAATGTAATTGCATAAAAGCTTGTGTTGCAATAAATAAAATTTTCAAGAAAAAATATATAGGGAGGAAAAACTTTATCAATATTTCTATCCCCAGAATTAATTATTTATCTACATCTATACTACTAATAAGAGTCTTTTACTCTCTATTTTGCTCCTATTCAATTTTCTGTAGTCAGCTATATTTTTTTCACTTTAATTACAACTCACTTCTTAGGCAACCCCTCTCTCTCTCTCTCTCTCTCTCTCTCTATATATATATAT
>CM042198.1:14737831-14775072 GCA_023539305.1 Ilex asprella | reverse complement strand
ATAGGTGGTTGGTGGTGGGTGATGGATTACAAGGGGTTTGGGGGGTGGGTTTGTGGTGGGGTTAGGTGGTTGCTGGTGGTGAGATTAAGTGGTGTTGGGTGGTTGATTTTGGGTAAAATACATTTTTTTATTTTTGTTTTAATAATTTTTTAAATATAAATAATTATCAAATAATGGGGTTGGAGAAGATGTGATAGCAAAGTTTATTCAGATTTTAAGGAGGGCAAGGTGGTCTTTTTGAAACTGTCGTTAACGGTGTTAGCTATAAAGTTTGGTCCAAAAACACAAGGGGACTATGTGCTGATTTTTGAGTCATGAGGAGGTGATGTGCAAAACGACCAAATCACAAGGGGATAAACTGGATTTTGCCCGTAAAACTTTATTTTTATTTAAATTAAACATTTATATCAATTTTTAGTTGTTAATTTACATTCATAAAGCCCACCATTTTTAATTTTATTTTTACCACTGAGTGAGGTAGTCCATTGGTATTTGGGGTACCAGCTGAACATCTCTAACCTTGAAATTGAAAGTTCGAGTCTTGGAGTCTACATTAGGACTCAATGGTTGATAACAATACTAGCCTAGCTAGGTTCATTCCCAAAAACAGTAACAGACGTAGTCAAGAATTTTGTGATCCCACCAATAAAGGCCTATCGGGATGGTCTCTAGGCGCTCTTTTTTGCCCCACTCTTTTTTTTCAATAGCCAAAAAAAAAAAAAAGCCCAACATTTTTCCATGTGGTTTTCATTTTAATTACTTGAGATTGTAATTTTTGTAGTTGTGGTGGCAGTAAAAATTATTGCATCAGTGCAAATGCAAACTTAATTTTCTCATACAAGGCAAGTAGAAGTTCTCTGTTTCTGAAATCAACCCATTACCAGTAAAGACTTAATTTCAAGTTTAATTAGACAAAAATCACCTTGTGGATTCTTAAAGTCTCACATCCTTAACCACCCTGCCAAGTACAAACTCTTTTATGACCCTTAAATTATTTCCATTGTCACCCTTAAATTTTATTATTTTAAGTGTAAATGCACAATGTTTTTATTTCGACAATTAATTTCTATTTTTATTTGGACATATGATAATTTGTTTCTAAGAAGTCCTAACTGCGATATATTTGGTTTTTTCCCTTAACTTTTAATTACCAAATGTTATTTTGATTTTTGTTTTTCAATGAAGAATTTGTTTTGGGTGCTACTCTCTCCACAATAAAGCTTGGCTCAAATAAAACGAATGCTCTCAAGAGAGCACCATGATCACCCGTGCATAGCAAAATGTGATACTCTGTCTTGAGTTCTTAGTCCATCAATCATATAAAGCATAAGATGTAACGGATGTGCATGGTTTGTGAGAGATTGTGGGCACTCGAGTTTTAAGTTGAAGTCATGAATTTAAAAAACACATGATTTAAATGATTTTTTGTAAAAAACTAAAGTGTTATTGTTTTGTGTATTTTCGAATTACGGGCGTGTCAAAGTTTGATTGAACTTAAGATTCAAGCACATACGAACATACTTACTAGAACAGGTGTGAGGTTCTAAAAATCGTGAATGTTTAGACAATTGTAGCAGGACGTAAGGTTATTTTTAAGTTATTTTCTATGTTGTTATAATGACTTGTATTCTAATTCTTATTTGGATTTATTTCTATCTTGGATAAGGTTCAAGGGTGTTGATATGTCAATACAAGTTGGTTACATTATTTAATTGGGAAAATGAGTTCTAGTCCTACATGGATTTATGTGATTTAAACTCTTTAACTTAAAAGGAGTTTTCTAGCCTATAAATATAGGGTTTTGGTTTGCTCTAAAAATGGAGAGTGTCTTTCCAATAATTATTTTAATATTGGAATAGAGCGGGTGGATGTTCTCTTGTCTTTGATTTGAGAACTTTGTAATCTCCAACATTCAATAGTGAAATTTTGCCGCAGTGTTTCGTTTGTGGACGTAGGCTTGCTTGTTAAGCCGAACCACGTAAATCTTTGTGTTCTATTTTTCTATTTCGTTGTGTTATTATTTTGCTTGTGGTCTTTGTTCATAACAAATTGGTATCAGAGCTATTGGTGTTCGGGATGGCTACAGCAAAATTCGGATAGAAAAATTTGATGGTCAGAACAATTTCAGTCTATGGCAAATCAAGATGAAGGCATTGCTTCGTCAGCAGGGTTTGGCAAAGGCCATTGATGGGACTTTATCCAAGGAGATAGATCAGACTAAAGCTTATGATATTGAAGAAAAAGCACACAGTGCAATTCAGTTGTCTCTTACTGATGAAGTTCTTCGTGAAGTTATCGACGAAGACAAAGCCGAAGGGCTATGGAAAAGTTTGGCGAGTTTATATATGAAGAAGTCTCTCGCCAACCGCTTGTATCTGAAGCAACGATTGTATACACTCAAGATGAAGGAAGGTACATTCATTAATGAACATCTTGATGAATTTAACAAAATTATTATTGACTTGAAAAATATTGATATAAAAATTAGGGATGAAGATCAAGCCTTGATTGTGTTATGTTCGTTGCCTGATTCGTTTGATAATTTTGTTAATTCGATATTGTATGGGAGAGACTCAATCTCTTTAGTTGATGTGAAATCCTCTTTGAATTCTAAGGAGTTACATACTAAATTGAACGGTAAGGGCAATGATGCTCAGGCCGAGGGTTTATTTGTGAAAGGTCATCATAATAATTCCTCTAATGATAATAGAGGTCGATCCGTTGAAAGAAATTCAGATAAAGAAAAATCTGGATATCGATCACAGTCTAGGAAGAAACAGAATAATGTTCAATGTTTTTATTGTCATAAAATTGGCCATTATAAGCGTGATTGTTTTAAATTGAAAAATAAAAGGGGACAGAAAAAATTAAATCCTTCCGATTCCTCTAGTGTTGCTAGTGTTGCAGAAGATACATCTGATGGTTCAGATATTGTCCTTACAGTCTTTGATGGACGTTTTAATGATGAATAGATTCTTGATTCCGGTTGTTCCTATCATATGTGTCCTAATAGGGATTGGTTTACCACCTATGAGTCAATCAATGGTGGTTCAGTCTTGATGGAAAAAAATAGTGCTTACAAGACTGTTGGAATAAGTACTATCCGAATTAAGACACATGATGGGGTTGTGAGGACTTTGACAGATGTACGACATATTCCAGAATTAAAGAATAATTTGATTTCCTTGGATACTTTAGATTCCATTGGTTGCAAGTTTTCTGCTGAAGGTGGAGTTAAGAAAGTTTGCAGAGGTTCTCTGGTTGTGATGAAAAGTAAAAAGATTAATGGCCTTTATGTTCTTCGTGGTGATACTGTGATTGGTACAGTTGGTGTGTCATCTTCAAAAATTTCAATTTCAGATTCAGATTCAGATACTACCAAGTTATGGCATATGCGTTTGGGTCACATGAGCGAGAGGGGCATGGAAGTCTTGTATAAACAGGGTTTGCTAGGCAAACAGGAAATTGGGAAACTTGATTTTTGTGAGCATTGTGTCTTTGAAAAACAGTACAGAGTCAAGTTCAGTACAACTATTCACAGGACTAAAGGTACAGTTGATTATATTCATTCAGACCTTTGGGGTCCTTCTCAGGTTCCATCTAAAGGTGGTGCTCGGTTTCTTTTGACCTTTATTGATGATTATTCAAGAAAGGTTTGGGTATATTTTCTGAAATGCAAGGTGATATTTTTGGGACTTTCAAGCAATGAAAGACTTTGATTGAGAAACAGACAGACAAGAAAGTCAAGCGTCTCAGAACAGATAATAGTTTAGAATTTTGTGGAGGTGAATTTAATGAGTTCTGCAAAGATGAAGGCATTGTCAGGCATCGTACTGTCCGATCTACTCCATAGCAAAATGGGGTTGCATAGAGGATGAACAGGACTCTTTTGGAGAGAGCACGCTGTATGTTATCTAATGCAGGATTTTATAAAGATTTTTGGGCTGAGACTGTCAGCACTGCTTGCTATTTGATTAATCATTCTCCATCCACTGCTATTGAGTTGAAGACTCCACATGAGGTATGGTTTGGTACTCCTGCTGATTATTCTGATTTAAAAATATTTGGTTACACTGCTTATTGTCATGTGAATGATGGTAAACTTGAGCCTAGGGCTAAGAAGTGCATATTTATTAGTTATGCTAATGGTGTGAAAGGATATAGATTATGGTGTTCTGATCCTAAATCACCTAAATTTATAGTCAGTAGGGATGTTGTATTTGATGAATCTTTCATGTTTCATTCGAGAAAAGAGTTTGAAGTTTCTGCAGGGAAAGAACATGATAATAGCAAATAGGTGGAGTTACAGGTTGAAGCTTCACAGAAAGTACTCCAGTTCAATTTATTTCAGATTTGTCTGGTTCTAGTTCAGGTGATAATCCACAAGAGCAACATGAGTATAATATTGCAACAGGAAAGGAGAGGGGGAAAATAAGACCCCCTTAGAAATATGGGTATGCAGACTTGGTGGCTTATGCACTGACTATAGCAGAGGATTTTGGTGTTCAGGAGCCTTCCACATAGTCAGAAGCTGTCACAGGTAATGAATTTGCACATTGGGTTGTTGCTATGGATGAGAAAATTGAATCTCTTCATAAGAACCAAACTTGGGAATTAATGAAGTTGCCTAAGGGCATGAAGATTGTTGGCTGTAAATGGGTCTTCAAGAAAAAGGAAGGAATCCTAGGGGTTGAATCTGCAAGGTACAAAGCACGGTTAGTTGCACAGGGCTACAGTCAGAGAGAGAGTGTGGACTTCAATGAACTTTTCTCACCAGTGGTAAAACATAGCTCTATTCGTGTATTGCTTGCCATGGTTGCTTCACTCAATATTGAGTTTGAGCAACTTGATGTAAAGACATCTTTTCTACATGGTGAGTTAGAGGAAACTATTTACATGCATCAACCAGAGGGGTTTATTGTTCAAGGTAAAGAAGATCATGTTTGCTTGTTGAAGAAATCATTATATGATTTGAAATAGTCTCCAAGGCAGTGGTACAAATATTTTGACACATTTATGATAGATCATGGTTACTCTAGAAGTAATTATGATAGTTGTGTGTATCACAGGCAATTGTCAGATGGTTCTTTTATATATTTTTTACTTTATGTGGATGACATGCTTATTGCCGCTAAAAGCATGTTAGAGATTGACAGGTTGAACAAACAGTTGAGTTCAGAATTTGAGATGAAAGATTTGGGCGGTACAAAGAAAATTTTGGGTATGGAGATTCACAGGGATAGAAGAGCAGGTATGTTATATTTATCTCAAAAGAAATATATTGAGAAAGTTATTGAGCGGTTTGAGATGTAAAATTCGAAGCCCGTAAGTACCCCACTTGCCACTCACTTTAGGCTTTCAGCAGCTTTATCACCACAGAGTGAGAATGAGAAGCAGTTTATGTCTCGTGTTCCTTATTCTAGTGCAGTTGGGAGCATCATGTATGTTATGGTTTGCACTCGTCCAGATATTTCACAGGCAGTTAGTGTGGTTAGCCATTACATGGCTAATCTTGGGAAGGTTCATTGGCAGACTGTGAAATGGATACTTCGTTATTTAAGAGGCACTACAAATGTTGGCTTAGTATTTGATAGAAGAGATGGCATCGATTCTACTGTTGTTGGTTATGTTGATTCAGATTATACGGGTGATCTAGATAAGAGGAGATCTCTGACAAGTTATGTTTTTACTTTATTTGGGTGCACTGTAAGTTGGAGGGCGATCCTACAGTCTACAGTTGCTTTGTCTACCACAGAGGCAGAATACATGGCAGTATCAAAGGCAGTTAAAGAAGCAATTTGGTTAAGAGGTTTGGTTTGTGATTTGGGCTTGGAAGAGGAGGTAACTACTGTGTTTTGTGATAGTCAAAGTGCAATACATTTGACTAAAAATCAGATGTATCATGAAAGGACTAAGCACATTGATGTTAGGTATCACTTCCTTCGTGAAGTTATGGCTCAAGGTATTGTCACAGTGAAAAAGGTTGCTACAGCGGAGAATCCAACAGATATATTTACTAAGCCGGTATCAGTGCTCAAGTTCAAGCATTGCTTGGACTTAATTGATGTTTGCCCTATTTAAGTTGTACCCTTCAGGGTATTTAACGAAAGCAGCGGTCAAATTTACTTATGGTTGGATGGCTTAATGGAATACAAGTCAAGGTGGAGATTTGTTATAATGACTTGTATTCTAATTCTTATTTGGATTTATTTCTATCTTGGATAAGGTTCAAGGGTGTTGTTATGTCAATACAAGTTGATTACATTATTTAATTGGGAAAAGAAGTTCTAATCCTACATGGATTTATGTGATTTAAACTCCTTAACTTAAAAGGAGTTTTCTAGCCTATAAATATAGGGTTTTGGTTTGCTCTAAAAAGGGATAATGTCTTTCCAATAATTATTGTATTATTGGAAAGACATTCTCACTTTTCAGAGCGGGTGGATGTTCTCTTGTCTTTGATTTGAGAACTTTGTAATCTCCAACATTCAATAGTGAAATTTTGCCGCTGTGTTTCGTTCGTGGATGTAGGCTTGCTTGTTGAGCCGAACCACATAAATCTTTGTGTTCTATTTTTCTATTTTATCGTGTTATTATTTTGCTTGTGGTCTTTGTTCATAACATATGTCTTAGGATTCAAGGACTTTAAACAATTTCTCAACTAACAGTATAATGGACTAAAATATAAAATAAAAAAATGGACTCAATTTCTCAACTGGAATGCAAAGTTGCAAATAGACTAAATTCAAAAGATTAAACAAATATTGTACTCAGCATTAAATGAAAGTAGTAAAAGATCACCAGAGTTACAGATTACTGGAAAAAGTAAAGTTGCTCTAATTTTGTTATTTTTGGGTGCAATTGCCCCTCCCCAAAACGATGCAATTGAATATTGCATATTAAGGACATCATTTTGGCTCTTTTGAATATAAGCTTTTACTACTACACTTCCCCTTCTTGGATTCCATCCCACCATTGGCTGTGAAGCTATGGGATTGAAGCCAATCTTTTACATGTAATTCCTCGGTTTATCTTTCGTCTTTTCAAATTTATATGAACATGCGATTCATCTATATATAACGACTCGCTCTTTACACATGCATAATCCGTCTTCAGACCTGTTGTTTTGTCATTATTTTGACCTTCTCTTCTTCTTCTTTAATGGAGCCTCCTTGTATTGATGCGATTCTTCTGCGAGTGCAAACTACTCAATTCACTCTTCATATTTTTAACCCGTTCTCTTATCCCTTTTCTTCAAAAATGGACCTTGCACCTACTTTCAAAAAGATGCCTCCAGACGAAGTTCAAAGTTCGATACATCTACCCTAACTCTCATATGTCTTTGTCTTTTAACTTTTAGGAGCCCAATGGACGAATTGGATCAGCGGCAACCTTGACCGTGCAAGTGTTCGCTTACTTTGAGCAGAGAGATTGGACAAGTGAACCAGAGAATACAATCACCCGATCATGAAACTCAAACCGAGTAGCCCGTTGTTTTTATGAGAGAGAGAGAGAGAGATTTATATTGAACATGTTTTCAAGAGGCTTTATGCGAGAGTGTGAAAAGTTTAAAATGATTCAACTTCCAATTAATAACTTGGTATTTCCGTTAAGAATTTATATGTCTTTGTTATAGTTGCTTGTGAACAAACATCGGGAAGATGAAATGTTTCCCTGCTAACCGATACTTTCAACAAATAAAAAATAACTGACATTTATTATGTAAATCCTGTCGTCCAAAACTTAGAAACCAATTACAACCATTGGATGATGGACAATACTGACTTTATCGTATTTATCAAGGGTATAATAGAGAAATAATTTTTTTTGTAGTTTTTGTAATAGGTAGTAAGATAAGATAAGTTCATCGGATAAACTTGGGGTTGTGTGTGTATGTATAAGGCCCTCTGTCACTTCCACTTTTAAGTGGAGGTTTCAAAGTGGTTATGTGTTTTTCAGTTTTTTTTTTCTTGTTTCAACATATAATTGATTTGCTAGGCCGTTGGCAGATTTTTAAATATTTTTTTCAGTAAAATATTACTCGCCTTATTTGAACGCTTGTTAGCTTGACAGTCCCATTTTTTATGTAATTTGATTTATTAAATTAATAATTTTATATTTTAAGGGATTGAACATATTTGAAATTCAAAATTATACCACTTAGAATATACCTTAATGGCTTGACCCAGATTTTGAAATTTATTTTTGTTATATTATTTTTTTAATGTTAAACAACTATGGTTATTTTCAAATCTAATAATAGTGTCACTTTGCAATGTTACACTATGATGTAACACTGTAATTCATTAAAAATAATATATATATATATATATATATATAAATATATATTGAAGGGGATAATCCCCATTATTACATGTGTTATGACATTGATTGCACTCACGTGATGTTGACAAGACCAGGCACGTGACTAAGAATTTGTAGAATCCTCTACTAAGCCTTTTATCCGAACTGAGCTAGTCAGTGGTTCGGCAAAAAAAAAATGGTTCGATTCTCTTTACAGCTGAGTCAAACGATTTTCTCAGCTAAGTAAGGAAACAACTCGGTTTGTACCAAGTCAAGTTAGTTAAAATGTTCTGCAAGTCGCTAGAAGAGGACGGTTTGTGCCAAACCAAAGTCTCTCAAACTGTACGAAAAATATCAGAAGTGCTCGACTTTAAATAAGCCCGAGCAATTTCAAACGATAGATAGGGAAGATGATTCGCCTAAAACTTGGGCAATCAAATAAACGAAATTGAAGATATCCGAAAAAATTATTGGAGAGGAATCAGTAACTTCTCAAACTCTACTACTGAACTAAAGGAAGGTGTGCCACCTTATATCAGAGTTTACGGAAACCCTAAGGGGTTAATGACCTATACAAGGAATAAGAGGCCAAGGTGAAAGGTACGCTGAAACTCTCCTTGTCTTCGTGCAATTCTTCTTGTTTCATTACTGACTTAAGCATCGGAGTGCCTTCGATTGAAGCACTTCGATCTTGGGTAGTTTGTTCATTTTACAGAAAGAAGATTGAAAAATAAAGTTCAGAACTCATTTCCAGAAATCACATCATAAACTCACTGTGAGGTAACATCAATTTTTTGCCTCAACATTTTTGGTGTCGTCTGTGGGAATTGTATTTCTCATCATTCCAACAAAAAGTTACAATATCAAGACTCAGAAGCTCTATCGGATCACCCGTAGGCAGCCTTGCTTTGGAAAATTCTAATCTTGTGTCTCCTCCAACAGATAGCAACACGAGTTTGCGAGCTAGCAGAAGCCCATCTAGACCCTATGAGGATGACGAGGCATCCTCAGCAAGTTTCAAACCCTCCAAAAGTAAGAACCAGCAATTCAAAGACCATGATGAATCCCTCTGTGCCACGGGGGAAAATTTATTCCCTAGCAAAGTTGGTCCAATCTCTGCAAGAACGGCTTGACACTCATGACAATTTGTTCAAGAAATCTTATGCCATGGAAAAAGATCTGATAAGAGAGAATGAAGAATTAAAAATTAAGATTTAAGAGATGTCCAGGAAAGAGAAACGGGTAAGAAAGGGTCAGCATGGAAGTCTAGAGAAGAAGCCAAGTAGAAACAGATAAAGATAAGTACTGGCAAAAGAAGCCTTGGATCCAGGAGGAGTTTGCATGGAAACAGTATATCAATGAAGAGCTCAACAACCGCTTGAAAAGGCCAGAGCAGAGGTTGGCTAGGGAACTGGCGAGGAGAGCAATAAGAGAATATGGAGATGATTTGGAAACGTCTCCATTCACTGCTTGGGTTGAAAAAGGGCAAATCCCTAGCAAGTTCACCATCCCGAACTTCAAGCTATACGACGAGAAGACCAACCCGGCCTCACACCTCAGACATTACAAACAATTGATGACCATCCATCGAAAAAACGAGCCCCTGCTCTGCACTATCTTCCCTAGTAACCTTGAGGAGTCGGTCATGAAGTGGTTTGATGGCTTGCCGAGGAACTCAATTGACGGATGGTCTTAGCTAGCTGAGCAGTTCACAGCATAGTTCATAACAAGCAGCAAGCAACCGAAAGATGTCGGGGCTCTGCTGACTTTGAAGAAGAAAAACAGGGAAACCCTGTGAGAATACGCCCATCGCTATTGGGAAATAATGAGTGAAGTCGAAGGATGCAATCCAGAGATTGCAAGTGCATCCTTCAAGATTAGGTTGCCAAAGGAGAATCGTCTATATCAGTCTCTCACAAGAAGGTCAGCCACGAACTTAGAGGAACTAATGGCGAGGATTGAAAAAATATGTCAAAGTTGATGATGACTTATCCAAGGAAGTGGTTAAGGAGAATCCGAGCAGGAGACAGTTTGGTAGAGACAAGCAAACCAAGCAAAGCAAAGAGGGAAGAAGGAAACATATCCCCAGAAATTCCTTTTTCTTGGGGTGAATACGTTATTCAAGGAGCCTATATACAAGATTTTGGGCCAGATCAAAACAAAGCAGTTTTTCAAATGGTCGAATAAACTAATTGGAGATCCTTCTAAAAGGAATCCAAATTTCAGGTGTTCATATCATAGAGACATAGGCCACATGACTGAGAATTGTCAATCTCTAAAGCAGCATTTGGAGGAGCTAGTCCAGACTGGACATCTCGCCGAGTTCATAGAAGGTGAACAGAAAACTGATGGGAGAAGGTCCAAGCCAAAAAGGGATCACAACACTCCAGTAGGGGTGATTGACATGATCTACATTGCCACTAATCCACAAATGTCCTCGAACAACTTTGCTCGAGCTTATATTTGAAAAGCTACCAAGGAGAAAGAAGTCTATGAGCTATGGTTGACCCTGGAGGTCACCAATAAAAGAATCAAGTTAGAGGCGTCGGCAGAAGCAATCTGTTTCACCGAGCAGGACTTGGTCGGGGTTCACTAACCGCATAATGATGCATTTGTCGTTACGCTTCGAATGGCGAACTTTGATGAGAAAGGGTTCTGATTAATCTAGGGAGTTCATTAGAAAATCATGTATGTGGATTTATTTGAGAAATTTGTTCTTAAGAAGGAGGATCTTAAGCCATCGAATGCTCCACTTGTCGGCTTCAGTAAAAAAATAGTTCTTCCTATGGGGAATATCATGTTACCTGTAAAAACAGGACCAGTATGCGTTATGACCGAGTTCCTGGTAGTAGATACAGTCTCGGCCAACAACGCTATAATGGGGAGATCCTAGCTACATGAAATGAAGGCAGTACCGTCAACATATCATCATATGCTGAGGTTTCCTTTGGCAGATGGAATAGTCAACATTTGAGGTGATCAGGTCAGCTCTATAACTTCTTTGTTGGCTTCGATCAAAACTAAAGACAAGGCCGAGCTTATAGAAAATTACTTGGCAATAGAGAAGGCTAAATAGTAATCAGCCCATGGCAGCTCGGTTGATCCTGCCGATCAGGCTGTCGAGAGAAATCCTAAAGTACCTTTAGGCAATGACAAGGAAGACACAAACATGACAATTGAAAACCTGACCAAAGTGTTTTAGACAAAAACAGGGATGAGAAAAAATACTTCATGGTGGGGACAACTCTTAGTTCCGAACAGAAAACATAGCTCGTCACCCTTTTGCAAGAATATGCCGACGTGTTTGCATAGCGTACCAAAGATATGCTCAGGGTGTCATCATTTGAACATCGATGTCCGAAGTAGGATGTCATCATTTGAACATCGACCCGAGCTTGAAGCCAGTTAAGCAAAAGCTTAGAAGATTGGTGCCTCAGCATCAGGAAGCTGTGAAAAAAGAGATAGCACATTTGCTGGAGTCCCAAGCCATTAGGGAGATGAAATACCCGACCTGGTTATCAAACACTGTCGTGGTAAAGAAGAAAAATAGGAAGTGGAGAGTCTGTGTAGATTTCACCGACCTGAATAAAGCGTGTCCAAAAGATAGTTTTACCTTGCTGAAGATAGATCGGTTGGTGGATGCAACGGTCGGGCACAAGCAGATGACTTTCTTAGACGCTTATAGGGGATATCACCAAATTTCCCTTGCCGAGGAGGACCAAGAAAACACTGTTTTCATAACACCTCAAGGAACGTACTGGTACTGGGTAATGTCTTTCGGGTTGAAGAATGCTAGAGCAACATATCAAAGGTTAGTAACAAAAATATTTTCACATATGATTGGTAGTACTGTAGAAGTTTACATTGATGATATGGTAGTTAAGAGTGGAAAGGCCATAAGCTATTGTGCCGGCCTGAAGGAAACAATCAATGTTCTGCGAAAGTATAAGATGAAGTTAAATGCTTCAAAATGTACGTTTGGGGTCAGCTGGGGAAAATTCTTGGAATTTCTGGTCACTCACCGGAGAATAGAAGTGAATCCCGAACAGGTAAAGGCAATTTCTAAGCTACAATCACCTTGGACTGTAAAAGAAGTACAGAAGCTAACAGGTATGGCAGCAGCACTCAGAAGATTCATATCTCGAGCGTTAGATAAATGCAGGCTCTTCTTCCAATCTATTAAGGGGAAGAAGGGAGCACTCTAGATTCAAGAATGCGATGAGGCATTTACAAATCTAAAAGCTTACTTGGCGTCACCTCCAGTTTTATCGACCCCGGCACCCCAGGAAGAGCTTTACCTCTACCTGGCTGTGTCAAAGCACAATGTAAGTGGGGCATTAATGAGGACTGACAGTGGAAAGCTGAAGCCGATCTATTACGTGAGCAAGATGCCCTTACGTGCAGAATCAAGGTATACTCTGTTGGAAAAACTAGCACTTGCACTGATTAGCTCTGCTAGGAAGCTCAGGCATTACTTCCAAGCTCACCGAATCATAGTCCTAACCGACCAGCCATTAAAATTCCTCTTTCACAAAGCCGATTTGTCAGGCCGAGTCGCTAAATAGGTAGTTGAGCTAGGGGAGTTTGACATTCGTTTCGAACCAAGAAAGGCAATTAAGAGCCACGTAGTGGCAGACTTTATTGCAGAATTTTAGCCTAAGGATAAGTCGGAGAAGAATGTAGAAACTAATAACCGTAAGCCAAGACTCGGCGGTGGATGGGCCCTATCTGCTGATGGATCCTCAAATCATAAGGGTGTTGGTATTGGCATCATACTCATAAGTCCAGACGGATGTACTTTAGAAAAATCCATTAGGCTAGGATTCGAAGTCTCGAACAACGAAGTCGAGTACGAAGCCTTGATAACCGGAGTAAAGTTGGCAGTTGAGCTGGGGGCAATGAAGCTCCAAATATTCTCCGATTCACAACTGGTGGTGAATCAAACAATAGGGGAGTATATGGAAAATGATGAGAGGATGATGGAGTATCATGCCATTACGGAAAAAGAACTTAGCAAAATACCAGAATACTCAATCCAACAAGTTGGAAGAGCGAAAAACTCACCGGCCAATGCTTTAGCTTCATTGGCCTCGGTAGTTAAGCATGACACTGAGAGGTCTACTATCGTTGAGTTTCAACCTGAGCCTAGTATTCTCCTGAATGGAACGGATGAAATCTTGTTCAATGAATCCAAGTCAAGTTGGATGGATGCAATTATTGATTTTTTGAAAAATGGTGTTTCACCCGAAGAAAAGAAGGAAGATCATAAACTACGTTTGAAGGCAACGAGGTTCTGGTTATCCCCAAAAGATGAGCTTTGCCGATGTTCATTTGGAGGACCATACTTGAAATGTGTACACTCCAATATAGTTCCTGACTTTCTATCTGAAATACATGAAGGAAGTTGCAGAGCTCATACAGGGGGAAGATCTCTGGCTCACCGAGCTATTTCACAAGGATTTCGGTGGCCATATATGCAGAAGGACACTCAGCATTTTGTTAGGCAATGCGAGAAATGCTAGAAATTCTCGCTGATCCCGAGGAAGCCATCCAACGAAATGCTCCCCTTGGCGAGCCTTTGGCCGTTCGCACAATGGGGGTTAGACATTGTGGCAACTTTACCTCGGGCCCTAGGCGACAAGAAGTACCTTCTAGTTGCCACTGATTATTTTACGAAATGAGTCGAAGCCGAGGCTCTGACTAATATCAGAGACACCGACACAAGAAAATTCGTTTGGAAAAACATTATCACTAGGTTCGGCATCCCACACACCCTTGTTTCTGACAATGGTACACAGTTTGACAATGGCCTCTTCAAGTCGTTTTGTCAGCAATACGGCATTTGAAATCACTACTCCACCCTGGCTTAACCACAAAGCAGTAGGCAAACAGAGATCTTTAATAAAATGATCTTGGACGGAGTCAAGAAAAGGCTGGAAGACGCTAAAGGGAGATGGGTAGAAGAACTGCCAAGTGTTTTGTGCCTCGGTGCTCAACAGGTGAAACTCCATTCTCCCTAGCTTATGGGATGGAAGCGGTTATTCTATTGAAGATCGGCTTACCGACCTTGAAAATTGAGCCGGTGGAAAATGACAATAACGACATTGTCATCCAGCGAGAACTTGACATAGCAGAAGAAAAGAGAGAGCAGGCCGCCATAAGAATAGCTTCATATCGAAATCAAATGTCCTGAGCTTATAACAAGAATGTGAACCCTCGATCTTTTGCGATTGGAAACCTAGTACTCAGGCATGTATCCCAAGAACCCGGTCCATGGGAAGCTCGGAGCAAACTAGAAAGGACCATATAGAGTAGTCGGAGTTGGGGCAACGAATATTATGAACTCGAAACCATGGATCATCGGGCAGTGCCTTGCCCTTGGAACGTAGATAACCTTAGAAAGTTCTATTTTTAAAAAAGTACCTTTTTAAATAAAACTTTGAAGTACCTTTGAAAACTTAAGGGTACCCCTTATGAGTGGATAGCAAAATTGTACCAAGTTCAAGTTATCAATAAACTTATTCAATTTCAAGACTCTATTCCTATTCTTGTTTTCATTAAACGTCCGACTGCTAAGGCAGGGATGCAAAATCCTGATAAAAACTATAAACTTAAATCAGGCGCAGCAACCCGGTCTAATCTAGGCCCCCAATTAGGCACGATGGTGTAAGCTGGTTAGGGATGGATTAGAGTCCAATTCGATTGGTAGGTCAGTGAAGAGTAGAAACTCTCTTGTACCCAGCGGGACTAAGGGTAACTCTATTGGGAGGCCGAGCTCTCTAAAGAAGGGCCGAGCAAAGGCCAAAATTACAAGAGTCAAAATCTTTTTAAGTATAGAAAAGGTCTTAGACGAGGACCGAGCTCTCTGAACAAGGGCCGAGCAAGGGCCAGAACTTCAAGAGCCTCAAAATTTTTCTAAGTATAAAACAGGTCCTAGACGATGACCGAGCTCTCTGGAGAATGGCCTAGCAAGGGCATAGTTTCGAGAGTAATCAAAAAGAGAAAATTGTTTAAAGTCTCTGCTAGGAGACCGAGCTCTTAGAAGAAGGACCGAGTAGAGCCCTAACTTGAAGAGCATCACAGTCAAAATTCTTCCTAGAACATAAAACATTTTACTAAGCATTCATCTAAATTAACAGCATAACAGAAAAGATGTGATTTTCATTTAAACTGCTAAAAGAATAAAAAAGGATCAGCAATGTAGATCACAAAAAAGATCTGTAGGCAACTACATCAGAAATGTTCAAAAAGTATTCTAAATGTTGATTATGAAGCAGGTGGCTAGGAGGAGCTAGGAAGCGAATACCTGGAGTATAGCTCAGAAGAATGAGGCACTTCAGCAGCAACCAAAGCGGCAAGCCAGCCCTTACTAAAAAAAGCCTCCTCCAATTGAGGAATCAGCAGAGCTGAGTCATTTTCTGTTTTCTCCATCCCTTCATTGTATGTATCATCTTCTTTTTCCTTGGCCTTAGACTTGAATTTGTCATATTCTTCAAGAAGTGGTGAGTAGTTAAGCTGGGCTTGAGTAAGCTCTACGTTAGATTCATGCTCCGACACCTTTAATTTCCTAACATCTAAAGAAAGCTTTTGGTTCTCCTCAGTTAGGCTTTGGTTTTTAGTCTGCAAAGCCTTCACTTCCTCATAGAGTTTTGCATACCCTTAAAGAAGAAGAAGAAGAAGACTTAGATTTTTGAATACTTGAATTTTTCAAAATCGAAACAGGACTTATACCTCTTAAAATATATAAGAAATATATTCGACTTATATCTCTTAATATTCGAAAGCAAGAAGAACTTAAAGGAATGCAAGAAACAGGACTTATCAGGACCATGTGTTGGATGGCTTGGCGAGATACCTCATCATCAGTCAGAGTCTCATTCATTACTATAACTCGGGGAAGGATGACTCCACTAGCAATCCCTACTGCTACATTGAAGTCTTCAATGGCAGAATCTTTGGCAGTAATTTTTCTCATTTTTGCTATGAGTGTTAGTCGAAAAGGGGGAGTGGTCGGCTTGGGTGAAAGGCTCGGCTCCAACTTCGTAACCTTTCACCTTTTTGGGATTGGGTCCTCAACAAGCACAAAAAGGGAGTCGTCTTTCAAAATTGGGGATTGTTCGGGAGCAGGGGGATCTTGCATTAAAATTGAAGTTTCAAGTGGTTGAGTCATATCTGCCTGATCACTGTTCAGTACATTAGCTTCATTCGGAGCGATCTCAACAGGAACCTCGACAGTAAGCTTTTCCTCAATGTTGATTAGAGGCGCAGAAATTGTGGCCATTGGTTTAGTTGTAAGGGTAGGTTCAACAGTGGACAAATAGTCCAAAAAGTTTTTGACAGTCTTGAGCCCAGAACCTGCTTGGGAAGACCTCTTTTTCCCTCAGAGTGTTTACTCCCAAGCAACTTGGATGGCCTCTTAATCTGCGGCAAGAGTCGCATTTGGACGGTTCAGCACGAAAATAAAGGAGGAGTAGGTGGGAGTGTAACCGAGCAAAGCATGTGCAACTCAGAAAGATAATGATTCGTTGATATCCCAAACCTTTTGAGGTTGATCCAACTTAACAAAAGATTCAGAAATTTTTCCCTTGATGGTCTCGCTTGTACATATGAAAGTCCATGTCAGAAAAATGATAAACCAAAGCTAAAATAAAAAGTGAAATACTTTGAATACCTGACTTGCCTTCTTCATAGGGGCAACGATAAAATAGAATGGCATTAGGGCATACTCCCAGTTGCCAGAAACAAACACTACGTCATTCTCATGGCCCTTGTTTGAATCTGGAAGGTGGGTCACTAAATTTCTCTCTTTCTTCCTCATCGACAAATAGTAGTTATCTATAGTAGCCTTGATGATGTAACAATATAGAATCTCCTACAACCCCAAACTCAGGCCCAAAATCTTGTTCAAGGAGGATACCCCCATAACAATTCGAAAGAGATTCTAACATTGAAGAGGGTAGAGCTTGGCAGCTGAGAGCACCCAAATCAGAAAGGGGTCGAAGAGGGAATCGCACACCACCCTTCGTAATAGCTCAAGTTGGAATAGGGATCCTTTCCCTTGTCCCAATCAAAGGTTCATCTTTTCCAGCAACTCTCACTTCTACGTCTTATGGGATGTTATATTTGATCTTGAAGGCTGGTACTTTAGAGGGTTGTAAAGGAGCCATCGGAGAAGATGAAGTACAGATGAGGCAAGTGCAAAGAGAAAGAATGAGAGTTTGATGGCAAAGTGAATGAAAGGTATAGAAAGAGGCAATTTATAAAGAGAAATTTTGAAGGGCAATATTTAAGTTGTAAAACTTTTGTGACAATAATTCCTACTATGAGAATATTATCGACGTGGTGTCGGGTTAAGCGACATCCATAGGTAATTCTGCGGGTTGACAAGTTGTCAACAATTGATAAAGAACCCCCAATTTTTTTTGGGATGTCACAGCTTGGTATCAGAGCCTAGGTATACGATTTACCTAGAGCTTGATGAGCATGGGTCTAGACCATTGCATTCATTGTTCATTTCAAGTTATGTGCTTAGAAATTGCTACTTGTTATGTGATATGTGGATTATATGCATGATGAAATGTGTATGAAAAAGGGGACACAATAGGGTTAGAGAAATATAACCTTAGGAGTGGAAAAAGTGAATGAACGGGATAGTTCCGGGATTTAAATGGCTACTAGTACAAAACCTACGTTCTACTAGGGGGACAACGAGAAAATTCTCAAGCTTGCACTTGATCCCTAGTTTGGGTTACTAAGATAGTGTGTTGTTTCCATTTGACATGTGTGTAGATGGCAAGTAAAAGGAGAGGACGCCGAGGCAGTGGACGGAACAATAATCAACCTCCACCGGCCTTCTACCAACAGGTTTTTACCGAAATGATGGGGATGATGGAGGCTACAGAAGTACAAGCTAGCACCAGTGCAAATCAAGGAGGCATGAGTAACCTCTAACACTTTAAAGCATACAAACCTTCAATTTTTAAAGGAGGGTCGGAGCCTATGATAGCTGACCATTGATTCTGACAAGTCAATAAGGTTTTAGGGGCAATGACAATTACTTCAGATGCCACCAAGATAAGACTAGCTATATTCCAACTAGAGGGAGAAGCTCAGTTATGGTGGGATTGGATAGCTGACTCGAAGAACATTGAGGCCATGACATGGGGGAGTTTTGGGAACTCTTCATGGGCAAGTACTTCCCTACGACCGTTCGACATTTGAAGGCCCGAGAATTCTTAAAATTGAAGCAAAGTGCCATGATAGTGATGGAATACGTGGCTAAGTTCACAGAGCTAGCCCATTTTTTCGATGATTACGTGACCACGAACATGGCCAAAGTAAGAAAATTTGAGGATGGTCTGAAGTTATCCATCCAAGGAAAGATTGTGGGCCTCTGCCTATAAGACATGGACACAATGGTCGAGACAGTCATGGCCATTGAGAGGGAAGTTGAAGATGCACGAAGCATCCGAGAGGCTGGTGCTAAGGATAAGAAGAAGGAGGGTCAATCCTCTTCTTCTAGCTCGGGGAAGAAGTAGAGGACTTTTACCCCACAAGGGTCTTAGGGACAGGGTCACGGCCATCAAGGTCAAGGCCAAGGTCGATCCTCCCAAGGTGGGAGAAGTTTCAGGACTACCTACCAGGTAGGCCAGAAGACTTATTTTTATTGCCACCAGTCGGGTCACATAAAGCGGATTGTCCTCGAGGCAAGGATCCCAGGATTACGAGACATCTCAGTCCCAATCTTCAGTGGGACAGCCACAGACACACTATATTCCTCCCTACCCCGTCACGGGCTAGGGAAGTCAGTATCAGTTCCAGGGTGCTACTCAGACCCCTACCACTTTCCGAGCGGGGACTCCGCAGACAGGCCAGATGGGCCAGGGCATGGGTCGAGGCCGAGGGCAAGGCTTGCAGGCCGAAACTTTGGGGACCCAGGGGCATGTCTATGCCATCACACCTCAGGTTGACCCAGTGGATCAGTCAATCATCCAAGGTACATTTCTACTCTCACGCTTATGGGCTAGGATATTATTTGACTCTGAAGCATCACATTCATTCATATCTGTATTATGCGTTAGAGACTTGGACTAAGAGGTGGATACCTTAGAAGATCCATTATATATGAGTTCTCCCCTAGGGGCTAGGGTGAGTGTTGATCGGATATGTCAGAGTTGCGAGTTAGAGATCTTGGGGGTTCTACTCACTATGGACCTTAGGATCATGGAAATGTCTGAATTCGATGTCATCCTCGGGATGGATTGGATGGCGGCACATCGGGTTATCATTGATTGTGATCGGAAGAGGATCACTGTTTATACACCGGATGGTGTATGTTTTAAGTTTCAAAGGGAGAAGCACCATGTTTTACCCCAAGCCGTGTATGACTCTCAATGGCACGGACAGCTGATGGGTTGTCTTACGAGCATTACCTTGGAGGACGAGGTGAGGTAGGAGTTGGGTCTACCTCGGGTTGTTTGCGAGTATGAGGACGTTTTTCTGGATGAGCTACTGGGATTACCTCCCCATAGGGATGTGGACTTTAGCATTGACTTGCATCCCGGTACTTCTCCCATTTTATGACCCCTCATAGGATGGCACCAGCTGAGTTGCAAGAACTCAAGGTCCAATTACAATAATTGTTGGACAAAGGTTTTATTAGTCCGAACACTTCATCATGGGGCGCTCCGGTATTATTTACATTGAAGAAAGACAAAACTCTTCGGCTATGTACAGACTACCGACAGTTAAACCAAGTCACTATCAAGAATAGGTACCCTTTGTCGAGGATTGATGATTTGTTTGACCAGCTGAGGAGAGCGCGGGTCTACTCCAAGATAGATCTCCGCACGAGCTACCATAATTTTAGGATTAGGGAGGCGGACATCCCTAAGACGGCGTTCAGAAAGCGGTATGGGCATTTCGAATTCACGGTGATGCCTTTCGGATTGATGAATGCTCTTGCGGCATTCATTAATCTCATGCATAGGATGTTTCAACCCTACCTAGATCGATTTATCGTAGTCTTCATTGATGACATTTTGATCTAATCCAAGTCTGAGGAGGAGCATGAGGATCACTTGAGAATTGTTCTCCAGGCCTTGAGAGACTATCAATTGTACGCCAAGTTCAGCAAGTGTGAATTATGGATGACTGAGATAAAATATTTAGGGCATGTGGTGTCAGCTTCTGGTGTATCTGTAGACCCAAATAAGGTTGAGGCAGTCACGAATTGGGGGAGGCCGAAGTCAGTCTTTGAGATATGTAGTTTCTTGCGATTGACAGGGTACTATAGGCGGTTCATTGAGGATTTCTCTCGATTAGCTGCACCTATGACGAAATTGACCCAAAAAAAGGTCAAGTTCGAGTGGAATGATTCTTGTGAGAAGGCATTCCAGGATTTGAAGAGGAGGCTCACTTCAGCTCCTATTCTGATAGTTCTGGAGAAGGGATAGAGGTACACAGCGTATTGTGATGCCTCGAAGGACAGACTAGGATGTGTCTTGTTATAATCCGGGAGGGTGGTGGCTTATGGTTCTCGGCAGTTAAAGAACCACGAGCAGAACTACCCCACGCACGATATGGAATTGGCGGACATTGTCTTTGCCTTGAAGGCTTGGCGCTACTATTTGTATAGAGAGAAGTTTGAGGTGTTTTCAGACCACAAAAGTCTGAAATATATCTTTACACAATAAGACATTAACATGAGACAACGTAGGTGGATGGAGTACTTGGAAGATTACGACTTCACTTTGCAATACCATCCTGGTAAGGCAAATGTGGTGGCGGATGCACTTAGCCGAAAGTCACGGGGAGTCTTGGCTAGTGTGGCTTCCCGGGAGTGGCTTATGCTCTAGACTGTGGGGCAGTTTGGGCTACATTATAGGGGTCAGGTTTAGGGGACTTTGGGGAGCTTAGTTGCTACACCTTCCTTACTGAGCAGGGTAATTAAATACCAAAGCCAGGACACGGAGTTATTATCCATCAGGGATCGGGTACAGGAAGACTCAGATGATGAGGGTTGGGTCATTCATGCGGATGGTAGTCTTCGATATAGGGGAAGGATTATGGTTCTCCAGTTTTTCGATTTGAGAGAGGAGATTCTCAGGGAGTTCCATTGCTCACGTTTTTTAATTCTTTCAGGTGGCACGAAGATGTACCATGATCTTCGTCGCCAGTATTATTGGAGTGGGATGAAGAAGCACGTTGGAGACTTTGTCAGTAAATGTCTCATGTGTCAGCAGGTCAAAGCCGAGCACCAGAGACCAGCAGGGTTGCTCCAACCTTTGAAGGTGGCGAAGTGAAAATAGGAGCATGTCACGATGGACTTTGTGACCCACTTGCCACAAACATCGTAGGGACATGACGTGATATGGGTGATAGTAGACCGGCTTACTAAGTCGGCACACTTTTTGGTGGTGCAGATGACCTTCAGATTGGAAGAATTCTGCAAGCTATATATACGGGAGATAGTCCGGCTGCATAGGGTGCCCGTATCTATAGTATCGGATTGGGACCCCAGGTTTACTGCTCACTTTTTGGGAGAGTTTTCAGCGAGCCATGGGGACGCAGTTGACGATGAGTACAACCTTTCATCCTAGACGGACGGTCAGTCAGAGAGGACCATTTAGATTTTAGAGGATATGCTGCAAACGTGTGTCCTAGACCTTAAGGGTAGTTGGGAAGAGCATTTACTCTTAGTGGAGTTCACCTACAATAATAGTTATTAGGCGAGCATACAAATGGCACCCTATGAGGCACTATATGGGAGGCATTGCCGTTCCACGGTGTGTTGGACGGAGGTTGGAGAGAGACCCTCTACGGGTCCAAATTTGATTAGGGACACTTCAGCGAAGGTAGACCTGATAAGGAAACGTCTTCTTACGGCTCAAAGCCGACAGAAGAGCTATGCCGATAGATGGCAACAACCTCTGAAATTTGAAGTGGGAGATCACGTCTTCTTAAAGGTGACACCTAAGAAATGAGTAGTCAGATTTGGAAAGCAAGGAAAGTTGTCGCCGAGATTTATCTGGCCCTTCGAGGTACTCGAGAGGGTGGGTATAGTGGCTTACAGGCTGGCATTATCGCCAAATTTATCGGGTGTTCATGTAGTGTTCCATGTCTCTATGCTCCGGAAGTATACTCTAGATCCGACACACGTAGTGGACTGGAGCGAGTTGATGGTTGATGCGGATGGGACCTTCAAGGAGGGACCAGTGCATATCATGGATAGTCGGGAGCAAGTTTTGCGAGGCATGACTGTAAGGCTAGTGAAGGTGTTATGGCAGCACCGAAGAATGGAGGAGGCAACATAAGAGCGTGAGGACACCATCTGTACCAGTTATCCGTTCTTGTTCGAGGATGAAAGTACATGTTCACAATTTTAAGTAAGGGATTACTTGTTTCATATGCATGTATTTAAGTGTGCATTTGTATATGAATTTCGGGACGAAATTATTTTTAAGGGGGGAAGAATGTAAAACTCGGGTAAAATTGAACTTTTATGAATAAAGGGCAAAATGGTAATTTATTACTATGATGCGGGTTACAAACCTGAGTTTTTCTAAAAGTCGGATGACAAAACGAAACTCACTGTTAGATTTGTCTCGCAAAATTTAGTCACCCCGTCAATTTTCGATGAATTCCGAGAAAGTCAGATTTTTCACGTTTTGCGAGGTAGTCGAGCCTCATGTGACCCAAAACTGAAATTTTGAATAAAATTATAAATTTTGGAAAATAATCAAGAATAACTTAAAATAAAAATATTTTAAACTTGAACCGAGGCGAAAACAGACCCGAAATTAAAAGAGACGTGTGACCAATTGTGGGCCAAGTATTCTAAAAATATAAATAGGACAGAAACCTAATTTTTCCCCATTTGTTCAGTCATTCTCAACCGATAGAAAGAGGGAGGGAGAAAAGAGGGAAAGGAAAGAAAACAAAACTTCACCTTCTTTCTACGATCTACGGTGCTCGGTTCCGCTCGGGCCAAGAGGGAAAGTCGTTCTCCTCGTCAAGGGCTACGCCTACGTACCAAAAACAAGGGCTTTCACCGAAGGTGGGAAAACCAAAAATTTAGAGAAGTTGGATTTGAGCTTGGGTTGAGTTCTTGGAGCTTCCCAAGGGCACTTTTCACGCTTAAAGAGGTAGAGGTTTCTCCTACTTAGGTCTATTCACAACTTTGAATGTTACGTTAAAATTGGTAGGTTAATATAGATATATATGACTTGCATATAGAAGTGATTTTGGTGAAATGGGTATTAAAATTAGGTATAATATATTCTATCTTGAAATGGGTATGTAAAAATTGCCTAATAAAATTTCTTGAATTATATGAAGTGTGGGCATGTAATGTGTTTACATTGTGCCTTGATTTGGGTGTGTTATTACTTAATATGAGATGACATGGTTGGACTTGAGTTGTGGATAAAATGTTGATAAATGCATATTAGTTTATTGACATTGTGAGTTATGAAAATTATATGCTTTTGATGTAATTTTGTCATGGGTTATATGAAATGGGTTGGATATAGTTCATATGGCAAACGTGGCATATTGGACATTGTAGTAGAGTTACAATGAGGCATTACATTGCATATGCACGGGAACATTGCATTAAGTGGATGGTTGTGCATGGAGGTAGTCAACACCACATGGGTGGATGATGAGTGGGCTCGAGTGAGCTAAGACGATGACTTGGTCGAGTAGCACGGTTTGCAAGGTAAAGAGGGTTGGGGTTAGCAAGAAGGTCTAGAAGGTCTCTCGGGTGTAAGGCCCGGTGATTTGGATACGCACTTCCGTTGGTATTAGTCTATAAAGTGTGTCGATGTACGCGGGACCGTTGGTGGGAGTCCATAAATCCCGTGTCGATTGGGTGCTGTTGGTGTAAGACCATAAACATTCACCCCATAAAAAATCTCAGATTGGTAAAGGTCATTTGTTGTATAACATAGATGATGAGATCATACACATGAAAAATTACATGTGTTGGAGAGTCGGGAAGGGCTCAAGATCATGGATGATGGGTAAATGCACATTAGCAATTGCTTGTGTCGGAGAGCCAGGAAGGGCTCAGATTGGGTTGTGAAAGTGAGTCTCATCTTATTCCATGACATTGCATTGTAAATTCCAACATTGATAGTGTGATCATGCTTGGAATGTATGAATGGTGAATTGGTTGTATGTGAGCATTTCATGTGTATTTGGGTTGGAGAGTAACCTATTTAGGAAATACTCTATTGAGCGTGGCTCACCTTTTATGGGAAAAATTTTCGGGTACGGGATTTACAACAATGGAAGGTTCTCACTTTGAGCCTCGTGGATGAAGAAGCCGGAATGTGGCTTATTTTGAGTAAATTATAAAATTTCAATGAATATTTAGTTTGGCATGTAATTAAATGAAATCGCATGCGAATGTCGTAATAGAACTTGTATAAACTATGTTGAATGTACAAAAAAATATGTTGTGTAAGTTTGGATTAGTTTTGGAATAGTTTGGATGAGATTAGAAACAGAAAATAGGTAAAACAAGCAGTTATTGGCAGAGTGTACCGGTACGCGTACCGATACGCTGCTGTCCAGAGAGTTTGTCGTACGGGTACATGTACCGGTACGCTAAACTCCAGATCTGAAAGTTTCAAGTCTTCTTGCTATGCTTTTGGACTTGAGTTCTTTGGGTCAAATGGCACAAATAGACTTAAATTGAGATATATTAGGGTACATTGGCCCCCGATAGAATTAGATGATTGTAAAACAACGGATCACATTTTTGGCAATAATTCCTACTATGGGAATGTTATCGACGTGGTGTAGGGTTAAGCGACATCCATGGATAATTCCACGAGTTGACAAGTTGTCAACGATTGATAAAGGACCCCCGAATTTTTTTGAGGTGTCACATAAGTACCCTGAATGTGCCGCCAAAGCAAAAGGGGGATGTTATAAGGTACGAGCAATGATGGTGAAGAGGCAAAAAATGGCTGACAGACAAAAAGCGTCTTTTAGACGTTTTCTGAGGGCAAATGAAGGGGATAACCCCCATAATTACACGTGTTATGGCATTGATTGCGCTCACGTGATGTTGACTAGACCAGGTACGTGATTAAGAATTTGAAGAATCCTCTGCTAAGTCTTTTATCTGAACCGAGCTAGTCAGTGGTTCGAAAAAAAAAAGAAATGGTTCGGTTCTCTTTACTGCCGAGTCAAACTATCTGCTCAGCTAAATGAGGAAACAGCTCGGTTTGTACCAAACCAAGCTAGTTAAAGTGTTCTGCTAGGCGCTACAACAGGACGGTTTGTGTCAAACCAAGTCTCTAAATTTGTTCGGAAAATATCAGAAGTGCTCAGCTTTAGATAAGCTCGAACAATTTCGAACGATAGATAGAGAAGAAGATTCGCCTAAAACTTTGGCAGTCAAATAAATGAAATCAATGAAATTGAAGATATCTGGAGAAATTATTGGAGAGGTATCAGTAACTTCCCAAACTCTACTACTGAACTAAAGGAATGTGTGCCACCTTGAATCGAAGTTTACTGAAAACTTAAGGGGTTAATAACCTATAAAAGGAACAAGAAATCAAGGTGCAAGGTACGCTAAAACTCTCTTTGTCTTCGTGCAATTCTTTTTGTTTCATTACTGACTTAAGCATCGGAGTGCCTTCGATCGAAGCACTTCGATCTTGGACAGTTCGTTCGTTTTGCAGAAAGAAGATTGGGATATAAAATTCAGAAATCACATCATAAACTCACTGTAAGGTAACATCAATTTTTTACCTCAACACACACACGCACACACACACACACACATGCATATATATATATATATATATATATATATATATGAATATCACTTTATGTAATGCATACTATTTAAATTGTGTATGATCAGTGAATAATTTCACAACTTTTTTTTCAGTGATTAAAGTACTAAAGAATGTGTTACACTGTCATATATCACTGTAAATGTCACATTATCGGTAATTTGAATCAGAATAAAAGGAATATCGGTCTTCAATGGTGCTTCAATGTTTAGATTATTATTATTTATTTAAAAATTGAAGGATTTTTTATTAGATTTTTTTTTAAAATCTTAAAAACCCATATTTTGAGGGATATAGCAGTTGACGAATTTAATGAGATTGTTAAATGATTTATGGTAGTTTTTTTATCCACTCTTTGAATCATATAATTGTTACCTTGTGGGCATTTCTGTCATCTAAAAACAAAATATTTATGTACAAAATATTTTTTATTGAGTACTTTTCTACAATTAAGTGGTAAATTAAGTACCAACTCACAAAAAAAAAAAATCCCTTGTTTTTAATGGGCTATTTTATTTTATGTTACTTCCATTCAATGGGCCTTTTCAATTCATTACTCTTCATTAGGCTTTATGGCCCATTACTCTGTGTCTTGTCCTACTTTGATCTTATGAGCAATTTCAGATGTACATATGAAATTGCCTTGCTCTTACAGGAAATGCAAGTTTCCCTACTTTCATATATACATATGCCTTATTTTTCATCTAATTTTTGACCTTATGAAAAATTCTAATTCGAGTCAAGTTCACCTCTTACTATAGACATAAGCCTTTTTTGTGGATGCATAGCCGATTCTAAGAAATTGTGAGCAATCTTAATAGGGTGAATGTATGGGCTAAAACAGCTATAGCCTTGAAAACGTGTTCATAGGGGGGGGGGGGGGTGGGTTTTGCATTATTAGGAAGTACCAGAAATTTTCCTTTTGTGGTATAACAGAAATGACATCAAATATAAGTAACGACCCTACCGAGTGGAGGTGTCCAGTAGAGTATTAGTCGAACTTCTCATTTTTTAGGTTGGAGGTTAAATTTTAAAGTTTATATTTGGTTTCAATGGTTGACTGACATACTACCTACCCTTGATTTTATAAAAGTAATGACCATATGAGGGGTTAGGTGGAGCACATCGCATGCACAAACTATTGACTATGATGTATACCTTGTTTCTTTGAACTAGGACACAATGATTCTACTTGGACAAGGATTCGACGAATGAATGTTTGAGAGCGAAAGGCATCCAACTGCATTGGCGTTTGTCCCACCCCACCCTTCTCTGGCTTAACATGGGTTCGATTCTCACCGTCATTCTATACAAGTCTTATCCCTATGGGCCTCCCTGAGGATATTAGAAATGTACTTTTACCCTTCAAAAAAGAACAAATAAATGCTTATTACAATACTCATCTTGCATTTGTTAGTTTAGAATTGCAATTCGTTCAGAAACAATGAAAAGTTTATACTAATGTTTCCCCGACTCCAATTTTACAGCCTCGCCATCAACATTCTAATACTCTCTTAGGATACAGTCGGGGCGTTTGATTGCAGTATTAAAAAATTATAACAAATTAAAACTCTTTAATCTAACTTTATACTGTATTTGGTTATAATTTTTTTTTCGTATTATATATATATTCTAATTTCAAATTCATATTCAAATAATACACTTTATCTGTATTATTAAGTTGATTATAGTACCACCCGAGGAGGTAGTATTATAGTTTAGTTCAAACGTATTAAGTTATAAATTTATTATTTCATCCACCAAGTAAACAAAAATATTAATAACTATACAAGGTTGATGATTTTTTGGTCACTCTGTAATTAGTATTATATTATCTCACTTTTATCAAGTGTCTTATCAAATACTGGATTACAATAAATATTAATTTTATATTTTATCCACTTATACAAATTTAGTCCGTATTAATTAATACAATTATTTATTTTACTATAAAACAACCAAACTGAGCTCTAGATGTTTATTTGTATTATTCTCCTCTCCGTTACAATAGATCGGTATTGGAACAAGGATAAAATTCATTGGCGATCCTTAAAATATACACTTAGTCTTACTTTAACTAATCTTCCAATTATATGCATCATTTCGGTCCTTTAAGTTTTCATGTTTGGCATACTTCAATTGATACCTTCTGTTTTAATAATTAATGGACATTGGTTTTTTTTTCCTGATCATGATTGCCATGTGTCTACTTCTATTAATTATTGGAATTGAAGTTAGTGGTTTGTTAGTGAGGTCCACCCATAATCCAAATAAAATCTAAAAAATTATAATTAAATTGTAGGGTTAATTGTACTAGAGGTCCCCAAAGTATGACATTTATCTCATTTTGGTCCCTAATATTTTAATTGCATCATTTTGGTCTATGAAATATTTAATATGTTTCTATATGGTCCTTCAAGCAGACAACGTCCAGATTACTAACGATTTTTATCATAAACAAATCAAGTAATAGTTAAATATGGACAAAAAAAATAATTTTGATAGCTCTTAAACAAAATTTGGATGATAATTGACAAAAAAATATGTAATATAAGTAACTTTTGACTAAAATTTGGATAGTTTATGATCAAAATTGTGTAATTCAGATACATAATTAATCAAACTTTGAGTAGAAATTTGGTCAAGAGTTATCCAAATTATTTTTTATCCATATTTAAGTATCATGTGACAAGTTTATGATAAAAAATTGTTAGTAATCTGGACACTATCTGCTTGAGAGACCATATAGAAACAAATTCAATACTTCAAGAACTAAAATGATACAATTGAAATATTAGAGACCAAAATGAGATAAACTTCATACTTTAGGGACCTAGTGCAATTAACCCTAAATTGTATATTATCTCTTAGGTTAGCAGATATCATTAACTTTTTCAGTGAGACCACCCATCTAACACTCATACAAGGGATGATAGACATTTGAATTATAATTTAATTTCATTTGAATTTTATAATATTTTTTCTTTTTTTATTTAGTAAGTTATCATTGGACAGTAACACTGAATATTTACTCCAAGTCCTTATTGTATGCATTTGTAAGAGTGAAAATTATAGGGTAAATCAAATTATGGGTTTTGTATTCATTTGGTCTCCAATTTTTTTAATTATATCAATTTAGTCTCTCAAATATTCATTCTTCACCACATTAACCTAATCAAAAAATGATGATTTAAATTGACTGAAAAAGATAATAACATACATCTCACATGACCACATTTGAGGAATATTTTTGGAAACATAAGAGACTAAAGGGATACAAATTATGATTGCAAAGGACCAAAATGCACATTATAACCTTAAGGAATCAAATTGACCCCTTAAGTGTAATTCAGGCATATGTGAACACCTCTATTAGTCTATTGAGAAATAGAACCATCTGATTTGATTCGTCCTCAATAGCCATGAGATGATCATTTTAGTGTGATTCTTTTATTGATGGTTGCTCTTATTACACTCATAATTTTTGAAGGATGAGAACCAACTATGTAGCATGTACATCGAGAATTCAAGTATTGTATATATCATTAGTCCAATCATAAGGATCTTTCGTGTATAATCTCGAATGTTATTAGTTCTGTTACATAGACAAAATAATACAATGCAAACAAAAGTTTTTAAATTCATGAAGATAAATGTAATTCTTCATTCATGAAAAAAAGTGTTGATTTATTTGAAAAAAAAATAACATATAAGTAATCATGCTTTCATATCCATCATTTGAGTCTCCAACAATTACAGAACAGATTGGACTAATGTAATAAAAATTAAAAACTTAAGAGAATAAACTAACACAAATAAAAACTGCAAACTAAAGGAATGCAAAACACATACTTTAGGTCCCGTTTGGTAACATTTTAGTTTTTTGTTTTTATTTTTATTTTGATTTTTAGAGTAAACAAGAAAAAAAAACTCGTTTGGTAACCGATTTTTTTTTTCTGCCACCGTTTTATAAATGAGGGGCAAAAAAAAAGACGTTTTTAGTTTTCATTTTTCGTTTTTGAAAAATGAAAAACGAAAACGTTATCAAACAGGGTTTTAGAGATTATTGTTATACTAGTCATAACTCGGGTTTAAAGCTACAATAAAAGACAAAATTCAATCACCCAAAAAATTGGTCTTATTATATATAATAATAATTTTTTTATTTATTTTTTTAATTACATTATTGAAATGTATGTACATATAGTCAATTGACTGTATATAACAAGGTACAGTATTAACTGGCGGTGCCGAAGATTACGCGTTTTCCTTACAACCCGACAATTTTTTAACTTTTAATTCCTCATGTGCTGCCATCGAGGAGGAATGCAATTTTCTAAAATACAACAGAAAGGGAATGGACTTGACTACACTACCGATTTGATATGTTCATTTTAAGTTTTTATTAAGGGAAAATTTCAGTCACACTCTTTCTAGTTTATCATATCTTTAAAAATATTTCTCCTAATTTTTAAATTTTTAATGACACCCCTTCTAATTTATATTTAAACATCACTAACACCCCCTACCATTAAACTACCATTTTTAACAAAAAAAATTAATCTAAAATACTAAAAATACCCCTACATAAATCTCAAGTATTTTTTTACATAAAATTTTATTAAAATTCAAGCCGATTAAAATTTATTTTTCTATATATTAAAATTTGAACCAATTAAAATTCGATTGAAGTTGAATAAATTTTATTTTTGTAACGTATTAAAATTCAAACCTATTAAAATATATTTTTATGTATTAAAATTTGGCTGATTAAAATTCAATACAAGTTAATTAAAATTTGACTTTAGTCAATTAAAAATAATTTTTAATTGGCTCAAATAAAATTTTAATTAACCCAAATTTAATACATAAAAAAATATAATTTGTAATTGGTTCAAATTTTAATATGTAAAAAAATAAATTTTAATTAACTTGAATCGAATTTTAATTCACTCAAAATTTTAATACTTAAAAAAATTAGAAAATATAGGAAGTCTCATTGAAAATATGCTTATCTAGAGGGGGTTTGATTGAAAATATACATACTTAGAGGGAGTGTGGTTGAAGTTTATCCTCAAATATGTCATGGGTAATTTAGTAAATTTGTATTTTAGTTAAAAAATTTAATCTAATAATGGGTGTCATTAAAGATTTAAAAATTAGAGGGGGTGTTTTTGAAGATATAATAAACTAGAGGGGGTATAATTAAAATTTTCCCTTTTAATAATTAGAGATTGAACATTGGTCAGAAGAGATTCTTTTGACGTAGGGGTCGTGAGACAAAAGCACATTAACCACGTCCCAAGTCCAACCTAGTACTAATTGGTTTTTTTGGATTATCTCAAGTTACACATTTTTTCTGTACCAATCAATCACCCATCGTTTAAGGTGGCAATCACAAAGGAGAACCTGAATAATTTAACTGTAAAAATTCAAATTCATAAGAAAATCGAACAACTTATCTTATAATTTATATTTTAATTTTTTAACTGTAATAAATTTGTCATTTTGTATTTAATCTTTTAATTTATAATAAATATTTTAATTATGATTAAAATAAAACAAAGTACCCTAGTATTTTTTTTTTGTTCAACGGTCTATAATATTCAAATCAATTTACGCGTACCGAAAGACAAGTCGAGTCTGAATTTGCAACGTATACTTGAATTATTTGTGGTTTGAGTACCCTTATATTCACACAGGTTGTTCGCAAGAGCTTCAAAAATTTCAGTAAAAGCAACGGCCATGATGTGCAATAACTTGTACAATCTTTTGTCAGCTGGGCGGTGATGTACAGAATCAAATTTTCCTCGTCGGTTCCTCCCCACATGAATCCTGCCTCGAATCTCCAATTATGTCCGGCATTGATACGTAACGACAAATATTACACTGGCTGGAACTGTGGAAACCACGACTTGTTTCAATTTGCCAGCTGTACAATATCTTTACGGTTTGACTAAGAAAAAAATAAGAAAATTTCCATCTACACCCCTTGTATATTACCCTATTTTAAAAGATACTTCTTGTATTTTTAAAAATTTCATTGACATCACTTATCAGTTTTTGTCGATTAACCTAAGTAATGGAAAGTATTTTTTAATACTATATTGGAAATAAAAATTAGAACAATTTACATTAAACTAATAATATGTTTATACTAATAATTGTCCATGTATGAAGACATTATATAACAAACAAAATATTTACAAGCAATTTTCCACGCTCAAAGGCACTTTATAATACAAAACAAAATCACCAATATTTTCTAAAAAGAAATGACATAATCCCTCTAAAAACATAACCCGTGAACAATACTAACATATGTACACAATTTACGTAATCAAATTAATATTTGGTACAAATTTTTATTTAAAGAAACACGACTCAAGCCATCACGCCACAATACTACTTTAATACAACTATTTATCAAGCACTAGTTAGTGATGATGCACAAGTCGATATTGCGCAAAATCAACAGTCGAGTGTACAAACGGGTGCAATTAATGAACAGTAAACATGCAATTAATGACAATGTAACAGCAAAGCAATAAATATGGAACAAACACAGATATATATAGTGGTTCGGTACGAGTAACCTACTCTACTTTCGGGAGCGACAGTAGTAGCCGGAGATCTTTATAGATGAATATAAGTCGCCAAGAGAATGTACTCCGGGAGTATTACAATAGTTAGGAGAGAGAAATAATATGTGTAGGGAGGTGTAGTGTGTGTAGGGATCTCAAATTGTAAAGGTCTCAAGGTTGTCTTCAAGGTCCTTCTCCTTCTGGAGAGAGCTTATATTATATAGGCTTAGTAAAGCGATGACATGAGGGAGAGAGTTTTTACCACTTTGGTAAGTATAGTTATAGTAGGATTTGATCTCCCTCCTTGTGTCCCTATTCCGTCGAAGGAGGACTATGAGCTGGATTGGATTTGATCATAAGTTTGGACTTAAGTCAGAGTGGCAAAGAGAAAGAGAGCGAAGGAGAGGTAGAGAACCAACACCTAGGCGGCATCCCTTGGTGTCCCCCTTGGGCAGCACCCCCTTGGGGTGTTCCCTTGGCTCCTCCTTAATCCTTGATGACTTTGGTGACGTGGGCCCCTCTTGGCTCCTGTGGACTGGTCCCTTCTTAGTGCTAACTTGGCCCCATCTTCGTACTGTCATTGTGCCTTGTTAATTTATTGGGCTTGATCCAATTAATTTTGGACTCCATATTTGCTTTCATGTCCTAAACCTCTGACTTTTTACAAGAGGAAGGGATTGAGGACATGTGTTTCGTCTTTGCTTGAGCAGAAATTTTCTTGTTTCTCATGGTGATTTTTCATCTTCGGAGATTTGCTGAATTTATCGGTATTGCATAGAAATTTTTTTTGGTGCTATTTTATTCAAAGCATTCTTGTCCCACATTTGTAGGCAACTTCCTAATACTAATAGGTTCTAATGGCAGAGCCCACCATCATTGACCAAGTCTTCTTCTTCTTCTTTTTCTTGGGTGTTGGCCTCTTTGGGCATTGGCCCCTTTTCCCTCTTTTTTTTCTTCTTTTTCTTTTTAGTTGTTTGGGCGCCGCCTCCTTTCCTTTTTTTTTTATGGGCGTCGCCTCCTGCTTTCTTCTCTTCTTATTTTCTGGATGGGTACCTTGGGCGACACCTTTTTTTTTTTTTTTTTGGACGACGCCTACTGGTGTAAGAGGCTTGGTGGGCGGTGGATTCTTGGGGGTTGACTGGGCGGTGCTTGCCTGGGGTGACTTGGGCGGTGCGTGCTTCGGCACTGGCACGACAAAAACTTCGAACAACCATAACTTTTTGCATGGGAGTCCGTTTGAGTCCCAAGAGAATGAAGTTTGATACCCCCAGTGCTTCTCGAGAGATAGGACCCGGTGGTGCCCCCACTCTTTTCTAGACTAGGACTTATATGTATACCAGAGTTAGTTGTTGTACTACTGTAGGAGTTGAGACTCCAGTGTAGACGACTTGAGTTTTAAAAGTGTACTTGACAAAAATAATGTTATCCCAACATTAAAATATCTAACATAATTACATGCACGCTGTTTACATGAGAGCAAAGTCAGAGTTGTGAGCGTCTCGAGAAAAGGCCACATGAGCTGAGGTTGAGCTACGTATAGTTTTCGGGGGTGGCTGTCGTGGCAGAGGTGACTACTTGCGCAAGAGCAAAGTCATAGAGGCCGAACTACGGATAGTCTCAGGAGATGACTGCCGTAGCAGAGGTGACTACTTACGCGAGAACAAAGTTATAAAGGCTGAGCTACGTATAGCCTCGGGGGACGGTTGTATTAGCCAAGGTGACTATTTGCGCGAGAGCAAAGTCATAGAGACCGAGCTACGTATAGTCTCGGGAGATGATTGTCATAGCAGAGGTGACTACTTGTGCGACAACAGAGTTATAAAAGCCGAGCTATGTATAGTCTCGGGAGATGGCTGCAGTAGCAGAGATGACTATTTGCACGAGAACAAAGTCATAGAGGCCGAGATACGTATAGTCTTGGGAGTTGATTGTCGTAGCAGAGGCTTTGCTTTGGTATGTCCCACTCTCCTTTTTGGCTTTGTACCTGACTTTCTTTCTTTATACTTTAATTTTGGGTGTCTGCAAGTGGTAGCTTCTTTGCCCAACACGCTGAAGACCAGGGAGGTAATCGATGGCCAGTTAGCGGAGAGACGGGCACGTGAGACTGTTGAAAAATAGTTAAGGCTTGAGCGGCAGGCACGAGAGGATGTCGTGAAGCTCTTAGGGCTTAAGTGACAAGCACGAGAAGATGTCGCTAAGTAGTTAAGGCTAGCAAATGAAAGGGCTGCCTAACTTGAAGTTGACCTTCGAGTATCACTTGAAAGAGCTACTAGGGCAGATGCTCATTCCATGGAGACGGAGATGAGAAGGGTGCCTAAGGTGCGGGGTGTCTGGTGTTGAGCTGGGCACCTGGTGATGGCATGGATGCCAAGGGGCGTTAAACGTCTTTGGGCGTGGACACCGAGGGGAACTAGGAGTTGTTAGATTACGCTGGCCTGGGTGGTGCCAACCTGGGGGCTAGCCTGGTCGATGTCTTATGAGAGGGCCACTGTTGATTTCTCTGGTTTGGTGCTCTATGAGACACTAGCGGTAGTTGGTGACGAGGAGAGCCTTGATTATAGTGGTTGTGGCTTAGGAAGCAGTAACTGATCGTCGGGAGTATGATGACTGTTGTTTTTTTGTCTACACCTTGTTGTTAAGCCATGTTCTGACTTTTATAAGTTGTTTGTAAGTTTCAAGAAAGCAAGACAATTCGGACACAACGATCTTCGTAGAATTTCATAAAATAATAAATAACATCATAAATAAACTAAAACAATAAATGATAGATAACATGAGAGTCATTGGTTTCCATGATCACCATATTAGCTCTCTTCTTCTTCTTCGTCCTCCTACACGGGTATATGTGGAAGGGGAACACGTGAGCTCCCCCGTGCGCTGAGGAGGAACGTTTGGGTGAGGGGTGCCTTGGTGTGGTCTTGGGGCATTCTAGCGAGGGGCCCCATGGTGAGGGGCTGCTTGGCGCTCAGAAGGGATGAGTTGCTGCTTCTTTCCTATTAGAGGGAGTGGAGCTCCTCCTACAAGGGTGAAGAGCACTGATGGTGTGAGGGGAGACGAAGCCAACTCTGGGTGGGCCGGGTTGTTGTCTCTCGATTGTTGAGACATTGATCTAGTAATGATTGTCATAGATTAAAAGAAAATGGAAAACTAGTCATTTTCACAGACTTCACCAAACTGATGATGCATAAATCGGTATTGCGCAAAATCAACAGTTGAGTGTACGAACTGGTGCAATTAATAAGCATTAATAAGTAGTAAACATGCAATCAATGGAAATATAACATCAAAACAGTAAATATGGAACCAACACAGAGATATATAGTGGTTCAGTCCAGGTGACCTACTCCACTCTCGAGAATGACAACGATTATCGGAGATCTTTATTGATGAATACAAGTCGCCAGCAGAATGTACTCCGGGAGTATTACAATGGTTAGGAGAGAAAAACATTGTGTGTAGGGAGGTGTAGTGTATGTAGAGATCTCAAATTGTAGAGGTCTCAAAGTTGTCTCTAAGGTCCATCTCTTTATGGAGAGAACTTACATTATATAGGCTTAGTAAAGCTGTAACGTGAGGAAAAGGGTTTCTACCACTTTGGTAAGTATACTTATGGTATGATTTGATCTCCGTGCATATTCCGATATTTTCTCCTTCATGTCCCTATTCTGTCGGAGGAGGACTCTGAGCTGGGTTAGATTTGATCTTGAATTTGGACTTGAGTCAGAGTGGCAAAGAGAAGAGAGCGAAGGAGAGGCAGATGACCAACACCTGGGCGGCGTCCTCTTGGAGTGTTCCCTTGACTCCTCCTTGATCACTTAGGCCCCTCCTTAATTCTTGATGACTTTGGTGACGTGGGCCCCTCTTGGCTCCTTCGGGCTGGTCCCTTCGTGGTGCTAACTTGGTCCATCTTGGTACTGCCATTAAGCCTCATTAATTTATTGGGTTTGACCCAATTAATTTCGAGCTCATCAGTTAGTGTACGCGTACGTTACACGTCAACTATTTTAACTTTTTATAAAAATAATAGATAAAATGAGCTAATTTTTTTTTATATTTATATGGATATAGTTATTGAATTTTATGGGGCTTACTTGTCTACTTGTTCACTTATTAGTAGACGGTTACACAAAATGAAACTTCTGACGTGGGGTAATTGTTACACTCAAGATTTTTTTTTCTCGTATTTTGAATTGTATGAACTAAATTGCATAAAGTTCAAAAAAAAAAAATTACGTTGAATTGTATTGCATTTAAAAACTATAATGTTTAACTTCAGTAAGTGATTAATAGATGAGTGACTACTTATTTTTTGGACTAATAAGAAATTAATAAAATATGTTATTATTGTCATTTTATCTTTTTAAGGATAGTATTATCAATTAAGTTTTTTTGTTAAGTGTTGACATTCTAAAATAGTATATACATTATTAGATCTATTTAAATATTTATTTTTTATTAAATTTGGATATGTACTACGTACCTACAAGCATATGATGTAATTTGATGATTATTTAATAAAATAGAGTAGAAATTC